>CM046007.1:7331482-7931482 GCA_025175895.1 Wurfbainia villosa
GCCAATACACACACAGAAACCGAGCCGGTTTAACCAGAACTAAATGAAAACATTTGATATAAAACATGACTAATAAAAATAACATTCAAAGTCTTGATAAAAAGAAAATTCACCTGAGGAACATGAAAGTCTTACATCATTTCACAGAGAATCACTCGATTTTGAGGGCCTTGGTACCGAATAAAACTGGCTTCGATGAAATTGAACCCCAACCGATGACACACCCTCTTTCCCATTGTACCTCCAGGCATGCTAGACATCAAATCTCCATTAATCTTCATCGCTGGGATACAGAATGGTCCGGATCCGTGAAAATGGTGAAAAGTCTTGGGTCTTTTGCTCACAATCCATGTTGCCGTATCTTCCAGACTCTAGTTTTGCACTACGTTTGTATAATAAATTTTGAACTTGTAGTGATCCAATTGTATTCTCAAATGGTGCAAATCTTGTGCATCGAAATCAAAATATTCTATAGCATTGTTATGTGGTGAAGTATTGCATCCTATATGCATCTATCTTCATTATTAATTCACTTCCAATTTTTGAATCCATTTGTTGTAAATGCAGGATTATTGCGAGGATGCTTATGTTCAAATAAGAAGCATTGCAACATCTCGTGAACCCTCACCCGCGTGAAAGCAACATACCATCTATCTGATGTACATTAAAGGAGAGCATTTATCAATCCCTGCAGGTTTATCTTCTAATGAATGATTCCTTACATTTAGCAAACATTTGCACACTCTATATATCACTTTTCAAATGTTGGCATGCATAACTAATCGGAGATCAATTATGTTTAGAGCAACTGCAGAATTATAAGTAAAAACACTATGATGGCTGATAGGAATGAATCTTAAATCCACCATTCCCTTTGGATTTTGTCCATTTCTAAATGATTAGGAATCATTTCATTCTCTCAATTCTCAAACTCATTGGTCAAACATTATAATTAAGAATCATTCTATTCTTTCATTCTCAAATCCTTAAACCAAACGTCACACATTTATTTTTATGAAAAATTGGGTCGTGCGAGATGAGAGAACTCGGTGAATCGATGCGCCAGGCGATCTGAGGGATCGGGTCTAGATAGGCTAAGCTGAATGTGGTAGATGGCTTGACAAGTCAGATTAAGATAGTCAATCCTAGTAGGATGCTCTATCTATGTTCTTCATCTGATTTTTATTTTTCTCTTTTAGAGTAAATTTTTGGTAAATCCTAAATTTTAGCATAAATTTTATTTTACTTAATCTTAGGAAAGTTTCATTTTAACAATTGATTTTACGGTATTGTTTTTTTGACTCCTTATTTTTGGATAAAGTTCAATTTCCCCATAAATTTATCTTTATAATATCAATGTGAATTATTATAGTTTCATTTTGAGCAAACTTGAGGCGTTTGGTTTGTAAAAAAGTTTTTCGTTTTTTATTTTTCATTTTCTATTTTTGTATTTTCTAATATAGTTTTTAGAAAATATAAAATGTGTTTGGTATGATGTGTTGTATTTCTATTTTATAGAAAAGAAAATTGAAAAAAGCATTTGGTATAGGAAATAAAATTGGAAAATATGGTCTGCGTTTTTCCTTTTCTTGGAAAATGACTTTTAGACCTTTTTTTATTTTTTTCAGAAAATGATATCTCCTTTTTCCAGAAAATAAACATAGAAAATATCGTTCAAACAATATTTTCTATTTTCTCAGAAAAAATAAAACCAAATGCTACCTTAAACAAGTGGATACCGAAACAAACTTGGATATAACCATGGGCTGAGCCACCCATGAACTAAGGTGAGCCCAATCCATTTTTTTAATAATTGTTTTATTTATTTATTTTAAATTTTTATTGAATTTTTTATCAATTTTAAAATATTAAATTACAATTAATTAATTTTAAAAATAAAATATTAAATTAGAATGATAAATTTTATAAATTTCATTATATTTATAAGTTAATAAATATATTTGATATTAATAAAATTTAGAGTCATGCATCCAGATGATCAAAGTAAGAAGTTGAGTCATAAAGAAGAAGAGAGCATTGGAGGTTGAAGAGCTCGAGAGATCAAGGACTCGTAAAGTTCAGGATCTGAGTGATTAAGTTAAGAAGTTGATCATAGAGGAGTCAGGAGGTCAGGAGCCTAGGAGGTCGAGAACTCGGAAGTCAAATTCTTAAAGAGTAGTGAGCTCAAAAGTCGAGAATTAAAGGAGGCGAGAGCTCAGAAAGTTAGAAAGTTAGGAGTACAATAGAGGTGGGGCCATAAAGAGTTAGAAGTAAGGGTTGATATAATTTCGTCCTTAAAACCCCTTGAAAAATACTTGTCTAGAGGGAGAGCTACAATAAAGACACATGACAATCCACGAACATTAAAACATACTGAAGCGGTATTTACGGAGGTAGCTACAAGATGAGGGGATATGTACAGGCATAGTAATGTAATAAGGACATGGAGTACATTGGTTTGAGGTAATCAAAAAAACGTGCAGTAATAATTGAGAGTTAGAGAGATTATAAAAGAGGAAGATAGACAAATGGAAAAGGATAATTGTAATTTTACCAACTCAATTTATATTCTTTTTCTTTCATTTTCTGTTCTGTCTAACTTAATCATCGGAAGATTATTGTCGAAGCATTAGTGCCCTCTAACCAGTATTATTTTAGACAGAATCTTAGTGCGGTCATGTGGAAAAATCATCGTCAGATAACTCGATACAAGAGGACTAACAGTTGACCGCATCAATATTAATTCATTATTTGAAAGTAACCTAAATTATTTATTTCTTATTCACCAATAAAAAGACAACGAGCATTAGTCACTCAAGAGGTAATCGACGAGACGGTGAGCAATAATCACTCGTGAGATGAATGTTGTCTCACCAAGCGATGAGCAATTTAAATTTTTTATTTTTTGTTCAGTAAAAAAATTTCATTGTCGATAAAGAGATAACGAGGGTCGACTGCTCAAGAAGTAATCGACGAGACAACAAGCAACGGTCACTCATGAGATGAATGTTGTCTCTTTAGGTGATGAACAATTACTTTATATATAGTCATTTCATGAACGACTTCAGATAGTCCACGATCAATCCTAAATAATTTTGAATCTTGTCTATGCCCCAACTACAATCATGAAAATGTTGTATTGTTGATAAAGAAGGTGAATCCAAAAGTGATTTTTCAGTGACCTAAGGGCATCCACAATGTAAGGGGTTGTTTGGTTCGGGATTATTGGGGATAACCTTGGTTATTCATTCAAGATTATCAACAAAACCCTTGTTTGGTTTAAGTTTTGAACGATGACCAAGTAATGAAGAATACCTGACACATCAGCAAATAACCCATGCAGGGTCATACAACCCGGAATTGAAAAACCTAAGAAAAGAGAAGTTTTTGTTTATTCCGGGGTTAAGGAATTTTCTTTTCCAATATTAATCTTTATATTTTTTTATTTTGCATGGGTATGATTTAGATATTTGTATGATTAAAAAATATTAAAATAATATTTTAACAATTCAACGTCATATATTTTTTTCTTTATATTTTTTATTTTAGATATTTTTATAATTAATAAATATTAAAATAATATTTTAATAATTTTTGAAAAAAATGATAAAATTATAATAAGAATGTACATTTAATTTTTAAAAGAATATCTAATTAAATTTGTATCAAGGGTAATATGGTAAATATTAACTTAGGTTATGTATTAAAATCTCCAAACAAACAAGTGTTTATTGTATTACTTATGATTGAAAAAAACAACCCTTGGTTATGTTTCATTCCTCGTAACCTTGATTACGTGATTACTTAGTAATCACATAACCAAAATTATACATGATAACTTAAACCAAACGCACCCTATAGATTTTTCAAAAGCTTCATAAAAAAAAAAAAACTGTGACCCCTACGACCATTTTTTGCTTTTTTTGAGATCGTTGTCTAGTTCCAAAAATTAAACTTGGATTTTTTTAAGATCGTTAAATAAATTAATTATTATTTTTGTTTTATATATATATATATCATCTTTTAATTTTTCTTCATTCATCTAACACCTAATCAAGTCATTCCATTCCCATTGTTATCTTTGTTTTTTCTAATCCGTTTCATTCGTGATGGGGTCGAGATTTCCAGAGCAGCATGAGTATTATCCAAGACAGTGTAATTAATTCTAGGACAGTCTGAGTATTTCCAAGGCAGTATGATTATTTCAAAATAGTAGGTGTATTTTCAGGACGGTGTGAACAGTTCCAGAATAATATGTGTATTTCTAGGATAGTGTGATTATTTCAAAGTAGTATGTATATTTTCAGGACAGTGTGAACAGTTCCATAGCAGTATGAATGTTTTCAAGACGGTATGCTTAGTTCCAAAACAGTATGAGTATTTTCCAGGGCAGTATGATTAGCTCCAAAGCAATATGTATATTGTCAGGACAACGTGAACATTTCCAAAGAAGTATGAGTATTTCTAGGGCGGTATGTTCAGTTCCAGAGCAGCATGAGTATTGTCCAGGGCAGTGTGATTAGTTCCAGAGTAGTCTGAGTATTTTCAGGGCAGTGTGATTATTTCCAGAGTAATATGTGTATTTTCAGGACAATATGAACAGTACCAGAGCAGTATGTGTATTTCCAGAGCAGTATGTGTATTTCTAGAACAGTATGTGTATTTCTAGAACAGTATGAGTATTTCCAGGACAGTGTGGCCAATTCTAGAGCAGTTTGTATACTTTCCGGATAGTATGTATATTTCCCGGACAATATATATACTTCCCAAACAGCATGTCTAAATCTCGGGCAATTCCCGAGATATGCAAGGGGGTTTAAGGGTTCCTCTTGTATCTGGTAAAATCAAGAGGAGAGGATGATTAAGGATAGCAGGGGGAGTTTAAGGGGAATAAGCATGATTAAATAAGATATTTTATTATTTGTTTATATTCTGAAAATTTAATGTTTGGCAGGAGAGCGAATGACACAAGGAGTGGTCGAAGAAGATATTTTAAATACAGACAAGAAAAGGGATTACAGGGACAACTGGGTAAAAGGTATTAAAGTAAATACACCTCGAGGAGAAAGTGGTTGGTTCATCTATAAAAGGGTCAGAGGAGGACGAGACAAAGGATGGTCTTTTCTTCTCCATTTGGTATCTCCGAGATCTCTCTTCTTCTCCAATTCATTATTTTTTTCTCATACTCATACCAACTTGAGTGTCGGAGTGATCGCGCCGGGAAGTCGGCCAATCCTTAACGCTCTTCTTGGGTGTGTCAGATTCAGCTCCGTTTCTAATATTGAGGGTGATTCTTGCAATTAATTTTTTCCCTATCAAATCTCTCTCGATAATAGATCTAGCGATCCATAAAGAGAGGAAGGAGGATCTTGGTGATCCACGTAAGCAAGCACAATCAAATTGACAAGCACCATCCATTCTTAATTCTAAATTTTTAAAAATATGTGAATTGTTGAATGTGGGATCGTAACAAAAGCTATTGGGAGATTTATATATATATACAATGGAAAAAAAGGAAGATTTTTTGCTTTTCGATGTGACACTTAAAAAACAAGAAAAAAAAAATCCACTTTTAAAGTCTTTTTTGCATTAGAGATGCCCTGAGTCTCCACTCTAATCACTTTCCAAATATCCAAGAAATCGAAATTTGTTTTTTAGAAAAATGAAATAAAGTAGTTGAAACTTTCCAACATGTTGCCTTTGCTCTATAAATCAGCTCACCAGATCTTTTGATGGCTTAAAAAAAATTATGAGATTTTTAAATAGACAGAGATTAATTTATGAGAGTTTCACCGTTTTGGACTATCGATCCATCCTCTCCTTTGTATTTATCATCTGAAATCCTGATTTATCTCCTTCATCGATAGAGACAGTCAGAGGAATCGTTAATGTGACAGTTTCTTTTTTTTTTTATGAAGTATAAGAATCTATCACCTTATCATCATAGAAATCAATCGTATAGTTTTCCTCCACGATCGTCTATTCGATTCTACCTATTAAACCTCTTGAGAAAACAAAATTCATTAGCATAATGTCATTGTCCAACTAAAGCTACTTTCTTCATGTTGTTTGAGTTCTATCATGTTCCATCATTTACTTGGATGCTAAAGATGCATTATTGTGAATCTTGTGGTTTATACCTCAATTTCCTTATGTTGCCTCTTCCAAGTTATCTTTGGAGTGGCTATGCAAGATTTTTACAGATGATAGTTGCTTCTAGACTGAAGTATAGGTTTCTTACTTGGCATCGCTTTTGTTACCCGTTGAAGGGAAACGGTAATATCGATATGGGTTGAAGTAGCTCAAAGCGAAAGAAATAAGAGAAGAAATTGTAAATTGTCAACCAATAATCACCTAGAGCACTCCCCGCTACCATAACTAGTCTTCGAAAGTCTTTTTCGATATGAATCCCGACTCTACTCATTCGTAAGCAATGAATGAACGGCACAGCCATCTCAAAATGCAAGGCATTCGTCCAACTCTCAAAGATGGTGTACAAAGCTGCCCGCATCAATACCAATCCTATTTGTTCGATGAGAAACACCGGCATGAAATTGAACAATGGGACGAAAGGCAACCGAGTGCACATGTTTCGCCGACCAAATGGCATTCTATTAGATAGAACTATGCAAGCATTAGATTTGCAGTGGCCAACAATACAAAAATCTAAAGCAGTTCCAGAGGACAAAATGATGAAAAGTCATAATATATTACACGGCAACGATCGAAATGTCGACATACATTTCGCAGTTAAAAAGGAGTTCATGAGAATATTTAAAATAGAGACCTAGGAAAGAGAAGTATATGTTTCACTTGGCCTTTATAACAGGTACAAATTAAAGCAGGTGCTGGGCAAAATGATCCTGCCATGAGAGAGTTCCAGAACAAACCCCTAGCTCCAAGCAATGGAAACAAGTGGAACACAGCAAAATTCCTACACAACCTTCTCCTTATTGAAATAGAAAACACCGGAGAGAAGAAGATTTTCTTTGGTTACATTCTCATATATACAACATGAAAAAAAATGCCTAGACTCTACAAAATTCACCTTTTGTAGATCCCTCGTACTTCTATGCTAAACCATAGATTAAGAGGTTTATATAAATGGGTATATGCTAGTTTTGGGTTTGTTATTCCATTGCATTGTTGCAACTACTGTACAGTTACGATGGTGATCTTCTCCAAAATTAGGGTTCTTTATCATCAGCCCTACAGGGGCAAATACAATTCCAATAATGCCGGCTTCTAAGTTGCAGAAATCAATGATCATGAATCTCGGTTGGCTGAACATGATTCGGCTCTGAGGACTCAGCTTCCTAAACTCGGTTCCAACTTAACAACATTGGCGACGACGGCATTACAAAAGAAGCACCTTTGGCCATTCAATAGGTGTCTTGTGATGCATCCATGGCAAGACACGTGATGACATGGCTCGAACATAGAATCCGAATCACAAGAATAGCAAATGCAACAGCAGTTTTCCTCTTCGTGGTCGCCTATTACTCTGTGTTCTGCGGTCTCCGTTCTGCGTCTCAGATTGCTGGAAAATTCCTCAAGTTTCCTTAGCTTTGAAGAAGAAGCATCCCCTCTCAGAACAGTACTCTGCAAGCATGTGAGACTAATGATATAAGAAATTATATACATTCATTTTGTTCTGACTTCAATTTAAAAGAAGTGGCCAAAATCGGCAAATGCTACGAAGATTATAAACATCCAGCAAAAGATCTATCGAAATGATATCACAATTTCAGCATTGCTGGAAACCTCTAAGCACATTTTTGTGGGATTTTGTAAAAGGACTTGGCGCAGCAATTCAAGGCAAGTCTTGGAGAGTTATTTATTGATAGGGGGAGGTTCATTGCGTGATCTCATTTCTGATGATTACTAATTCAACTAACAAAATTACTAAATTAAGGGGGCAAGGTTTTAAATATTGTTCAAGTTGGTCAACAGGGAAAAATTTACAGTCGCCCCCCAACCGGCACACAGACCAACTTCGAGATGAGGCACAGCCACAGCGAAGGGCAAAGTGTCCGTGCAGAGGTTACGATGTCATTGTGTTCATGTGAGGGTTTTAGGCGTCACAAGTGTCCGTCCAAGCAATTCGGAACCTTCTTCCTCTTCTTTGCTCCAACTGCTTGCCGTTCTTCTTGACCCTCTCCCCTTCCTCTTATTCAACCGGCATGATCTGTTAACATGGATGATATGCTACCAAAACAGTTTTGTTCAAGCCAGGACCATAAACCCTACTCGGAACAAAATTTCAAACCTTGTTAAGAACAGCACTAATATACTGATCACATCAAAAAGCTGGGAAGGAAGAAAGCAAAATGCCATAGGATTTTAAGGTAATATGCATATCCAAATTGCAATTGAAGGCTAAACTGCACACATCAAAAGAGACGAGCAAATCCTAACAAACAAATCTTCAACTGATACTTAGGTTTCTAGTGCAACAAAATCTTGCTTAGCTCTCAAACTACCAACTTCCTACACGTCAGGAGCTCTGGACCAAGGATATAAAAGGTGTCACCGTGAGGCATGCAATCGACCAACAACATAGTGCATACGCAGGGGGAATTAAAATTTAGTTTAAAAATATAACAAACAGTATTTGAATGAATCATCCACTTCATAATTATAGAAAGGCCAACAAAATTTGGTGCCACCACCTGAGAAACTTAATTTAGTGTTTCGTATTAACATTATCAGGTATTATGAGCCATATGGATTCACATTAGATATTTGAGGGCTAGTAGCATTTCACGTTAACTTTTAGTTATTAAGAGCAATTCTGCCCATGGCGAATAAACTCCGCCATGTCTAGTCCCAAGCCTAGAGAAAGAAACAGCGCTGTGTTAGGATGTTAGCTAGCGTCAAATATAAGCAAATGTTATGAATTCCCAACTCCTACAATTTTACTCTCAACAAAGACCTCTCCAAAGTCCACATCCTCCCATCATCTTTCCTAGACCTAGATCCTTTGATGGAGAATATTTGGCAAGACTCAAGGATACTTCCTTACAAGCTAGGGATTGCTTGACTGTGGTGGTTAAATCTTCAGATTTACAGTCTATAGCATCTCTGAAATCCTCATCTACAGTAACAGAGCCAGGGAGCTTGAGCGAGTCAATTTCCTACTTCCTCTCTGTAACATTGTCAAGTTTCCACTGCGATTTGGGAGTTCCTTCTCTGTTTGTTCTCATCTCCTTCTTCGACTCCAGCTTGTATTCATCGCTTGCTTATGAGGTATCTTAAACAGAATTCCTCCTGTGTTAAAGAACCCACAACTTGTTCTCCCAACCCAGCATCCTACGAAGATCAAGCATTCACAGGCCTCTTCTATATGCCTGTATCTTAAAATTTTGACTCTTTTTCAAAGTCCCTGTGTCCAGGAGCAATCTCGAGTAGGACATTTACATCAATACCCGCATCAGATATTTAAATTTGAATTTGATTAACAGCTCTAGACAAGTTCTCCTTGCATTAGAATTGTTCTTATGGTGCCCTCTGTTCCAACACTTGTCCCATTGTGAGCTTCTAGTAATTAGAGCTACTCAGAAAGAAGACTTCTCCATCACCTCAACTTCCTTCTCAAGTAGAGTAGCGAAGGGACCGTAGTGGTTCGATTTCAGATTTGTCAACCATTTTGTTCACTACCCTTCTCTCTAGATTTCCATTCCCTTCTTCCTCTCTGTCCATAGATCGAACAACAAATTCCTTTAGTTTCTTCTCAGTAGTGCAATCACCAACACACTCGTCTCCTTCAGGCACATCTCGAATAGTCCTTAGGCTTTTGTCTTCCTTAAGTTGTGCTTTGTGCTTTTGCACTCTAGGTTCTTCTGCCATGAAATGTCACTTGAAAAAGCTCAATCAACAATTTGTTCCTGAAGTGTCTCTTCATCCTCATTCACTTCACCCCTCATCTTTTTGTCCTCTCGCTTTGTTAATGTGCTAATCTGAGGTCAAAGACATTTTCAGTTATATGCTGATCTAAGGTGTGTGTGTGCGTGTGTTGGTTGTGTGATATGTTTAACTCCTTCAGCTTTATCTCACTTATGCATGAGTATAATGTTTTCATTTCATTACGGTCATGCCTTAGTCTACATTTCTAATTCACGTAAAAAGTCGGACATAAATAGTACCTATATTCTAAAAAGTCTTCAGACTATTAGGTACTACAGGCCACATGGATTTAGTTATATATATACCTATTGTTATATTGAATGCAATACCATATTCCTTGAAATTTTCAATATTTCAGAATCACAAGATTAGTCTGAAGACTTTGTTGTTGTTGTTGTTGTCAGAATCACAAGATTAGTCATCCTCAATGGAGAAATCATACAAATATTCATTAAGTTCTTAATCGTCAGATGCATTGAATCACTTTTCCCACTTCACCACATAGATGGCCTACCTAGCCAAGGGAGGTCCTATCTAGGCTCTTAAATCTTATCAAGTAACTGCCCATGAACAATGAAGCATAAGTTTCAGTACAGTATTGTATATGTTTTATTGAAAGAACAAATCCCAATATGATTTTTTTTAGCAACAACAGTACGAAAACACATGACTTAGTCCAGTCCTATGGTTGAACTGATTCGGCATATGATTGACCTGTTTTTTACCATAAATTACTTTTAGAGGCATTCAATTAGGTTAATAAGTCCTTTCCTTGCAATTATAGAAGCAAGATTGAAAAATCTAACCCAATTGTAGCCTAGCAAGCATTGAAAAACAGTAGCAGGACAATCCATGTTTGCAAACACTCCAACGACATCATTCAGATCCTTGTGTTCTGAATCAGAATGAGCATCCATTAGGCTAGTTATAATACCAACAAGAGGTGCTAAGATCATAGTTCGATTTGTCTTCTCTTGATATTGACTAGGTCGCCTGACAGACCTGTAGAATTCAGAAGAAAAAAATCACAGTTTAACACCCAGAAGTGTAACTAATCTACTTAATTGATATATATACAAAACTAAATGCGAACATAAATAAATTGTTTCTAGATAAGAGCTTTAGAGATTTGTGAACTACCAGGTACTTTCCCATCAATATCTTAACATTAGGATACGGAAAAGAGCTCTTCCAAGTGAAATGGAATTCAGTCATAAAAAAAGTCACATTTCCTTGTAATAATTCAAGAAAATTAAAGTTATGACACCATACTTCCAACAATATCTTAACATCAATAATTCAAGAGCTCTTGCTAGTGAAATGGAACTACTACTGCACTACAGTTACTACGCTGTATAACTTTTACAACCCATCAAGTTTAAAATATTTATATATTAGGGAATCAATTTTGCTCCCACGTTCAAGACCAGGCTGACACAAATAAGTGTGAATTTAAAATATATAATAATTAATAAGCAAATTAAAATTTTCTCTCTCTTGCAAAAGGACAACTAAAATTCACGCTGTGTTTTTGGTTTTTTGTGTTAAGTATAGACAACAACAAAAAATATAAATAATAACAATAAACGTAATGCTAATGCAATTGGTTAATGTGATTAGGAGACACCACATCACTCTCGGATTTTTCCACTAAACCCTGCACTCGTACTCTGCTCTCTCTCACAATCCCTACTTGTAATGTTTACACTAATCATTCCCTCTCAATACAATAAATGTAAACCTTCAATCTTATCTAGCCCTTGGAAACTATTGATATCGTAAGTACAACATAAAAGAGTTTTAGAAACTTTTCCGAGCATCTACTCCAAACTCAGCTCCCTATGAGCTCTTATAGAATATGCCCCAAAGGCTCTTGTCCATCTCCAATCAATTGAACTAGCTTTTAGTCGACAAATTGGGCAAAGGTAATTGTTGTAAAGCCATCTGCTCAAGTTTCTAGTTGGCTGGATCCAGCTCCAGTCCATTTGGAGCCTGAATATTCTGAACCCCTGCATTCAACTCTTGGTCTAGCTTTCAATCGACTAATTGAGTAAAGGTAGTTGTTGTACACCCATTGCTCAAGTTTCTAGTTGGATCAAATTCCAGTTGTTTGGAGCTCGAATAGAAACACTGTGCTGTCTGAACCCTTGCATTCGACTCTTGGTCAACTAAACATTCTAGTCCAATGAGGCTTACCAGCAGTCAACTAAATTTGCTCCAGATCTTGACTTCGCTTAGCTTACACTCTTGTAAGCCTACTGCAAAGTTACCGAATCGAGTTTATCTATAACTACAACTCGAGGCTTGTTCATTGGTCAAATGCTTCCCTCAACACCCTCGATAGTCAACACCTACCTATCTATACGCATCATTCCTCAATGATGTTGCTCAAATACTAAAGCCAAAGATTACAGTTCATTCTTAATTTCTCGTGGCTCTGTCTTCAAGTCCCCAATATTGTTGATATTTTTTATTGCCCTTGAGTTCACCTCGTGTTATGTCGTTCTTTTACATGTTTTTCTACTTTTCCCTTTTTCCAAGTTGCTATTTTACTTTCTTTTTTCAAAGTTGCTTCCTGTCATCAATAAATTTGGAAACTATAATATAAGTGTCTTTTTTCTTTGTTGACTCGCCTGATTTAAACCTTAACATCTACATTGGTTCAAAATCAAGAGGGATGCCAGAGGGATGGGCACCACCTCCTCCCAATACATTGGTAGGCTAGCTCATCTTTGTCCTCCTCTTCTTCCTCCACCACCTCCTCCTCTTCTTCTTTCCCCTCCTCCTTGGAGTGATCAGCACCTGACCCAAACGGAACAATTCTGTTTTGAAACAGTATCATTCCAATTTAAGGTTGAAACTCTGAATCGAATATATATATACACACGGGGATATTAGCCTGGCCGTCGCCCCTTGTGCCCCACCGTGAGCAACTGAGGAGGCAGTGCCCATGTGCCGGTCGCCATTGACCATGCCATGTGGGCATCACCCCCTCACGCGTGCACGTCAGTGCGCAGAAGGACGGCACCCAGGCTAATAGGACTCTCTCTCTCTCTCTCTCTCTCTATATATATATATATATATATAACTTCATTGTCGAACAATTTTTTTTCTTTGTACTTCAACATGAAAGGAATCTAAATATCCATGCATATGCTGAGCTTATAGAATAAGATTCAATACTGTATTGACCAACATTTTGGGAATAAAGCATTTTAAGAAAAATAGAAAAGATGTATGCAAACTTACATATCAAAGAACTCGGCATCAGATGCTGAAATTATGTGGTTCAGGATAAATATGATCAACTCTATAAGTCGTCGCAAATTCATATCAGGCCCCAAAAGAAAAGCCTGGGGAATCTCCCTCGTGCAGAATTCCAGAAGCCTTGCAAGACTACATGACAGATCAAAAACAACACTGCATCTTCTTTGCTGCAAATCACCAAACTGCAATAGTGAATTCAGTACCTTAGGTATTAAAAGACCATATTGAAGGTGATAAATCATTACTGTTATTATTACAAAGGCATAATAAACTTGGCATGTAATAATTTTTTTAATAATGAACATTGCAATGATGATGATGATGATTGCTTAACTAGACAATCTTATCGTCATCAATATTTTAATTTAAATTACCATAAACAATTATAATATAAATTGAAGTATAACTGAAATTAACTTAACTAATATTAAAATAATGTAATATCACTAATTAAAATACAGATTATTCTTGATAATTATTAGTTTCATTTATCTGTATCATTATTATTGTACTTTTGTTGTTTCTATTAATTATTGATGATTGCAAATATTTCTATTAATAATACTGAATTATATTTAAAACAATGGTATTACCATCAGCATTTAATAGTGAACTATAATAAAAACATTATAACAGAATAAGTATTTAATTAAGTAATATAAAAAATAAAGAATCCATGACCAAAATTTATTAAAATATTAAATTAATCTATTTAGTACAATAATAATAATAATAATTTTATTTTACATTTTTATATTATTATTTTTATCTTTTTTCCCAACACTAATATTGACAACCATGAACTGATTTGCAAGTAACCAAACATACTTGCAGATATTATTTGCACAACTTAAATTTACCTGAGTGCTCACTGTTACATGCACAACTAACTTCAAGCAACAAAATGCCCCTTGAATATTCAGCCATTACTAGCTCATTATTATCACTATTAAATCGTGCCTAATTAATTGTGTTATCCATTACCCAACCTGCACTAGACAGGAGACCCTTAAAAGTTCACACTTAAGCATGCACAAGAGGGTGTCCCTTAATAATATGGGACAAGAGCAAACTCCCGTACCCAATGCACTTGTGCAAACTTCTACACAATGACCTCTGAGGAACACAATACTACTCTCTCAACATGGCCCCTCAAACCCAACATTATCAAAGTGGGAGACTAGTTCTCACATCATATTAAAGCAAGAGGGCAGCATCTTATCCTTAGCCAAAATGCCATGGACTTTATTTGAACTAAATCAATATTAGAATAATAAAATTATCATTAATAAAGATATGTCAAAATATCATATTAATCTTGATAACAGTTATTTTCATTATCAGTAATATTGTACTTTTGTTGTTTTTATTAATCATGATAAATTACTAATATTAAAATAAATCAATAATTAAATAGATATTAAAATATTAGATATATATTTTTAGCATAATAATAATAATAATAATAATAATAATAATAATAATAGTAACCATATTAATTTATTTTTCCATTTTTATTTTATTTTTCTATTGCTTTTTTCTGATTCTAAACCAATGTGATACCATGTAAACCAAAATTTTTAAAATGCCATCCTGATCGAGAACACCAATATTGACAACCACGAAGTGATTTGCAAACAACATATTGCAGATATTATTTGCAATACTTAAATTTGCCTAAGAGTGCTACGTGCAGTAACATGCATCAATGCCCCTTGAATATTCATCCATTACAACTCATTATCATCACAATGCAAGTCTTGAAAAACAAACAATATATCATTGTAACTACTGATGCCCTAAAGGGGTAGCACGACCCAACCTGCAGTTAGACAGAAAAGCCTTCACTCACAGGTCATACTTAAGCATGCACAAGAGACTGTGTTGCTTAACAATATGGGAGAGGAGGAGCAAACTCTCTCCCAAGGCACTATTGCAGACTTGTACACACACATGAAAAGGACAATGCTACTCTCTCAGCATACCCCCTCATTCCCAACATTATCAAAGGTGAGAGACTAGTTCTTATAGCAAATAAAAGTGCAAGGGAGCATCTCATCCTAAGCCAAAATGCCATGAATTTGGTTGAGAATGCCTTCATATTGAATTATACCCAAGAAGTTCTCACCAAATCATATGGGACTATTCTCAACCTGATGGGTCAGACGTGTGCACTTATGAGTAATGTCCCACCATTATGAACTAACTCTAGATAACCTTACATCACAATCAAAGATAGAAGGTATGACTACTGAAGGAAAACCAAAACCTTCATGACAACCAAGGTATTCTTCCTTGGAGTTTCATAAACCTCAAGGTCCACAAAGTTAAATGAGTATGGGACATACTCAATAACTGGAACGTGGGCGGCATATAACCTTGGATGAAAAATTTTAGAAGGATGGTAACTTTATACCCCCATTTCTAATAAACAAAGAATCCATCCCACAATGTCAAGATACACAAACGTAACTTGGCTCACATCTTCCAACATGTTAATAGTCTAGATCATAAAAGAATGATATTAGTCATATAACATTTAAAAGAATTGCACCTGACAGTTCTCTTGCATCTCTCGGATAGAGACTGAGAATTCAGTCATGGTCCAGCTTAGTGTGTTAAAAAGACGATTCAGAAATGAAGAAAATAGAGTTTCATCACTGCAGCAAGCCTCTCGAAGTAATACCTACATGAAGAAAAATAATGTATTATGAGAAATAGTATAAAATATTAGAGTGCCAAAATGGTTTCCTAACCTGAAAATGGACTGTTGATGAAGATTCAAGATGCTTTGATGCACCAAATCCAGAACCCTTACATAACCTGAGGATGATATTTGTAACTGGTATCCAGGACCTATTATCAAATGCCAATAACAATGCCTTGGGCAAGCTATGAATTGCTTCCTTATTGTTTTCAAAAGCTATCAGGTAATCCTTGCATTGCACCAATGATGATATTGAGTGGAGGAGAAGATCTTTAATGTCAGCACTTAGTATCCGTGGATCGTTAAAGTGCCTGACAACAAATGTGACCTGATACAAGAACAAAAGAAAAACCTCTCATCATAATTTAATCCAATAAAAGACATTGTTGATCGATAAATACCATGAAAATTTTATCAAACATCATGATTCGAATTGCACAGACAACCACTTATGGTATTGATTGAAAGTATAGTATTATTAACCAAAAAGGAAAAAAGAAGATAGCATTACACAAATTATATAGGATTCAAGTTTGACAATATCTCATGAGGGACTGAGAGAAAACTGTAGTTTAGCACTTATACTCAAGATGGAGAATAATATCTATCAATGTCCATCTTGTTACACAAAATTGAAAGTCTAAGAGAATCCAACAAAACAGTAGATATCGATTATGAATCTGGGAGGAGATCAAATGCTGATTGTGATTGAGCACTCTATTGCTGTGATACAAAAGTCAGATAAAATTTGGCCTGATACATGCATTGTCTTCTTCCTGCTCCCCTTTAAACTGGGGATACAGCAATATAAAGTTTGCAAAGATGAAAAAATAAAAAGGGTTGTTCAGAAAGAGACATAATTATAGCACATCTAAATGGAGGTGAGGAGTGAAAAATCCCAAGAGAATGAGGAAAAGTTTGATATTTAGTTTGAGAGAAAAAGATATGATGTCAAAGAAGAGTCAGCAAAATTCTTACAGCACCCAGAAAGACGAAAGAAAATATTGGAAGAGATAAAAAAAACTAATGAATAATATTTTTTGTAAGTAAGAGAGAACCCATAAATAATGTAAACACGACAATAGATTACAATTCCAAGAGGGGAAATATCAAGAAAAATAAGCCAATCTTATTACTATTAAATTTTAAGCTGATTTGATCATTGATTGTGTCAAATAGGATCTTTAGTTAAATTCAGAGGAGATCAACTTTACCTAAATTGATTCAGTGGGAGCTTAGGGTTAAATTTGGACTTGTATCAGTAATATCTGGGTTAAATAAGGTTCGACTTGGGTCGAATTTCAGTTGTGTTTAATCTTGATTTATTCAATTATTGGATTAGTTTGAGACAGGTGGGCTTTAACTGGGATCTTTGAGGTAAGGGAGCGTTTCATTTGAATCTGTTCAAAATAAACCTATTCAGAAGGTCATAAATGTGATCAGAGGGGGAGGCTGGAGGTATATTGCAACCTTCTCATCCTTTCCCTGAGCCTCTCTTTGCAGCCTGCTCTTGAGACTCCTCAAGAGTTCTCTTTATTCAAGTGTCTCATTTGTTCCTTTCTGGTGGTTAATCAGTGTCATGTTTGTCCTATTACTCCACTATCCTGATCAGCCCACTAACTTACAATTTCGTCATATCACCCATCTACTCTTCTTCATCTATCATTCCATGATTGCAAGCTCACTCCCTTCCCATCTTGATCTTCTTCTCACCATTGCCCCTGATCATCCCAATTTGTGTTTATTCTCCAGAGCTTTGAATGGATACAGCAAGGCAGGTCTATGAGCGATGGGTTTGTCTGAAGTAGAGTTTCCTAATATGGCTACAAATCAAGATTTGTATACAAATTTGATTCGACAAGGATGCTACAACAATGTGAACAATCCACGAGAGGTTTCTGAGTAGTTTGATCCATAGGGGTGGTGAGCTTCTTCTCCGTTTCTTGTTTTCTATTGAGAATGAAGCAACATCCAGAATGGTCTCAAAGGTCGGAGCAAGTAGCTTTTTTTTTATTGGGGTGAGTCTTTTATCTTCAGTTTTGTTTTCTATCAAGATTGAATCAACATTTGGAATGGTCAGATCAGGTTCCTTGTTGGCTGCGGCAAATCCAGGTGGAGGGTAGACTAGTATAGGGTCTGGCTAGAGCGACATCTGTATCAAAGTTTGCAGTTGGGCAAAGGATCTATGATTAGAATTATGTGGCACAATCAAACATATTAACTAGGTATTTTCTACTTTGATTGCATCTTTAATGAGATCATTCCGGTAGTAATTGAAGGTTGGCAAAATCATACTGTGCTGATCTTTAGTTGCAGCAAAAGGTGGTTCCAACAAAGGAAAATCATAAGAAATCTGATGATTTGAAGGGTGGTGCTGTAGCCACCAGATCTCATAGAGTAAGGCATATATTGGTTACAGTTGTTTACATGATGCAGCATACAAATAAAATGAATTCTATTTCCTAAAGATGATGAGAAATCAGGAGGAGATTCACACTTGCAGATCTAGATAGCAGGGAGAAGACGAGTCACTAGGAGATGCAGGAAGCATTGACCAAAAAGATAAGTGGATCTTTAGATGTTTGGCAATAAAAAGTGTAGCTGAAGGAGGGCAGACAAATGCTAAAAAAAGATCTCGAGAGCAAAACCATGAACATGGAGATGGAAGAGATGAACTCGAGGAGATGCTTTAGTGAGGAAGGATAAGGAAAAGAGAAGATGAATATGGCAAAGAGATGGAGGGAGCAGATAAAGGTAGACCATATTGAAGAGTTCTGATGTAGGTAAAGGCTGGTTTTTTCTAAGCATGGATCCAATGCAGATCTATTAGAAGTCAACTAGAATAGCTTGCAGAGGAGATATCAAAGAGATGAGGTCCATTCTCCCTAAGCCAACAAAACCAAATCTGGACCCATAGCTTTGAATTGGTGTGGCTGCATCAATGAGTTTGCAGCAAATGACAAACAGGATTCAGATTGTCAACTCAATGGTGAGTGGTGATTATGAAAAAGATGGAGCCAATGATGTCTTTGCAAAAAGGTTGAGCGCAGACGAAGTAGTAGGACTCAATGGCCAGCATCTCTCGAAGAGAAAAACAAGGGACCAAAGGCTTACCTCCAACATCATCAAGCCCCCCTAGTGCCCAGTGCACAGATCTGTGCATAGATTGTGAAGAGAGAAGATAGATGGTGAGCAACAGTTTGCTGATGTTGCAGGAGTAAAGGAAGACAAAGGTAGCTGCACTAAAATTCTGATATAGCAGATGAAGCTCTATTGGAATGACGCTGGAAAGAGCAAGTCAAAGAGAAGCAACAGAAGATAGCACATCACTCTTGTCCTCTCAGCCATTGTCTCAGTGTGGTTGGTGTGCTATCATCACCGAGAGACAAGAATAACAAGATGCAAAATTGGGTCTCAGAGTCCAACGTAGCATGCAGCACCAAGGTGGAGAAGTGTGAAAGAAAATGCATGTGCAAGGAAGGTGACATTGTTGAGTCTATGAGGATTACAAGGATTGGTCATTTTCAGTGCAAGTCTAAGCAAAAGGAGCTATTTGATCAGGCTCCCAAGGCACTTTGGTCATGCATGTAAGAATCAATGAAGAATCACAAGCAAACACACTTGCTAGATCAGAAGCAGCACTTCATAAGATGCACAAGCAAGCAAGGGATTAATTGCATGTTGGATGTAGAAGATCCATGAAGTGGGTTGGTGGAGAACCCCCACAAGTCTAACTACTGTAACACCAACAAGGGAACGAACCATGCACTAGAAAACTAAGTGACAAATCATTGTACGCGAAGGAAGAAAGCATAAGAAAAAGAAAGAACAGGATAAAAAATTAATGCATGAAGGGAAGTTGCCAACCTTCTCATGGGGAATTTAAATTTAGGGAAAGACATTACTGCATTACCACACAGAGCACTCCTGGTGTACAGGTGCATAGATATATAGAAGACTTATGAAAAAAAACCCTAAAACAGTAACCTTAATAATTCCAGATAGTTGGTATGTTAGAATTGAGAGATTAAGGGGATGGTTACTCAATGTTTTAGGTGAGATGGTGGAGTCAAATTCTTCTTTCAATATATTAGCTTGTAAATAGATAGGCTTGACTTTATTGTATTGATGTATCTCACTGCCCCTTCTGATTGTTTGGCTTGTACTTTTTTGGCTATATTCTAATTACCTTCCTTGTTCATAGCATTATGTTAGTTTATATACATGTGAATTATTTGTGCAGTGTATAAGCTGTTTTGCACGTTATCATGATTCATTTTATAGGTTATATCATTCTGTGCTTTTGTATGTGGTAGTGTAAGTCAGTTTAATTGTAGTTTGTATATGGTACGACAAACATTTATAGTTGTAGGCAATATACACGTTCATTTATGACAAGATGATTGGCTGGCAGACGATGATTATTGAGGATGAGGCTTTTAGCATACAGAATGATCTTTGGTTGATCAGCAATTATACTGATTATATCACCTTGTCCACACATTAATGACATCGGCAAACCTGGTATTGGATGCATCACGCTCAGACTTCCATTGATAACTGTACTCATATTGAAGCATACACTTGGTACCGCACTCTATTGCAAAATAGGAAAGTGTAGAAGTTATCACTGGAGAGTGGAGACAGAGATAACCACCTCATTGATAAAAAAAATTAACAGAAAGCAGTTTGATGTGAGATTGTGTTACAATGATCGACCAGGACATTAATTGCAGGCAATAACCTTAGATGCATTTCCATAATCTATTATTTTGTAATTTCATGTTTTTCCTCTCACCTGCTTTCTGCTCAATTGTTTTACTAATTCCCCTTTTTGCTAATCCAGGGCCACAAGAAATGTTGAGGATCCTGGGGTTGAGATTGGACCTTTTGCTAAGAGATTGCTCTAGAGTAGGAACACTTCGGCTGCTTTTGCTGATTTCAACCTCGCAATGCAGCATACATTTTATGTGGCCATTGTGGGAGGCTGGGGGCCATAGCATGCGAATGGACAAGGGGATCCACTTAAGGCATGGCGTACAATGATGTCATATGAATCCTAGGACTTCAACTCAGTTTTTCATTTGAACCCTAAGTTTCAACTTTCAAACCTTGTTTACAAATATGCAGTGTGGTGCTGATGTCGAACACAACCCAGTTGAACTGTAGTTTCATGTCCAATAGATGTAATCTCTGATTAGGGATTGACTATGCATGAAACTTCTAGATATTTGAATTAGCAAGTGCTTTTGCTGAAGAAATTTTGTACATAAGATAGCTACAGACATTTTTGTGTATGCATGAGAACTATATTGGTTTCTCAAACTATATAGGGAACACACGACATTGATTCTTGTATCTAATAGCAATGGTGATGTAAGTAGAAATGATAGAACTACCAGTCAGTGTTTAATAAATTTTGAATCTAAAAGGAGCTTTTGAGTGAGATACATACAAATGAAGCAAGCCCTTGTTTGAGAAAAATAGCAGAAGCAACAAATGGAGGATCACTTTTCCGTAATGCATGAAATGTATCAACCTGCCAAAAAAAATGAAAATCAAAGAATTTTCAAGATGAATGAAATAGAAAGAAATTTATTACTGAAACTACAAATAGATGACAAAAAAGCATTTACCAGTGACTCCAGATAAAACTCAGGAACATAGCAAAAACAAGTATCACTATTGCTTAGAACCAAGAGCAGCTCCACGACCCACATGCATGTTGCATACATTCCTCTTTGCTTCCAGCGAGAGAATAGAGAGATACGATACCTACAGTATTCCCGTATTCCAAACAAATTATGGAACAATAGGATGCAGGACACATAAAGCAAAATAAGAAATAGGATATGAGAAAAAGAAAAAAAAAAACATGCATCCACTAACCAGTATTTAGGATAACTCGTTAGCAAGGAATGTAGATACTTAAATATGGGACAATGTAACAAAAAAGGTAAACATAACAACCTATGAAAACAGTATTCATCTCTATTCTCGCAACAGGGATGACATGAAAACTTATTTAAAATTCCTTAACAATCCTGATACCTCAATATTAAACCATAGAACAAATGTCAAACAAACATGAAAACCTCTGAAAACTGTATTCATAATTCAGTAACCAAATTGGTAAATGAGATAAGCAGTAAGCACACACAAACCATCACAGCAAGCACAAAATAGAAAATTGTTTGAAGTCTCTACTTCTGCAAATGCAAAAGAAAGATTTTGAGTACACAAAAAGACAAATTCTTAATGCAGAATAGATTGCTGGCAGTGGATAATCTAGATATATCTCTTGAAAAGAAAAGGAACTTACCAAAATAACAATGTTTTAAAAAGCATATGCAGAAGGGTGTGCAATTTAGCCACTACATAATGCATGTGTTATGAGAACAAATGGGTGAGTAAATACCAGTCCTTTTTTTGTGTAAAAACTAATATTTGTAATATTATTTTTCAAGTATATTAGGTGTCAAAACTATAAGGCCTTACATCTGTTATAAACATCAAAATCATCAACTTAAACAACCAATATAAAATAAAGATTTTCCATGTGAAGTTTATGCATGCATGCACAAATCCAATGTCCAAGTAAAACGAGAAATATGTCTACCATCAGCTACTCACTAGTATTAATTGTCACACTATGGGACATAAAAAATGATATAAAAAGGGAAAAACTAAAATATTTTCTCTCTCGAAGACAGGAGAAATGTGTAAATGGCCATAAAACCTTGATAATAAAGAATACAGAGAGCTCTACATCCTCACTGATCAAACCACAATGAAAATCAAAGAATAAGTGAGGAGAGGATTGGAGAATGAAAATGTTATCATATGATATAATCACACAACAGAGAACATGAGACAATTGACATGACCTCACTTCGAAGGTTGGAAAATCAAAATCAGCATTAAATTGGAGAACCCCCCCCCCCCCAACCCCCCAACACACAAAAGAAAAAAAAATTGTTTCAAAACACATTGTCACATAAATGAGATCGGATAAACAATTGGAAATATAGCATAAAGGTAAAGGGTAAATTATAAGAACATTTAGGAAAATATGAAAGAAATAAGTTATACTTTAGACAAAATAAATAAAACAATGAACTGGAAAATGCACAATCCCTTAGAACACGTCACAAGTCTATTTTCTCATATTTCTAACAGGCTTTTTTAGATACTGGAAAATAATATTCTCTAACTTGATTTCTTAAAGCATTAATATAATTTATCTATATAAGTTTAATTCTTGAGACAAATATTTATATTTGTTTCACATAAATATAATATATTTTAGATTATTCTTTCAGTTATGATTTTATATTATGAAGGGGAGTCTTGGCTCAAGGTCACGGATTTGAGTCCTGAAAAAAATCTCTTGCAAAGCAAGATAAGATTGTGTACAATAGATCCTTCCTCAAGACTCCGCATGAAGGGAACCTCGTGCACCAAACTGTCCCTTTTTATGATTTTATATTATATTTGATAACAAGGTACAGTCATGATTTAATCATTTTTAAAAAACAATATTTATATAATTGTAATCTAGATATGTCAATGAAAAAATGTCATTAATAACAACCCGGATTCTAAATACTCTTGGAAAGTTCAAAAAATTTTGATAGTTCATTATGTTTCTTAGAAAATAGCAGAAAATTTTAGAAGAAACATCAGTTTTTATTGGGAAAACCTGAGTTACAGGCAATAAGTTTTATCGTCTGGTTATAATTCCATCAGAAGCTTTTTGAATTAATAAGTTTCCTTCTGATCCTCCTTTTCGATGAGAGAATTTTTCCTTTGGGTATATGGTTTATTTTCTCTTTGAGATATTTATCCCCTTCACTTCATCAATTTCATCCCTAATTCCTACCTGGTTCAACAATTCGATTTTGGTGTTGCGTCGATTAAAAATTCAGATTCAAAGATATTAAAAATAACAGAATTATAATATTTAATATAACAAATAGCATGATAATAGCTAATATTATTATTCATTAAAAAAAAAATTATTAATATTGTATTATATTTATAATATACCTTTAGACTTCATGAATTTGTTGTTTTTCTACTAGTAATGTGTCACGTGGCACACCAAAAACCACAGCTTTAATTCATACCTGGTTTCCAGTGGGAGCTCAGCCTCTTCTCAACAGTTTAATTTCATGATTGATTTGCACGTTATGAGTTGAAATTCAAGAAATAGTCCTTTGACCGACATTTCCCAACTCGAATTAAAAGTTGTGTAAGACAGTCAAAGGACTATTTCCCCTTTAACAAAATCATTTTGTTATATTGCTAACTTGCTGTAGGATGTTATGAGTTGGCAGGAACCATCATTTTGCTGCACTGCTAACTTGCTAAATCAAGATTGAAGAGTACTTCAAATATCTTGTATTATCATTCCAATGAGGATTTGAGCTCTTCACACCGACAATGCTAAAGAGTACTTCTGTTATAACCATGGTATTATCCAACAATCTTCTTGTCCATATACACCCCAACAAAATGGTGTAGTGAAAAGGAAGTATCGACATTTAGTTGAAACTAATCGTGCTCTACTACTTCATATGCATGTTCATTTTTCCTTGCAAGGAGATGCGATCTTCACCACATGTTATCTAATAAATCGTATGCCTTCCTACACTCTTGATGGGAAGATTCTTTCATGCTCCTCTTCCTCAAGGATAAAATATATTATATTCCTCAACGAGAATCTAGGTGTACCTATTTCATCCATGTCATATCTCCAAGTCAAGATAAGCTATCCACATGATTGTCAAGTGTATAATCCTTAGTTGTTCATGACAATAGAAGGTTTATCATTGCTACTCTCCTCAGACATAAAAAGTAATCTCTGCAAACATCACCTTCTCCAAGTCGACTTTTTATTTCATCTTGTCAACCCCTCAACCAAAATCAATGCACGACGTCCTTCCTGTTCTACCTTGATGTTTGTTGTCGCGCCACTTCAAGTGTATGATGGCCTCCCTATACCTACATTTGTGTCACTTGTCAAGCCTACTACTACTGAGATCTAAGTGGTTGATTCACTTCCATTGCTAGTGTACACACATAGACAAAGGCATTAGCCTACTCCAACACTCAAGATTCATGAATGAAATCACCTAGTGGCAACAGTTGACGTCCTAGATCTAGCCTTCAACTTGAATTTTTCAATCCTTTCTGCTCAGGTATTTGGAAGTGTTTTACTTTACCTCCACTTTCTCATTTCTTATTGTTGCTTCCTTAGCACCCAAATATTCTTTCCTTTTTTTTACTTCTTTATCATCACAATCCATTCCATGCAACGTCTTAGAGGCTCTCAAACACCTAATGGTGGCCAACAATGATCAAGAGATACGCCCTCCACTCTAATAGCACTTGGAAACTAGTTACTCTTCCTCTAGAAAAATTTACACTAGGTTCAAGAGATATGCCCTGCACTAAACTAGTTACTCTTCCTTTAGAAAAATTTACACTAAATTGCAAATGGGTCTTCAGAGACAAATGTTCTAAATAGACCTATACACCGCCTAAGAACTCCTCCAGTAGCAGCTAAAGGATACATTCAGTTATTTTTTACTCTCAAACTCTTCTTTCTCACAGTAGTAGCTATTTTTCAGAGGCCTATTCACTAGCTACACATTAAGAAGGCTTTTGTTTATGGCAATCTTAAGAAGGAACACCATATGGAACAAAGTTTGTAGCTCATGGGGAGATTGGCCTAGTGCTCGAGCTAAAAAAAAACATTCTACGAACTAAAGCAATCTCCAAGGACTTGTTTAGCTCCACCCTTCTCTACATGGCATAATCAGAAGTGCAGTGAATCACCCAGTTTTAAACAACTGAAATGTTTCTTTACTAGCATTTATAGACTAAAAACTTGAGTCACCTTAAATATTTTCTTGGTATAGAGTTTGCCCATTCAAGAAGAGATATTTACATATCTTAGAGAAAGTATGTACTTGACAAGCATGCATGAGAAGACTAACATGTTAGGTACCAAACTAGTTCATATTCCCATGGACCCAAATGTTTAGATGATACTTGGGCAGGGGAGCGCCACTAATTGATAAAAGCAATGAAGATTAGTGGGAAAACAATTTCCACACATCCACAAGATCCGACATATCATTTGCAGTCAGTGTACTCAATCACTTCTTAGAAACTAATGTTCTAATTCTTCAAGAGAAACTCTAAGAATTCTATAATACCTTAAGAGTGCTCCAAAAAAAAGGTATCTTATTCTGCAATCAAGGTCACTTGCAGATTGTAGGTACACTAATGCAGATTGGGCAAGCTCATGTATAGATAGATGATCTACTTTAGGCTACTGTGTTCTCCTAGGTGGCAATTTAATTTCTTGAGGAAAAAGAGATTGTAGTGGCCAGATCAAGTAGGCAGAACATAGAGCAATGGTGCTAGTAATATATAAGCTTATCTAGGTTAAAGAGTGGTTGACTGAGTCAAGTGCTGCCTCAATGGAGCCAATGAAACTTTTTTATGAAAGCAATCCATTATGCAAATAGCTACTAATCCAATGTTTCATGACCGAATAAATTGTCACTTTATCACAGAGGGTGTATTCCAATTGTATCATGCCTTCATTGGTTGGCTTCTGATGATCAATTAGCAAAATTGCTTACTACACTTTTGAGAAGTCCTAGATCAACAATGCTTGTAACAAGTTGGGTTTCCACAATTTACTTGATCCAACTTGGGAGGGTCTATTGCACATCAAATTGTAAATAACATAATAGTCAAGTCAAGGATATCTTTGTAATATTCATTTGGGTATAATATAAGGAGAAAAGGGCAACAAAAACCTTAGAAAAAAACTTCCATATCAATAATCATAAACTGCGATAAAGTTAATCTGTGTCTAAAGCTAATTTATGATGAAAGGAAAATCAAATCCACTTAATTTTCTTAATTGCATTGCACAAATTGCACAATCATTAAACCACTTGAATGACTTGCAAATTTATACCTTTTAGGTTTAGTTCACAATCTCTCCAGGTGGTTTCACTCTACCTCACACATTGATTGGTGTCTACTTGGAGAAGCCTCCTTTCTCTTGCCCTCACTGAGATCAACATTTATCCCTTTTGGTTTTATTTTCTAATCCAGTTTGAATAAAAATCCAACTAACTTGAAAACCTATATTAAATGTGATCAGGACAAAAGAAATGGGAAAATATTCATCTTCCAAATTAGAAATGCAATATGAAAGGCAATTAATATGATGAGGCTTTCAGTTTATCAATCAAAATTGAAAGCTGATTTACAAGTCTTAAAAAAGGAAACAACTGCAACTTAATTAGTTCATTGGGATCAACTTACCATGCACATTGCCTGACACAATCAACCAATTCTTCACGATAAGCATTACGAGCTTCTTTCAAACGCTTCACCTGCTCAATGCAGGATTTTTCTCTTATTTGTTTATCTGTATCATCTAAGAGAGAGATGGATTGTGATTGATGAGACATGTAATAAAATGCCTGCAATTGAAGAATTCATAACAAGGTCACTTTTTGTCCTCAATAAAAACTAGAATGATAATTGTAGAAAAAGAATAATAAACTCGCACAAATTTTCTAAATTTACACGTAATAAGATAAGTGTGTCATACAAAACGTCCCTATATTTGATTGCTTAATGAAGAATCAAATAAAACAGATCTAACCCAAACCGAAAGTTTCCTTTAGCTTTGGTCTCCATAAGAAAGTTTTGTTCAGATCAGTTTCTAAATTTATATGGAAAATTTCTATATAATTTGGCTAGGTTTTCTCTCCAAATTGAACCGAACAAAAAAAAATAGAATTTTCACTACCATTAAGTAATTTATTTATTTTCCAAAACATAGATGTTATTGATAATATATTAATAATTGAATATTTAAGATATGGAAAACTGAACCATGTTTGATTCAGTTTCAGGAATTTCAATCAGTTTGATTCTTGTAAAACAAAAGAGCAAAAGGACTTGCTTTTATTCAACTGAAACTGAAGCGAATGGACACATCACTTAGATACAACTTGAACTCTGAAATTACTCTTTTCAGTAGAAAGAGAATTTGCCCCAGGGAACTGTCTGCGTTCAGTGAGCAAGAGTGCCAAAGACAAACTTAAAAACAAGCTGACAATTGAAAAGGCCAAAAATATTTTGTCAACATTTGGATCAAATTTTCAAGGAATAATTGAGCTAAAGAATGAACAGGTTTTGTCATTAAAGATTTATGACTACTGTGCTTAAAAACTTAAGGTAACTAAGAAATTGATACTCATTTCTTCAAGTTTCTGAAAAAATAATAATATCAATGCTTCACTTCCTTATTCACCCAATAAAAAATTGATTCCATTTGAACTTAGATCAAGAAAAAAATACTAAACAAAAGATAAAACTCCCAACTATTTAGGTTGGCTACCCAAATTTATCAATGCAATTGAAATTTGTTAAAGCAAGAAAGGTTCCACTAACATAGAAGAGCTCAACTTCCCTACTTACCAAACCAAAAAATGAAGCGAGTCCAAATTTTTAAGCAAACAGGAAGAGATGAATTCACTTGCCTGCCTAAAATTTGAGGCAACACCTAAATGGTACAGAAATAGCATCATATGGAGCAGCTCTTCCCCTCTCAATACATCTAAGGAATGTTCATTGAATGATGTTCTACTTTCTGAATGCTGCAAACATCCAGAATAGGCTTCTGGTTGATTGCTTGTACTAGGCTTATCCACAATTCCAGCATCATGGTTGCTGGAGTTAAACATGGCTACTACTTGTGTTGATCTCACTGGAGCAGGAGCACAAAGACCTTTGAAACCTCGAGATGTGAGCATAATGCCATGTTTTGATGTTTCAACATCATTAACAGAATCAGAACAACAACATGGCTTCTTCATTGTAGAATGTGTTATCCTTGTGTCTTCATCATCCATGTCCCCTTCATCCCATTGTACTACTTTAGCTTTTTCCTCACTAAATTGAGAGTCAAATAGGTGATTGGAAAAGCCACCACCTATTCTACGAACTCCAGCACAGTTTCCATCACCAACAAAAAACAACTCAAGTGGAAACCTTCTCTTCCCAGTTCTGTGAAGAAATCCAACATCAGATTCTAGATTCAACCCAATGCCTTTCATTGAACCACATAAACCCTCCACTTTGAAACCTTCAGATAGGAAATGTAAGATTACTGTGTACAGAGAAAGAACTGCTGAGTTATTTGAAACAATAGAAGTTGGCATCTTGTTCTCGGTACTTCTGACCTTCAGAATGAATCCCTGTAAGAATGCTCTGAACACAGATCCAGGTAACTCCTTAGGGATTGCTGGAGGCACAAACTGAATGACCAAACTACAAAGTTCCCTATGCTTCTCCTCAATCTGAATTTTTTT
Source organism: Wurfbainia villosa (assembly GCA_025175895.1). Classification (NCBI taxonomy): domain Eukaryota; kingdom Viridiplantae; phylum Streptophyta; class Magnoliopsida; order Zingiberales; family Zingiberaceae; genus Wurfbainia; species Wurfbainia villosa. The sequence continues at coordinate 7,360,778 of CM046007.1, forward strand.
AGAAAAAATGTTTTTAAGCATAATGGTTAGCAAGAATAATCAAATGAGTTTCCACAACAAGAAACAGTAAATTACCTATTTCCATCACAGTCAATTTTTCATGTAAAAGTATAGACAGTGGATAGCATTACAAAAACTTAGAAAAGAGAGATACCACAAAGGCAAAAACATCACAAAGATTACACCATGGATTGATGATTTTTTTTTTTCCGAAAAGATTGCCACTAAAGTTCACAGAACTTAAACAAAAGTTAAAGGTTTGGAAAAAATTTGAAGCCTTGTGGTTTTGAAACAAAATGCAATGTTTTATAGCTAATTGGCTCTATATGACTTTGAAATAAAATACAAATGTTTTATAGCCCCTTAATAAAGACAGGTTGATCGATTTCTATCTTCTTGTGCTGGAAATTCGGTTATCATTCTAGTATCATATAAAGAACATAAAGTTTAGCACTATTTATAAGATAAAAAAATTATTTTAAATTATTTTCTTATTTTATTTTAAATTTCAAACTTTTTATTTTTTTAATTTGTAGACCAGACTCGGCACGCGGACTGAGCAACCTCTGCTTGTCCCAACCCATAAACCAGGGTCCCAACCCCTAATGGGTCATGCTGGGCTCGGCCCCAACTGAATCATGGGTAGCCCAGCCCAATTATCACCTCTGAATAAGACCTTTACCTTTGTTTCATACAAATATGGCATGTGGTGTATCTAAATGGTGCAGACCATCAACTAAAGCTCCAACACATGATTTGCGACTTAGACAAACAAGATTCCATGGAGAACATTATATCTTCTCTCACATAATTTTGCTTACAAAATTTAGGGCAATCCAAAGAACTGTGAGTCTAAAAAATTCAGCCTAATAAAATTTCATATAACAATTTGCTGTTGGATAGTTCCACTAAGGACTGTAAAATCAGCATTGAAATAACCATCCGCATTTTATATAATTATGGAATTTTGTATGAGTAGGAGTATGTTTAAATGGTGCAGTTGTTCTCTGGCACAATCCAAAAATGTGAATAATATAAATTTAATTTAATTTTTATTCAATACTTAAGCAACAATCAGCACATTCAAACAACCAGCAAATTATACATCTATATTACCACAAATGAAAGCTATTAATCAAAGTCGATGACTTGATATATACATAAGCATTAATGAACAAAGCATGAATATAATCCTTTGACAATTGACCAGTATAGTTCAGTTGACTCAACAAGTTGAAAACACCGTAAAAACATTTAGGAAGTGTTTGGTAAGCGTTTTCATCTCCGTTTTCCATTTTCATTTTCTGTGAAAACGAGAAAACGCGTTTGGTTCACATTTTCCATCTTCATTTTCCAGAAAATAAAGGAGCGTTTTCTGGAAAACTAGAAAACAAGAAATAATTGTTTTTTGTTTCCATTTTTATTTTCCAAAAAATAAAAGACCATTTTCTGGAAAACTGGAAAATAAAAAAAAAACTCGTTTTCTGTTTTCTGAAAAAAAAGAAAATGAAAACAGAAAATAAAAAATTCTCTACAAACCAAATGCCCTTTTAGTTTCTCTGACAACTATAACTTCTTGTTTACTGGTCCTACAGAGATAGAAAATAGACTGCAAATCCCAATCTACATTACCACAAATGGAAGATATTAACCAAAGCCAATGACTTGATATACACATAAGTATTAATGAACAAAGCACAAAGATGATACTTTGATAGTCAACAAATATAGTTCAGCTGACTCGACAAGTTGAAAACGCGATAAAAATTAATTTTTGTTTCTGACAACTCTAACTTCTTGTTTACTGGTCATATAGAGAGAGAAAATAAACTTCAAATCCCAATGTTGACAGTGGAAATAACAACTTGTAGCTAAATGTAAAATTGCAAATGACTAAAAGATGGGCATTCTTACCTTATCAATAGCAGTGGACAATGCTGTCATAGTAAGCATCATGCTACTTTCACAACCCACATCCTCACATGAACCAGGCCACCAAACAGATGGAATGAGGCAATGAAGATCCTGCTTGTTTGGTCTCTTTAGTGAAAGAAACCCTTCAAATGAGAATTCAAAATCTGGTGACTTCCACCAAAGGACCATCATGGCTCTGTGTCTGAGAATATAACAGATCAATGCTAGATATGGGTATGATCCAGAATAAGGGCACTCTGTCAGTACAAGTGGGGCCACTTTGCAACCATATGAAAGTGCCCTAATTAGATGCTGCAGCAGTGAATCAGACCCAGGAAACTCTAGAAATAATTCAAGAACCTGATCCAAACTTGCACAATCATGAGCTTCCTGAACACCAAATATACCTAAAAAAAATGACGGAATTGCACCCCATGCAAAATATTCAAAACTCCCATCACTTGAATTAACTACACCAAATAACTCCTCCATTATACCATGAGATATGGGATAAAACAGTTCTTTAAGTGGCGCAAACCTCTTTAACCTCCTCAACTTCTCAAAATATGCTGAACCAGGTTTATCCAAACATTGTACCCCCAATAATCTAGTCAAGCAACTGAGCAAATAATTAGCATAATCTCTGGAGATTGGAGGAGCCTGGAAAGGAAGAAACCCAGAGATAGGGTATTTGAACGGACGAGCACCGAAATTCAGATCACAACGTTCGCCATCAGAAAGGGATATTGCAGGATAATAGCCATTCTCCGGATTCATTTTCTGGATCCTAGCAAATGCAACTCCAAGAGAAACACCATTTCTGAAAAAGGAAATCTCATTGTTGTCCAAGTCTATGCAACAGCCAATGACATCACCCACTACCCATGATTGACCATATGGCATTGGATCTTTGTTCCATTTGCTAACTCTCCTACCATCAAATGCATAGGAATCATCTGAATCGCCAACACCTTTCCGATCCGTGAAGGGGCATGAAATAATAGCCCATCCAAGCTGCTGGATTCCAGAAGTTTCTAATGTCACTTCATACATCCATTTTCCCTTCCATACACAGGCATTAGCTCGGGCACTACTGAACACTGTCTGGCTCTCTACAATTAATGGGTTCCTTATGGACTTCATATCTCCGCACACACTAGAACTATCTATGACAACAGTGCTTGGAGATGAATCGCAGTTAAAAATGGATAGACCATCTCTTTGTCGATCAACAGCATTTTCCTGCTGAAATCTTGGAATTTGGCTCCTCAAGATTGATCTGATGAAATTGACATCTATTAAGCTAGTAGGACGGACGGACTTGTGAGGTAGATCAAATATATGCTCAAGCGTCCGCTCAACCGAATGATCACCGATGCCATCACAATAAGAAATCAACCGGGACTTTTGGGGACTGCCCTTGGGTTTATTATCAGATAGTAGAACAGCCAAACCTGAGGAAATTCCTGTGAACCTAATATTACTATCTTCTTCCATGAAGGTTAGTGCTTTCCTCCCTGATTTTACCAAAACACAATCTACTCCAATTAAAACCGTATCCTCCTTCCATACTAGTCCATGATCAGAACTAAAACAGCATTCCTCTGCGACAAAACCAAAATCAGAGGAAGAAATGAGGAAAACAACCATTTTGAAGCCGTGCTTCATAAGAAAAAGGTTAGCAAAACCACATTCGAACAAAAGAAATCAAATTTAGCTGTAAAATAACTCCGAAACTCATCGATCAACCAATACGAGAAATAACTTGTTGACTCGTAAGAATTCAAAAGGGACCCAAAAAAGAGATAAAGATCAATCATAGACATCGGAACCAAATAAAAGAAAAGGAACGAGCAATTACGCCGTTGACGAGAAACACCAGCGCTACGAGAAGCTCCGCTCCCCAATTCCAAAGTCGAGGGAACGCTGCTACGGCTTCAAATTCGTATCTCCGTTGTCGGGCGGCGCAGGCGAGTTAGGGCTTGTGGATGGCATGGATGGAAGAGGAGAAGACGGAGGCGGAGAAACGGGCAACAACAGGTTGAGTCCACCGGCCCGCAATCGATCGCTACTCAAACGAACCACCCACAAATGGACCACACCACCAGTAACCGGTGGGGCCGGCGTCTGGTGAGGATATACAAGCCGGGTGCAGATTTTGTATGGTTGACGTGTTTTTGAAACGCCAGGCCAATGTTAGGGAGCTGACCAGGATAGGGACCCCAGGGAGAAAACCGACACGCGTCGATGGAGCCGTGGGCAAAAACGAAGATGACGTGGCGAGACTGGGTTAATTTAATATATTCGATTAAATAAAAAAAGGTCCAATATAATAGTGGACTTGGCTAATACATCAAATTAAAACAAAATTATAAATCGCATAATATAATATGATTATAAAATAAAATAAAATAAAAGTTTTATCATATTTTCTTTAATAAAAGTGTAAAGAAGTTTTAAATTTAAAAAAAAATCCTAAGAGTGATGAGCAAAGAAAAAGAATTTAAAAGGAAATTAGGAAACAAGAGAAAATAAAATAAAAAATAATAATTATGCACGATTGAGGTGTCATCAACATCAGCAAAGAATCGCTCATCTGCTTGCTTGTAGCGGTCACTTGCCTACTTACGTAATGCAGACGAGATAAGATGATCGCTCACTCGTTCGCTCAAAGAGAGACTCAATCCACTATGTTTATTTGCTCATACGAGATAGATATCGTGAGCTCACAAAAATAAGATTGTATTGTCTAAGAAAAATTTTAAGAGAAAGAGAAAAAATTTTCATCCAATTTGAATGAAAAAAAGAATTCATGGGCAAATGAAATTTTGAATTTATCTCTCGATTAGATAAATAAAAGAAAGAAAAATATTTTTTTAAAAAATAAATAAAACAATTTTTTTATCGCAAAACTCTTTTCACATATTTTATTTCCTAAGGGGTGGAATGTAAATTCAATTTATCTTGTAAGGAACAAAATGTGAAATAAAAATATATATCGTAAAAATAAAATAAATAAAAGAGAGCATAAAAAAATATATTATAAATCCATTTAAAGTTTTTTTTAAAACGTAGCATACAGTGAATAAATAACTACTTAATCGATCAACTATTTAATTATCTTTAAATAGGGATAAATGGGGATAAAAATCTAATGTTAACAATTGGATATAAACTAATTAGTAATGAATTATTTAATTATTTTTGATATTTTATTAAAGACTTTAAATTTTTTACTAACTTTACAACTCTTATAAAGTTATTTAAAAAAATATTTTATCGCGTGCCGTCAAATTTTACAACTCTTATAAAACTAGTGTTGGAAAATTGATTGATCAAATAAATAATTTTCTCAATTATATGAATGAGAAATTAATATGGCTTAATCTAGATCGTCGAATTAAGATGAATAAATCCGACTCATTCAAATGAACGGGCATAAGTATCTTTTTGATTGATTTAATCTTGGTTTTTTTTTTTTTTTTTTTTTTTTTTTTTTTGATTTACAAGTGGTATCCAAGCTTCGCCCGACTAGTCCACTTGGCGAACCGGCCCTGCCCCACGGCCTCCGAAGAGTCTCCACCGGCCCACAAGGGTAAATCAGGAAGACGCGTCACCAAGTCGCCGTGAGGGGTTTAACGGCAATCAGGGTCCGCACCCTACACCAACCCGCTGGTAAACGGGAACCCGCCTCCGAGACATTACATCTCATAGGAAGGGATGCAATCTAGATCATCCATTTTAAATTGAATGGATAAGATTTGATTGAATTAAGAGGTTCCTCTATCCCTTCATAAGTATAAATAGTATCACCTAGACGATGAAATTCACTAAACTCAATCTAATCATTCATACCTCCCATCTTCTGCATCCAGAGTCCAAAAAGCCTACGAGAAGGTTCATAGGTCTTGGAATTTGTAGTGTTGTTATTCCGAGACGTCATCATTGTATCTTGGGAAAAGAATTATTGTTATCCGTAAGCACCTGTAGCGGAGCAATATCGTTTTACGGAGATAGTGTTGAACACTAGCCTCGATGATCTCATATCAGTTTGCATCTTCCCGATGGCAAATACCGTATCAACTCACAATAATCATAAAATTGATATAGTTGTGATCAATGACATCCCAACCACCGTTCCACCCCGCAGAGAAGTCGGAGAAGTTCGACGGAGCTGACTACAAACGATGGCAACAGAAGATGTTGTTCTATCTGACGATACTAAATCTCGTACGATTTTTGCGTGAAGACCCGCCAACCGCTAAGGAAGATTATTCCAATAGTAAGAATGCTTGCGATGCGTGATCGCACGGAGATTTTATGTGTCGCAACTATATTCTCAATGCATTTGACAACATGTATAACATGTATAGTCCGATAGAGATGACAAAATCTCTTTGGGAATCGCTCGAAAAGAAATACAAAACAGAAAATGCCGAATTGAAGAAATTCATCGTCAGCCGATTTTTGAATTTCAAAATGATAGATTCTAAGAGTGTAACATCTCAAGTTTAAGACATGCAACTGATACTGCATGATCTAGATGTCGAAGGCATGAAGCTGAACGAATCATTCAAAGTAGCTGCGGTAATCGAGAAACTCCTCCGTCGCAGAAAAATTTCAAAAATTACCTCAAGCACAAGCAAAAGAAGATGAGACTTGAAAACTTGATCCTGAGGCTACGAATAGAGGAAGATAATCGAAAGTTATCCGACTCCAGAGGAACGAAGCGAGCTATCGACGATATGTCCAACCTGGTTGAGCCAAACACCAAGAAGCTGAAACAATACAAAAAGAAGGCTCAAGGTGAGAAATTCAATGGCTCGTGCTACAATTGCGGAAAGTCAAGACACATGTCCAAAGACTACAAATGCCCGAAGAAACCAACCAAGGGCCAGAAGGATAATTTGAACCAGATCACAACTTCTGACGACATAGAATTAGATCTCATTGCGGTCATGTTTGAAGCCAACACGGTGGTGGACAACACAAAGCAGTGGTGGATCGATACTGGAGCAACATGTCATATCTGTTCGGATAAAGCTATGTTCTCCAAGTATACTCCGATAAATGGAAGAAAGTTTTATATGGGTAATTCCATGACATCCCTAATTATCGGACTTGGGAAGATTGTTCTGAAAATGACGTATGGGAAGGAGCTAACGCTCATTGATGTGTTTCATATTCCTGACATCAGGAAGAAACTAGTTTATGGATCAACACTTGTTAGAGCCGGGTTTAGACTAGTGTTTCAATCAAATAACTTTGTACTTACGAAGAATGGTGTCTTCATAGGTAAGGGGTACTTGGAACAGAGTTTGTTCAAAATGGTCGTAATGATCATACACCGTGAATTTGATGGTAATAAAATAAAAGTTTCTAGCTACGTTGTTGAGTGTTTTAATTTATGGCATCATCGACTTGGGCATGTCAATAATAATACTCTGAAACGTCTCATCAAATTAAATTTATTATCAAACATCAATGTTGACAAAATGCACAAATGTGATGTAACGCCCACCCTTCCCGTTCTCCTTCTAACACACATCCTATAGACGGGCGACGGCGCTACACGATCATACATTCATGCATATAACAGTGGAAGCATTTAAAAATTTTATAACTTTTAACTCTAATTACATTAACCTAATCAACCTAACAATTTAATCATGACAAAAGGTCTTAGCAATTTATTTAACTAAACATGTATTAACCATTTCAAGGTTCATAAAAATAAACATGAGTAACAACCATAGAAAGCATTAACATCTCCTAACAGTTTACACATAAACTGAAAATCATGCATAAGTCCGTATATGAAAAATGATCTCGTCCACTGTCACGCCCCGAGAGTATGTCGTGCCGAAAATCAAACGGACGGCATCTCCCCTGTACGTGGCAACATTTCGGGTTAATACAAGACACGTAAGCCCACAACAACAACATAATATAACATACTAACAGCAGCGGAAAAATGAAAATCACATACCCACAACATAGATAGCAAAACATACAGGTGTACACCACCTGACAAGTCTACAGTAATAAAATCGTAAATAAAACAACGACATCACGACAAAGTCCATAACAAAACAAGGGTCCATGACATAGGACCAAAATCCATAACACATAAACAAGTCTAAGCCATAAGAGAGAAAAACAAAATGAACTCCTCGAGAGACATCGGAAAATGGAGGTCATTACGCAACTCCAAGTCGCCACGAAGACCTACACTGCTGGCGATGAAAAACCCAGGGTCGGAGGTGATGAGTAAAACTCAGCAGGTAATCAGAGAAAACATGTAAATGTATGTATCAATATTACATGTCATTCAACAGTTTAAATCTACTCGAACAATTGGTATACATCAGCATAAAAGGTGTATATGCATGCATACACTAAATAAACTGAACAACAACGATGCTGACATACCTGACAGGCAGCTACTCTATCCTGATCCAACCTAGGCATATAACCACATCATAGGGTATAAAAGTATAGTACTAACACAATATCTTAACCTGAGTCAAGGGTATCACTGTGAATATCCAATAGGTATACAAGTACCAACCTACTACCATACAGGAATATGCAATAGCATGTATGAATATGTACAACCAAATGCAACAGGCATAGTACATACAAATGCATCATCAAAGTGAGTATACATATAGACTGTATCTATATGTATACCAATCACCATCATCCATGTATATATATATATATACATATAGACCATGCATGCTGCATTGCCGTATCATACGTCGTTTTGCATATGATTATATATATATATATATATATATATATATATATATAATCATATGCAAAACGACGATGATACTAAGAATGCAAAGATGCATGGTCATGCTCGCCACCCTACTCGCTACCACGACCCCAAGCAGGCTCTAGGGTGGCACGACATGACAATCCCCCTAACTCACACCAACCATCGCTATAAAGTGGCCGAGTGGGCATGATGATCAAGTAGCATGCGAGCGTAAAGAGCTCGCACATAGAACGGTCCTCACGCCGCTATCTGACGACACTACTAATGAGCAATGAGTGCCACGCACCTGTGACAATCGACGCAACTCCAACAACTATCGCAATAATGGTAGAGTGCGGCACAACAAATGTTATGCCCTCACACCGCCATTACTTCGAAGTAACTGGGAGGCGTGGATGATCGACGACTCTCTCGACCCCAAGGGGAGACGATGTCATCAGTATGCATGCAATGACATGAGAGTACTGTCTCACATACAAACATCTACCATAGACTCTCTGTTCAACAAAGAGTCACACCCAAATTGATCAGTACACTCTCTATCCTGTAGAGAGTCATACTCATCTGATCATGACAAGCTAGGACCATCTGGCCTCAGAATGGCGACAATCGCCCACGACTCACCTGACCATTCACACAACCCGTGGTTGGTGAATAAATGTGCAACATACAGGTATGGAGTAAGTCCTACATTTAAGGCCTTACTTATCCACGGAGGACCTTTTTTTCCCAAATTTACAATTTAGGTCATCCTCCGTACTCTAACATCTACACCCTACTAAACAGTTAAACCTACTTACATCACATCTGCAACTCCTAGATCATAATAGGGAATATGTGATATCAATAATCGAGCACACACATATATCAACGATAAGTTCAAGCATACGATAAACAGAGCAGGATCAAGATAATATGGACACCTAGCATGCTCATATCTATGTCTAAATCTGAAAGTCATTACATCTACCCGACCGGTAGGAAATTACCTACCTGCTGTCAATGCTCGTGGTAATAGAGTCCTCACGGTCGCGGACCCATCTCGTATCCACGTCCTGCAAGTATCATTAATTATCATTCAGTGAAAGCATACAACAAACAATACAAATTAGCTACTACGTTATCCACATATCTGTATCCCTTATCGAATACGATTTAGAAACCCCAACTAGCCAGACTTGACCATTCATTTTAAATTCAACGGTTTCAATTAGCAACAGTGCTAACTCCCTTAACCAATTCTATATCCGACTTAACAAAGTCAATCTCATGAAGATTTAATCTTTTTATACTTAATTTGATGTAATAGGATCACCAACAAATTAAGTATTAATCTAACCTATATTCACACCGATACACATCTCTATTCGTAGCCCAAACACAGCTACTGTTTCACAACCGGTCAAACACCCAACAAAACCTCACCATTGACCAACTCTTATTATTAATTCAAACCCAGTTCCTGCCCAATCCATTAATGGTCGTTTCGACAAAGTTGAGCTCTCAACCACGGCTCATCAATGAAATAGGACACAGCCCGACAACACCTCTAATCAACACTTACCTAACCCATTTAGCCACACCATTCTACCACACTCTTACCGTTCAACACCCCCGACAGGAAACATATTTACATAGTAATATGACTAATCCAACTGGCCTGAACAGAAAACAGGGAAGAGTTTCATGCTTACCAACAATTTAAAACCTCCACCGGCAACACAACCTTCCCAATCCTCAGTCTGCCGATACAAGGTCCCTGCTCCAATTTTTGCAATGGTGTCAGCCAACGAAAAGAACCTCACAGTAACCTAAGGAAACTAGGCTTACCGATAGTAGAACTTCACCGACCGAATAATCCTTACCGGCAGCCCTGTTCACCAAATCCACTGCCCTATTCTCCTGCCAAGAACTCCAGTGCCCTAGCTCCGGCGCTGATCGGCAGTGAGAACCCCAATGAACGGCAACCCACAGAACGTCGCTGCCCAAAGCAATATCCAGGTTAAGGAACAACCACCACCGTCGGTGTAGGTCTCATACAAAGTAAGGAATCACCCCCTTACCTATGTCCGATGACCACCGGCGCTAGCCTCCAGTCGCACGCTCGCCGTCGGCTCGTCTGTGGAGAAGGTTGGGGTTGTTCCTCTCGCTGCCACTTGCAGAAAAGAAGAAGAGGTGAGAGAAAAAGGCTCGCCGACCGTAAGTCTCGGAGAAGGCAGAGTCAGCCGTCGCCCCTGCTTGAGCACCGTGCCGTCGTCGTCGACCCAAAACCCCCAAATCGCGAACCTCCTTCACTGCTCCAGTCTGTCCGCTGTCCGCACGCGTAGAGAAGCCGATGATCTTCGGCCGGCAGGGGTTGCAGAAGTCACGCGGAGGAGGAGAGAAACGGGATCGGGAGCGGGGAGGAGAATTTGTTCGGCATATCTGTGGTCGTGGAAGAGGTAAGGAAGTAGCGCAATCGGGGAAACACTCGCCGAAAACTTAAAGTTAGCGGCGTAGAAACGGAAAAAAAACCGAGCGTTAAGGTTTAACGGGTTGGGTCGGGTTTGATTAACGGGTTGGATTTCTGACCCGTTAAGCCCACTAACACTTACACAAAAAAAGAAAGGCTTAGAAATTTCCGTTCGAGTCCCAAAAAATTCCTAAAAATTCCTAGAAAAAATCCATAGGGTATTCTCCTAATTACCCAACATTTTATTTTATTTCTTTATTATTATTATTATTTTTTCTGGTATTTTACATCCACCATGCCACTGCCACACACATCTTTGCCCCTCCTGCTGCTCCCTTTAATTTATCCATTCCTTGCCCTTTTCTGCAGTACAAGGAAAGTAAACTGTAAGCACATAGGCTTAGTAAGGTCCTTTCCTACTCACAAAAGCATGCATCATGAATTAAACGTAAAGTAATGACATGTTCGTTAAACAACATATGAGCACAACATTTATTTAAAGTAGAGACATGATCAATTTAGGAAAAGAACATAAACTTAGCATTTTCATCGCAACAGTACATTGTCTCTAAACATGATAATTCGATGAACATAAAATGGTATATGCAGGATGCTCTTTGAAAACATATAGTTTATATACTTAAACATAATCTCAACATATTGGGCCCGACATTGTACCACATACATCATTCGCGCGCATCCTAAATAGATCCGAGGTAGCTAATCCCGAACCTACTAGGTTACTAGGTCCGTACTAGGTCCGTACTATGTCCGTCGACCTAGGGGCAACCTTGGAGCCCATCCCGTGGACCTTGTTAGGGTCCGATACAAGCTATGCATAAAGTAAAATAACATACATGTTCTTTGTCCTAAAGAGTGTTCTTGTCCCCACTCTTAGGGAAATATTTCTTAGGCATTTCATATACGTGAGTCATGCCTAACATGGGTGAAAACATAAGCATGTAGCATAACATAAATAGGCATGAGTACAATTTAACATGGCATAAGGTAGTGACATAAGAAAAATTAAGCTAACATAAATAGAAATCATCAAATCAAAACCTTGTTACAACCACAAGAATATTCATGTAAGCCTACCAAACTGACACATCCTTTACAATAAAATATGCAGAAAATTTAAGAAATATATACAAATCTGAGAAAATATTAACTAAGTACAATGGATTAACACAAATTAGCATTTCCCCAAAAATATAAATAGACAGATGTTTTGTTCTTATAATAATAAGATGACTTTACCAATGCCAGCACACCCACTTACTATTCCTAGTAAGATCCTCCAGTACTCCTAATAAGACTGCTGGGGTTTACAATTTATTGGAGCCAAATAAAACTTATGCTGAATCAATAGACACATTTCCTTAGCTAATTTTTGACACAACAAACTGTCATAGCACTTGGAATCAAGCCAAACCAACTCAATATATATTTTGGTTTGACCAATTTGATGTGAGATGAAAAAAAACTTCAACTACTATTATTTTGGTTAATTATTACTAAGACAACTTCTGAAATTTGGTGCCCCTTAAGCTAAAAAAAGAGTTTCATAAGATTGTTCAAGAATAATTTCTCTAATCCTATTAGCCGAACCTTCTACACATAGTTCCAGATTCTTTCGTTCAAAATCAAGCATACGACATTACATCGTAAGCACTTATACTGCAGGTGAGGGGATACTTACTTCCTATGTTTTTTATCAATTTATACCGCTAGATTTCGTAAAGAGAAAATCTCTTACGTGTTCCTTGGCTTTAGCGTGATCCTCTACCAAGTTCTTGAGGAGATCCCTCTTGAAAATTCCCTCTTGAATTATCCTACAGTGGAGAAATTATAGAGGTTCTTTCTTCTTCTTTTTTTCTATTGTTTTCCTCGGTGGAGAAAACCTCCTGTTTTTCTTCCATTCGGCAGCCGGAGGAAATATGTGAGAGAGAGAGAGAGAGAGGGGTGAGGTGAGGGTGGACGTGGGCGTTAGAGAGAGGAGGGGCGTTGGAGAGAGGAGGGAGAGAGAGGGGGGCATTGGCGGCGTTGAGAGAGAAGAGGGAGAGAGAAAAAAAAATAAAAGAAATCTATATATAAATTAGGGTTTTTCTAATTTAATTACCCCTTTAAATGCTTAGTCAAATTAACCAATTTCTCTCTTTTTCTCGTCTATAGATATATTCTGTTATATCTTACTCATTGATAATCTTATGACTTAGTGGTGGGAAGTCTATTCCCCCAAATCAACGATTCATGGTTCAAGCCTCGACTACGAACTATTTATTCATTTTTTTTATTCTTTTATATATATATATATATATATATATATATATATATATATCAATTATTTTCTGCTGCGCGACGCGATTTCCGCGTCTCTCCGCGCTTGCCACTGTGGCAAGCGCCATGTCTCCAACTCGTAACTCGTAACTTTTCCCCTCATAACTCGTAACTTTTGTCGATCGCCTTTTCTCTCCGCGCTAGGGTTTTTTCCGATCGCCTTTTTTCCGAGCGAGCTAGGGTTTTTTCCAATCGCCTTTTCTCTCCGAAACTGTCATCGAGGTGCACACCTCGTCGCAGAGTATTGCCTTCCTTCTTTTCCAAGCACAAACGCGCGCAGGTTTTCTCCGAAACGACCGAGCGAGCTAGGGTTTTTTCCTCCCTCCGACCCTGACGCCATCGCTGTCGCTCCCTGCCAGATTGTCGTCGACCTGCACACCTCGTCGCAGAGCATTGCCTTCCTTCTTCGCCAAGCACAGACGCGCGCAGGTTTTCTCCCCAAACACCGATCACAGCGACAGGCGCGGAAGAACTCTCCCCCAACAGTGACGCCGCTGCAGTCTCTCGCACCTGAGTGGCGTCGATTGTTGCTTGCCTCCTCGCAGATCAACAAAATTTCCAAGCCGTCGACCAATTTTTCTGCCTCCACAAAATTCGGAGCTGAGATTGGTAACACACTACGCGTTTTCATTTCATTCTTTTTTTGTATCTTAGGCTAGAATTGGTTGTCAAACTAAGATCTGGAATTTACAAACAAATTGAATACAATTGTTGTATACTAGCCAAATCAACCCTGTAGCAAATCAACCCTGTATCATATCTGGAATTGGTTGATCTTAGGCTCGATCAACCATGTATATCAAAAATCAACCCTGTAGCATATTATACAATTGTTGTTAACTAGCCAACTGTCTTCATCCCGTCGTCTTGTGGACTAACTGCGTAATTATTATTATTTTGAATAGAGCAGTGTGTCGTTATACATTTAAATGCTACTGAATGTTGTTAACTTAGGTTTAAGGTGCATCTTTTACTACATTAGGTCTTCTGCCACATTAAGCTCAGAAATCCCGATTCAATCTGTAGCGGTTGCCAATCAGTACCAAATAACAATGGAAGGAAATTACAGTAATGATCAACTATACATTCCCCAAGTTGCAGATGATCGAAAGCCAAAAATTGGTATGGAATTTTCATCACTAGAGGAGGCATTTTCATTCTATAATCAATATGCACGAGAAGCTGGATTTAGTGCAAGGATAAACAATAGTAAAAAAAATAAGATTACAAATGAAGTTGTATGGAAAAAATTTGTATGCTTTAAAGAAGGCCATACAGATCAAATTCGATCAAATAGACATGCAAAAGGTGATCAACAGACGAGGGAAAGAGCACGTAGTGATATTAGAACTGGTTGTAAGTCAAACATTTCACTTGTTAAAGAACAAACTGGATCTAATTGGATTCTCAGTAACCTCGTAGAAGGTCATAATCATCCACTATCAACTCCTTCCAAGATTCATTTGCTATGTTCACATCGTAATATTTCAGCAGCAAATAAAGCATTGTCTCAACAATTTTCAGAGGCCAATGTGCCAACTTGTCAACAAATGCGATTATTTGAAATAGAGTATGGAGGGCCTGAGCAGGTAGGTTTCACAGAAACAGATATAAGAAATTTTGAGAGAGATCTAAGGGATGAACAAAAGGGTATTGATGCTGAAACATTGATCGAGTTTTTTGCATCTGAGAAAGATAAGAATTCAACTTTTTTCTTTGATTATGAGACTGATTCAGATAACAGATTTAATAGGTGTTTTTGGGCAGATCATGTATCAAGGGCGGCAAACATTATATTTGGTGATGTAGTTGTATTTGATACCACATATAACACCAACAAATATGGATTGATTTTTGCACCTTTTGTAGGCGTTAATCATCATCATCAGACAATTATTTTTGGTTGTGGTTTTCTAAGTGATGAAAAAACTGATTCTTTTGTTTGGCTGTTTAATAAGTTCATAGAAGCCATGCCTAAAGGAGCACCAAATGTAATTATTACTGATCAGGATCCTGCTATGACGAAAGCTATTGCACAAGTTTTTCCTCCGATTGCATCGGTATTGCCAGGCACATCTTGAATAAATTCCCAGAGAAATTACACCCTTCAACTTTTCATGAACACTATCAAAGCATAAAGAATGTCATTGGAAATACTACTACACCTGATGAATTTGAGAAGTCATGGGAATATGTTATAAAGTGTGCTAACTTGGAAAAAAATGATTGGTTGTCATTAATGTATGAATTGCGACACAAGTGGGTGCCAGCATATTTTAGTCATGTGTTTTGTGCTGGAATGTCAAGTAGTCAAAGATCTGAAAGCTCACATGCATTTTTCAAGAGGTATGTCTCAAATAAGAACTCATTGATGGATTTTATCATCCGTTTTAATAGGGCATTGAGACACCAAAGACATAATGAGTTAGCTGCTGACCATGTTGATATTAATGAGCATCCTAGGACCCGGTCAAATTGGCCAATGGAAACTCAAATGGTTAGACTCTACACAAAAAAGAAATGGGTGGAGTTTCAAAGTGAAATTAGTGAAAGTCATGCTTATTATGTGCAACAAGCATCTATAGAAGATGAATTAGTGATTTACCAGGTGATGAAATTCCAAAGTTCTTCTTCCACCAAACCAAGGGTACTCACCTATGACAAACTAAGGGACTACATATCCTGTAGCTGCAGGAAATTTGAGTTCGAGGGCATTCCATGTAGACATATGTTAGCTTTTTTTCGTATCAATCAAGTGTTTCAATTGCCTGATAAGTATATACTCAAAAGATGGACACAAAATGCAAAGGCTGGAGCAATATATGTTTTAGGGGAAGAACAACTTTTGATCGATGATCCAGAAAAATTTTTGATGTCACGACACTCAAGGTTATACTATAAAGCTTCAATATTAATTGATGATGCATCCTTGACTGATGAGGGGACAAACTTTTTGGTTGAACAATTCGATTGTATATATAGCAAAATTCAAGAGATGAACATTAGTAGAACATGCAACAATAGAAGTCAAAGGAAGAATTCCATGGATGGAGCCCCTAGTATTATCGATCCTTCTGTAGTGAGAACAAAAGGATGTGGGAAGAGATTGCAATCGTCAAAGGAGAAATCAACTTCAAAGTCTAGGTTATGCCGTGGGTGCGGACATCGAGGTGTGTCCCATGACAAGCGTAATTGTCCGAATTTGCAACAAAAGTATGTATCAATTAATTCTGCATTTTATGTTAAATTTATTTGCAAATTAAGTAAATTTTTTACAAATGATGATGTGTTGATGTCAGATTACCTATAGCTAATCATTATAACAGTGATGACGATACATATGAAGAAGATTTGACATATATAGCTGGTATTATACATATTTTATTGTATCAAATTTTAGTGGTTTGTTGATTGAGAAATTTAAATTGATAATTCTTTATTGATGTAGGTTCTAACAACATACGTCAGGATGAATGAAGGTTTAGCAAACACTCAAGATTAGTAAACAACGAAGCACACAGTAAGTAATTTATTTTATCTGACCAATAAATAAATCCTTTCTCAAATTATTTACATCCATATTCATTTTTCAAGTGATTTATTAACAACATTCTGCATGTATAAAGTTGAAGCTTCGAGTATTGGTCTTTCAAAATGGTAGTTCTCTTATCTGATCTTCTTTCTAATCCAAAGCTGGACACATTTGCTTCACTTAAACTAATTTAAGCTAAACTAAAATAACTTAAAATCCTAGGCTATTTTATTAGTAGTTTGTGATTCGTGTGTTAAATTAATAGTTTTTGCAAGTAATAGATTCTTTTGATATCCTTTATTTTAATATTGTTTGTATGTACTTTTGTATAATGCTCTCGCATATTGTATGCGTGTTATGCAGTGGATCAAATGCACAGTGCTTGCATATGATATATTAAATCATGTTTGACATGCTCAATTTTCCATAAAAGGTGCATTTGGGCTTGTATCATCCATTGGACTCCATTGTTCTGCTATCAGTGGTTCTATTGCCTTATCTCATCCTTTTTCCCTCCTTTTTTTTTTCTCAGTCGGAATTCGTGGACGTCATCAATGCTGCTACTATCAAGTCCTCTGCGTGAGAAGTTGAAGACTCTTTTTTCAGTTGAAGGCCTATGACCGTTGTTTTTGGTCACGTATGAATGACTATTTGTTTGATATGTCCGGTACTTTTGTGTGAAGAAATAACGAGGATTGAGTTGCAACTAGTTAAATATGCTACACTATTTGATATCTGCAATGCTGGTGCAATTGAACAGAACCTCCCAAAATTCTACACATGTAGTGGTGTGTTTTGTTAGTTTTGTGAACTTTCTATCTAAACTTCTGTAAGAACTAATAGATTTCTATCCAAACATCCTATTAGTTGGAGATATTGATAAGGTTGTTGGGCAGAATTTGGGAGATCTTGAAATTGTTTTCAATAAGGTGATGTGCTAGAATCGGGAAGCCAAAAGTTTATTTTCCTGCTTTAATTCTACAATAGCTGGTGGACTGGAACATTACACCAACTTTCTCCAATAAGGTTTTTGATGTGGTAGAATAAGGTGATGTTTTTTTTCATTTCATTTTTCATTGGACTATCGACATTACACATCCCTCGTTGATACAAATTCGTCAGTGTCAAAAGCAAACCAAAAAACCAATGACTTCCCATGCAATGACACAGAAATCTTACATCGAACAAACGAACGAACTTCTCAGAGAGACCAAAACCAAAATAGCATTCATATTTTTCTGATCGAGGCACATCAACCTTTAGTAAGGTTCCTTGGGTTTAGTCTCTGTTTCATTTTTTTCTTCTGGCTCCGCAACAGCAACAAAAGCCGTTTCGACTTCGGTTACATCCACATTTAATTTGCCCAATCGTCTAGCAGCATCTGACACATTCTTGTTATTTTGTTCTTCTTTACCAGGCAACTCAGCGATGATGCCTTCAACCATCTCCATGAATTTCTTGCAGTCTGCAATGTTTGAGCAAACTCTTCAGTTACATTCTTGTGACATGTTTATATAAATATAATACAAAGTTGAAAGCCCAACAAGAATCTAATCTCACTTCCTCACTTTTAAGCTCTAAAATATTCTTCAAGACAGCCATGAACTATTGCCACTGTCCCTCAAGCTCTGCTACCCTCCAAATTAATCACCCTTTAAGACAGTCATGAACCATAGTATTTCATGGTTTGCATTTGTAACACAAAGCAGCCTTCTTCGGTGCTTTGGAAGACATTTGAAATTGAAGTTTTGATTTATAATAAGATTGGAAGATATTTTCAAAATAGGATTAAGTGTCTACACCATAATTCACTTTCTGTTTCAAAGGTAGCTAACCCCCAACTCATCACTCGTTAACATGCGTCTTTCTACCCAACACTTGCAATTTAGATAAAATTATTATATCAACTTCAATGCAATACACAATACTTATAACAACTAAAATACATATAACAATTTGAAATAACATATTTAATCAGATAACATCATGTAATTAAATTCACATAACAGTTTGAAACAATATGTTTAATCTTCGTCACTGATTTCTAGAGAATCCAATTGTTGCTTTATCTCTTGCAATGTATCTTTCAACTTTATTATTTTTTCAGACCGCGATAGTTGTCTTCTTGGATTTGAACTTGATAATGAATCTGATGATGCACATGAGCTTTCGTGCCCGCTTATTGTAAAAGAAGTGGGAGTAGAATGTTTATCCAAGTGTGCTTGATAAGCTTTTTCTGCCTCCTCTCTATTCTTGAAAGACTGATGTATAGCACCCTTAAAACCATTAACTTGTGTAGATGCTTCTATCCAAGTATCATAAATACCCGATTGACGTCCAACAAAAACAACATATATTTTTTCCTGTGTTAAAAACAACATTCAAAAAATTATATAATCAAGAGATCAAGTAAAAATTAAAATCACATTGTCTTACCATTCTTTGATACCTCAAGATAGAGATAGTATCTGTGACGAGATAATTTGGGCTGCTCCTATATGTATAATTACACCCTTCAGAACTCCAACATAAGATAGGTCTAGGTATAATAAATTATAACCAATGTCATAGAGTATAGATAGAGATAGAGATTTATCAAGTAGAGTACAAATAATGACAAGATAGTACCTTTCATACCCATTAGCATGCCAAATTGAGTATCTGAAACTTTTGTTACTTTGACAAAAGGTATGTAAAAATAAAAAAATGTACTAATTTTTAACAATGTCACACATATGCTGTGAAGGGGGTTAGATAAATTTTCTACTACTACAACCAATATGTATAATAAGTCACTGAACAAAAAGAATGGAACAAAAAAATAAATCCTAGACCACCTTAATTACTAACTTACTTTTCGTTCTTCCATGTTGTACATTGAAAAAAATCACAAATGCTGGTTGTTACTCAAAAAAATAAGTCCTGGACTATATACTCATGGAGGATATTTGTACATTGAAAAAAATCACAAATGCTTGTTGTTACTGTATGTGTCTTTTTTTTTCCGTCTGGAAAGCTATATGTCATAACTTTCTAATCACAAAATCTACACATCTCAACTATATTTCGTTGGCAGAGATTTCTTTGGATGAAGAGCAGTGGAATGACGGATGGATGAAAACCTAGATCGGTGACAACCGACGACATCAAGGCTCGGAGCAATGAAAACCTACCTCGCTCGTCGACGAGCGACGGCGTGGAGGGCAAGCGAAGAAACGGGCAGGCTCGACTTCGGAGCGATGGCACTGAGCAGCGAGCTCACTCGGCTTACTGTGGCAGAAGACCTAATGTAGTAAAAGATGCACCTTAAACCTAAGTTAACAACATTCAGTAGCATTTAAATGTATAACGACACACTGCTCTATTCAAAATAATAATAATTACGTAGTTAGTCCACAAGACGACGGGATGAAGACATTTGGCTAGTTAACAACAATTGTATAATATGCTACAGGGTTGATTTTTGATATACATGGTTGATCGAGCCTAAGATCAACCAATTCCAGATATGATACAGGGTTGATTTGCTACCGGGTTGATTTGGCTAGTATACAACAATTGTATTCAATTTGTTTGTAAATTCCAGATCTTAGTTTGACAACCAATTCTAGCCTAAGATACAAAAAAAAAGAATGAAATGAAAACGCGTAGTGTGTTACCAATCTCAGCTCCGAATTCTGTGGAGGCAGAAAAATTGGTCGACGGCTTGGAAATTTTGTTGATCTGCGAGGAGGCAAGCAACAATCGAGACTGCGCGGCAAGGCGCGCTGTTGGGGAGAGTTCTTCCGCGCTTGTCGCTGTGATTGGTGTTTGGGGAGAAAACCTGCGCGCGTCTGTGCTTGGCGAAGAAGGAAGGCAATGCTCTGCGACGAGGTGTGCAGGTCGACGACAATCTGGCAGGGAGCGATAGCGATGGCGTCGGGGTCGGAGGGAGGAAAAAACCCTAGCTCGCTCGGTCGTTTCGGAGAAAACCTGCGCGCAGAGAGAAAAGGCGATCGGAAAAAACCCTAGCTCGCTCGGAAAAAAGGCGATCGGAAAAAACCCTAGCGCGGAGAGAAAAGGCGATCGACAAAAGTTACGAGTTATGAGGGGAATTAAACGCGTGGATTGTTTCGGAGACGTGGCGCTTGCCACGGTGGCAAGCGCGGACAGGAGCGGAAGAATAGGCGCGCGGCGGAAAACTCCTCTATATATATATATATATATATATATATATATATATATATATATATATATATCCTTTAAATAAAAATATAGTAACTAGAATTTGGGATGTTACATGTGAAATTTGAGTAGAAGCAAAAATGATGAGATTACCCTTTCATTCGGTGGAAAGGTCAACGACTCCTCTAGAGTTAATACATAGTGATTTATGTGACTTAAAATTCGTATAAACTAGATAAGGTAAAAAGTATTTTATTACTTTTATCGATGACTGCACAAGGTTCTATTATGTCTTTCTTTTAAGAAGTAAAGATGAAGTCTTAGAGACTTTCAGAACCTATAAAACAGAAGTTGAGAATCAACTTGATAAACGAATTAAAATAATTCGTAACGATAGAGGTGGAGAATATGGTACACCGTTTGATGAGTTTTGTTCAGAATCTGACATTATCCATCAAACAACAATGTCTTACTCACCTCAATCGAATAGTGTTGCCGAACGTAAAAATCGGACACTCAAAGAAATGATGAAAGTCTTGTTGATAAATTCAGGCTTATCCCAGAACTTGTGGGGGAAAGTTATATTATCGACAAATCACATTCTCAATAAAATCCCTCACAAGAAAAATGATAAAATATCATATGAACTATGGAAAGATCCCAAGTCATCATATAAATACTTGAAAGTGTGGGGGTGTTTGACAAAGATCAAAGTAACCAAGCCAAAGCAAATAAAGATCAGACCTAAAACGTTCGATGCAATATTTGTCAAATATGTCAAGCATTTATATGTATTGATGTTTGGATAATCATCTAAGTTAGGCAATGTCTTGTGATCTAATTGTGAACATGTTTAAGTGACAGAAAAATCCAAGTATGAAGACTTAGTAAAGACAAAGTCCAAGTGTGATCTTGGCAAAAGAAGTCCAAAGGCAAGTCTTGGCAGCGTAAGTCCAAGCATATAGTCTTGGCGGCGTAAAGTCCAAGCACGCTTTGGCAAAGGGAAACCCAAGACATGACAAAACCGAAGGAAACTCTTGGATGCAAAGCGCAAAGGATGAACAAATCGCAGACTCGGAGGGATCCTGGAGGCGCAAGGCTTAAGGAAGAGCTAGAAGGTTGAGTTTAGGTCTAGAGGGTTAATTCAAGTATGAATTATTCATACTTGAAGAGTATCAGTCGACAGATACGATGTAGCTGATCGTCGAGTGCTCGACCGAGTTAGGTTGAAACGATGATCATCGCTAGAGCCGGGTCGACCGATCGCGTCAAGATAGATGGGCACAGAATGGAGTCTCACTCGACTCCGCGCAGCGATCACTCGACTGATCGCTTCATCAGTCGATTGATGAAGTGATCAGTCGACTGATCAAGCGACCGTTGGAAATTGTGGTTGCATATCTCCGCAGATTTGTTTAGTCAAAAGTCGTTGGTTTCGATGGCAGTAGACTGATGTTGTACATCAGTCGACTGATGGAAGCCCAACGGGAAAAACATCCCTCTCTCTATAAAAAGAGGGTTGGTGGTGGCTTTGAGGGCTAATGCTCATTCTCTAATCCTTCTCTCAAGCCTCCACAAGTTTTCTAAAGCTTTCAAGTGTTTAATTCTTCTCCTCCTCTCTAATCTTCATCTACATCCTTTGTAAGAAGAGGAGGGTTTGTAAAAGAGAAAGCTTCTTAGTGGAATCGCTTGGGTTGATCCGCCTTAAGGATCGCCGTGGAGTAGGAGAGTTATCTCCGAACCACGTAAAGGCCTTGTTAGCATTGTGTTTTCATTTATATGTATATTGTATTTATTGTGCTTTCGCTAACCACTATTGTAGAAACGAAAACAAGCTATTCACCCCCCCTCTGGCTTCAAATGATCACTAACAAGTGGTATCAGAGTCCGGATCGCATCGGAAGATCTAACAATCAAACGGAGCAAGATGACTTTCCAAGAGGGGTATAGCACGGCGAGGGCTCCATTCTTCGACAATAATGACTTCGGCTACTGGAAAGGTAGGATGAAGTATTATCTTATGAACGATATTGAAAATTGGTTTAGCGTTGTAGATGATTTCGAGAAGTCGATCGATGAACATGGAGCGCCCATACCGACCAAGGATTGGACGAGGGACATGGCCAAGAAGGCTCAAGCCAACGCCAAGGCAACAACCACACTTCAATGTGGGTTGTCAAAAGAGCAACTAAGCAAGGTGGAGCCTTTTGAATCGGCGAAAGAGCTTTGGGAGAAGTTAATTGAGCTCAACGAGGGATCCAAGGAAACAAGAAGAGCCAAGAGAGATCTCTTAATAGGTCAACTTCAAAGTTTCGCCATGAAGACCAATAAGACCGTGGGTCAAATGCACGGTCGCTTCAAGGAAGTAGTCAACGGACTACATGTGATAGGTGAGAAGGTCGACAACCGAGACCTTGTAAGGTATGTGCTACAAGTCTTCCCTAGAACAACCTTATGGGCTTCAATGGTTGATGCTTATAAGGTCTCTAGGGATCTTTCTTTGGTTAAATTAGATGAGTTATTTTGTGAATTTGAGTTGCACGAGCAAGCTAACACTTCATCCAAAGAGAAAGGTGTAGCTCTTTTTGTAGGGAAGAATGAGAAGAAAGAAGTGTCTTCTTCATCCGAATCCGAGGAAGATTCATCTAGTAGTAAAGATTAGCTATCAACAAGCGAGGTGACTCATTATGTCAAGAAGTTTGGTGGGAGGTCAAGGAAACTCACCAAGAAGGATGTGAGGAGGATGTTCCAATCCTCAAGAGGTAAGTCTTCTACTAGTTCAATTCTTTCATCTAACGTAACTTGTTATGGTTGCAACAAGAAAGGGCACATCAAGCCAAATTTTTCGGAATTAAAGAAGAAGGAGGAGAAAGAAAAGAAGCATAAGGAAAAGAAGAAAAAGAAGGAAAAAAAGAAGAAGAAGGCAATGGTGGCTCAAACATAAGACACACTAAGCATAGAGGACTCTTCCGATGATGAAGAAGTGTGTCATGACACTCGGAACCTAGCTCTCATGGCCTTGGAGGAGGAAGCCGGGAGCTCAAGTGAGGAATCTTCATCCTCTTCTTCAAGTGACGAATCATCATCAAGTGATGATGAGGTAAGCAACTCTCCTAGGGTAGATTTACTTTATAAAATCATTACATGCCTTCAAAATGCTCTAAATAGATCAAAAACTAGGATTAAGGACTTAAAAATAGAAGTTAAGGCACTTAAGAATGTAGAACCACTTTGTGATGATACATGTACACTTAGAGATGAAAATGATGAGTTAAGAAAAGAAATAGGTTAACTAAGAGCATGCTTAGAAAAAATTACAAATGACTCTAAATACCTATATATGATAATTAAGGATCAAAGGACTATTTACAATAAGGTCGGAATAGGATATAAACCTAAGGAAAAGGAGGTAGCATTTACACCTCTTGTTAGTAGAAAATCCACCATTATGAGCAAGGTTAGAAAGGCTTGGGTCCCTAAGAAATTTTTGATTGATGCTAGTTGTCCTAAAATTTGGGTACCTAAGGGTTGCATTTTTCATGTTGAATAGGTAGAAGAACCAAGCTTATGGATTGTCGATAGTGGGTGCTCAAAACACATGACCGGTGATGAGAGCAAATTTTCCACCATCAACCATACTAACAAGGGGAAGATGTCTTTTGGGAATAGTGATAAACTTAAGATACTAGAAAAATACACAATTGAGGTATCCCCAAATCTTGCCATTCATAAAATTTTATTAGTTAAAAACATGAAATTTAATTTGCTTAGTGTAAGTCAGCTATGCGATGCAAATTTTGATGTTCAATTTGATGCTTCAAAATGTTTCATAAGACACAAAACTTTAAATGATTGCATGTTAGTAGGTTTTAGGAAATCAAATATATATTATGTTGATTTACCCTATGCTACTAATGTTTCTACTAAGTGTCTTGTTGCAAAAGAAGAAGAGAGTTGACTTTGAGATAGGAGGCTAGGGCACATCAATATGAAGAACATTGCCAAAATAGCCAAAATGAAGTTAGTCAAGGGGTTGCCAAAAGTCAAGTACCTCAAGGACAAAATGTGTGATGCATGCCAAAAAGAGAAACAATCAAGAACATCACACAAAGGTAAAACTTTACTTAGTACCGCTTTACCTTTAGAATTATTGCATATGGACTTATTTGATTATCATAGTACTCCTTCCATAATTGGTAGTAAATATTGCTTAGTGATAGTAGATGATTTTTCTAGATTCACTTGGGTATTTTTCATGAAAAATAAGGATGAAACCCTAAGAATAATCATAGGATTTAGTAAGAGAGTAGAGAATGAAAGAAAACTCAAAATCAACCGGATCCGTAGTGATCATGGTGGAGAATTTGAGAATTCTAACTTCTCAAACTTTTGCTTAGAACAAGGGTACAAGCACGATTTTTTTTATCCTAGAACACTTCAATAAAATGGAGTTGTGGAAAGGAAAAATCGTGTCCTACAAGAAGCGGCTAGGACTATGCTAAATA
This sequence comes from Wurfbainia villosa, assembly GCA_025175895.1. NCBI lineage: Eukaryota > Viridiplantae > Streptophyta > Magnoliopsida > Zingiberales > Zingiberaceae > Wurfbainia > Wurfbainia villosa. The sequence goes on from CM046007.1 coordinate 7,386,472, forward strand.
CATATTCTTTACCTAGCTACTTGTGGGCGGAAGCGGTTAACACCGCTTGCTATATCCAAAATAGGATTTTCATTCATAGTTTTTTAGGAAAAACCCTATTTGAATTATGGAATGGTACAATTCCAACAATTCACTATTTTAAGGTCTTTGGATGCAAAGTTTATATTTTAAACACCAAAAATAACCTAGGCAAATTTAAGTCCAAAGCGGATGAGGGAATCCTAGTTGGATACTCATCCACTAATATAGGGTATAGAGTTTATAATAAGAAAACTCAAAAGATTGAGGAATCTTCAAATGTCCAATTTGATGAAACCTCTAAAACATATCCTAGGAAATCCCCCATTGATGATGATATCAATGACAAAAATCAAGAAATTATCCAACAATTTCAAGATTTAACTTTAGGGGGTAATGATCAAGGGGAAAATTGAATCAAGGGGGAGTAAGAGGTGATTCCGATGATGAAAGAAGAATTGAGGATAATCATGATCAAACTCAAGCTAATACACCTCCTAGAACAATAAGGGTTCATCAAAATCACCCTCTAGATCAAATTATAGGTGAATTATCTCAAGGAGTTAGGACTAGGTTATTTCATAGAGATCCTTCTAGTCATATATCCCTAATCTCTCAAATTGAGCCCAAAACAATCAAAGATGCATTACTTGATCCGGATTGGATCTTAGCAATGCAAGATGAATTGACTCAATTTGAAAGGAGTCAAGTATGGGAGTTAGTTCCTAGACCCAATGACAACACCATCATTACTACAAGATGGGTCTTTTAGGAACAAACTAGATGACCAAGGAAATATTACTAGGAATAAGACAAGGTTAGTTGCAAGGGGCTTTAATCAAGTTGAAGGACTTGACTATGATGAAATATATGCCCCGGTTGCTAGATTAGAGTCTATTAGGATCCTATTAGGATATGCCTCCTATATGAGTTTCAAACTTCATCAAATGGATGTTAAATCGACATTTCTAAATGAGTTCATTAAGGAAGAGGTCTATGTAGAACAACCTCCCAGTTTTGAAAGTATGGAATATCCAAACCGTGTATACAAGCTTAGAAAAGTCTTATATGGTTTGAAACAAGCTCCCCGGGCTTGGTATGAAAGATTATCATCTTTCTTAATCTCTAAGGACTTTAAGAGGGGTAGTATAGATCAAACTCTATTTATAAAGTCAACATTAAAGGACATCTTTGTAGCCCAAGTATATGTTGATGACATTATCTTTGGGTCAACAAATGATGATATTCTTCAAGACTTTATCAAGAATATGGAAAATGAGTTTGAGATGAGTCCAGTTGGGGAACTAAATTTCTTCCTAGGACTACAAGTCAAACAAACAAGTGAAGGAATTTATATTTACCAAACCAAATATGCTAAGAAAATGATTAAGAAATTTGGTTTGGAAAATGCTAAAGTAGTATCAACCCCTATGACAACTAATACAAAAATAGATAGTGATAATGAAGGAAAATAAATTGACCTTACACTCTATAGGAGTATGATTAGTAGTCTCTTGTACCTAACTGCTAGTAGACCCGATATATTATTTGCGGTTGGTATGTGTGCTAGGTATCAATCATATGCCAAAGAATCTCATTTAGTTGTCGTTAAGAGAATCTTAAGATATATCAAAGGCATACTAAATGTAGGACTATGATACCCTAGGACTAGGTCTTTTGATTTGGTTGGGTATACCGATTCGATTATGCCGGTTGTAAATTGGATCGGAAGAGCACTAGTGGTGGATGCCAATTTCTTGGGTCCTCCCTAGTTAGTTGGAGTAGTAGGAAGCAACCTTGTGTTGTCCTATCCACCACCGAGGCCGAGTATGTGGCTATGAGCGGTTGTGTAGCACAACTACTATGGATGAAACATACCTTAGAAGATTATGAGCTATCTTACTCCAACATGAAAGTATTTTGTGATAATGTGAGCACCAAAAATTCGGTGCATCACTCTAGGACCAAGCACATTGAAGTAAAACATCACTTCATTAGAGATCATGTGGCTAAGGGGGACATTGAGCTTAATTACATTGAATCTAAGTCCAACCTAGCCGACATCTTTACCAAGCCTCTCCCTGAAGTAGAACTTTCATCACTAAGAAGAGAACTTGGGATGTGCTTAGTTGAATAAAAGTATAGGTTTGCATGATCTTATAGAAATCCTAAGATTTACACCTTTAAGCATCTCACAAAATCCCTAAAAACCATGATTTTTGTATTGAGCCACTTAGACAATATGTGAGATGTTAGGAAGATGCACTTAGTTCATCATGCTTGTTATGATGCATTATTATGGACCAAAGTGTCATCTAGAGACATTAATCCTTCATTGGACCAATCATTGGGAAGACTTATATATAATTGATGTGCATATAGCTCCAAGAATGTGATTGGAAATGTCAAATAAAACATGATTTAAACTATGTTTATCATATTTTGAAAAATAGTTTTCAAGTAGAACACAAAAGTGATACAAAGTTTGCAAAAATATTAGAACTTTTGTTATTTTCCAAGTTTGTATCAATCTTGAAATTTGGAAAACATATATTTTCAAATTATTTTTCCTTGATAAAGAATGATTTCAGAAATGTGTATACAAAATTTCATGATTTTTCGAGGTTTCTAGAATTTCTATCGCATTTCTAAAGTTAAAATCTGAATTGATTAGCGACGTGTCGATCATTGCGATCGAAAACCAGTCGACTGATACACTGTATTTTCTGATGAAAAGCTCTATTTCCTGAATTTAAGTGTATCTTGGAATGTCCTAAAATTATGGTATGATAATCTTCAGTGTAAACAAGTTTTTAGGACTGTTTTATGCAATATTTTAAGGGGAGTTTCATAATATATATCTTTTTGTCTCCAAACTTACATTGTTGGTGCAAAGTTAGGATTTAACCTTCAATCTTTTGTTAGGCTTTGTTCCACAAGGTAGTCATTCATCATGAACCATATCTTGGATTAAGGGGGAGCTTAATTTCAATCTTATACCTTAGTTCAAAATTACAACAAATTTAATTATTTTATGAAATTTATGACTCCTTCTTTTTTTTATATGCGTCAAAGGGGGAGAAGGAATGTTTAAGTTAGAATTCATATTGAAAATATGATGGAAATATGATTATGTGCATAAACATCTAAAGATAGAATTCATATTGGAAATATGATTATGTGAATGTTTTAAAGACCTAACTTAAATGATTGTCAAAAATCAAAAATGGGGAGATTGTTAGTGCAATAATGCCCCAAGCATTTATATGTGTTAATGTTTGGATAATCATCTAAGTTAGGCAATGTCTTGTGATCTAATTGTGAACGTGTTTAAGTGATAGGAAAATCCAAGTATGAAGACTTGGTAAAGACAAAGTCCAAGTGTGATCTTGGCAAAAGAAACCCAAAGGCAAGTCTTGGCAGCGTAAGTCCAAGCATGTAGTCTTGGCGGCGTAAAGTCCAAGCACGCTTTGACAAAGGGAAACCCAAGACATGACAAAACCGAAGGAAACTCTTGGAAGCAAAGCGCAAAGGATGAACAAGTCGCGGACTCGGAGGGATCATGGAGGCGCAAGGCTTAAGGAAGAGCTAGAAAGTTGAGTCTAGGTCTAGAGGGTTAATTCAAGTATGAATTATTCATACTTGAAGAGCATCAGTCGACTGATATGATGTATCACCGACCGTTAGGTCTTTCGGCCGAGTCGAGTTGAAACCACGACGATCGATCAACTGCCAAGAGCCGATCGGATCGAGCAATCGATCGGCCGACTGCCAATATTGGCAGTTGACTGATCGTGCCAAAGATGGGCACAAAATGGAGTCTCACTCGACTCCGTGCGGCGATCACTCGACTGCTCGCTTCATCAGTCGACTGATGAAGTGATCAGTCGACTGATCAAGCGACCGTTGAAAATTGTGACTGCGTATCTCCGTAGATTTATTTAGTCAGAAGCCATTGGTCGCAGTCGACTGATGCTGTACATCAGTCGACTGATAGAAGCCCAACGGGAAAAATAACTCTCTCTCTATAAAAAGAGAGCTGGTGGTGGCTTTGAGGGCTAATGCTCATTCTCTAATCCTTCTCTCAAGCCTCCACAAGTTTTCTAAAGCTTTCAAGTGTTTAATTCTCCTCCTCCTCTCTAATCTTCATCTTATCTACATCCTTTGTAAGAAGAGGAGGGTTTGTAAAAGAGAAAGCTTCTTAGTGGAATCGCTTGGGTTGATCCACCTTAAGGATCGCCGTAGAGTAGGAGCGTTATCTCCGAACCACGTGAAGGCCCTGTTAGCATTGTGTTTTCATTTATATTTATATTGTATTTGTTGTGCTTCCGCTAACCACTCTTGTAGAAACGAAAACGAGCTATTCACCCCCCCCCCTCTAGCTTCAAACGATCGCTAACATCCAAGATGGTGTCCATGGCTAAGACGAAACCAACCATGAGAACCAAAAGTATGTGAGATAAGTCTCGGTGTAGGTGTTATAATTATTATCCTAGTATACATAAACAGCTGAGTAGTTCAAGACATCACGTTCACTGCACATCCTAGTATGCTCGATAACATTCCACTACGGAAGGTTCAAAGTCACAAGTTGCCTCTCCCGATGCATTGACTTATCGATTGGACTCTTGTAAAGTGTCAGCATGCATACATGTATTAATTTCCATTTATGTGGAGATTGTTGAAAAATTGATTGATCAAATAAATAATTTTCTCAATTATATGAATGAGAAATTAATATAGCTTAATTTAGATCGTCGGATTATCGGATTAAGATGGATAAATTCGGCTCATTCAAATGAAGGGCATAAGTACCTTTTTTGATGATTTAATCTTGGTCATTAAATTTAAAATGAAGGACTTAGATGCATCCAAATGAAGAGACATTGTGTCTCTTGGGAAGAGATGCAATCTAAATCATCAATTTAAATTGAATGAATGAGATTTGATTGAACTAAGAGGTTCCTCTATCCCTTCACAAATATAAATAGAATATCCTAGATGATGGAATTCACTAAACTCAATCCAATCATTCATACCTCCCATCTTCTGCATCCAAAGTCCAAAAAGCCTACGAGAAGGTTCGTAGGTCTCAAAATTTATAGTGTTGCTATTCCGAGATGTCATCGTTGTATCATGGGAAATGAATTATTGTTATTCGTAAGCACATGTAGCAGAGCAATATCGTTTTACGGAGATAGTGTTGAACACTAGTCTCGACAATGTCATATCAGTTTACATCCTCCCGACGATAAACATCGTATCAACTCACAACAACTAGTTCATATTTAAATTAAATGAATCAAAATTGAAATTAGTTAATGCTTACTAATTTTTTATTCGACCATAAATTTATTATATTATATCAAATTAATTATTAATATTGCAAATTTTCTCAAATTAATATTTAATTATTTTATTCCATCCAAAGTTCTAATTAATAAGCATAATTATTATGGGTGCGTGTCAATTGACACGCAGCATGCCAATTGGCACACTCGTCTGAATGTTGGCACAGAGCATTAATTTTCATAACTACTGTTTGGGAGCATAAGGAAAGGTGGAGAATGATAGTATAGGCCACGCTTGGACTTGACCCGCCTAGAGGACTTTATTTATCTCCAATATAAATTGACAGCACCACTCTTTTTCTCGGTCAGGTTTCCTCTCCATGGTGCTGGAAATTTATATCCCAGGCACACGGTGGTGCTGGGATATAAATTCCCAGCACCACCATTTATCTCGACTAGTTCCATCTCCCTGGTGCTGGGATTTTTAAACGCAGACCCACTGTGTTGCTGGGGTTTTAGTTCCCAGCACCACCAACAATTTCGGCAAATTTTATGTACATGGTGCTGGAAATTTCATTCCCAGCACCATGGTGTTGATGGAAGTTTTAATCCCATTACCATGGAGGTGTTGGGATATAAATTCCCAGCACCACCATTTTTCTGGACTAGTTTCATCTCCCTGGTGCTGAGATTTTTAAACGCAGAACCACTGTGTTGCTGGGGTTTTAGTTCCCAGCACCACCAACAATTCCGACAACTTATATGTACATGGTGCTGGAAATTACATTCCCAGCACCATGGTGTTGCTGGGGGTTTTAATCTCATTACCACGGTGGTGCTGGGATATAAATTCCCAGCAACACCATTTATCTCCACCAGTCCAATGTCAATGGTGTTGGGAGTCTTATTCGCAGAACCACAGTGTTGCTGAGGTTTCAAATCCCAGCACAACTCTTAATGTCGATAACTTATATCTCCCTGGTCTAGTGAATTAGATTCTCAGCACCAAGGTGTTGCTGGGAGTTTGAATCTCATTACCATGGTGGTGTTGGAATATAAATTATCAGCACCACAATTTATCTCGACAAGTTCATTCCCCATGGTGTTGGGAGTTTTAATCTCGGCACTACTGCAGTGGTAGATTTAAATTCCCAAAGACTGCATTTTATCCCGAATTTGTTGAACCTTAATGGTGCTAAGAATTTGAAGCCCAGCACCACGATGTTACTGGGATTTAAATTCCCATCACTTTTATCCGCATCAATGAGCTAGGAATTTCATCACAAGACCACCTACTCCCATGGTCTTTGGGATTTTAAATTTTAGGGATACGGTGGTGCTGGAAATTTCATTGCCAACACCACCTACTCTCTCAGACAGATTGAATCTCCTAGTGCTGGGAATATCAATCAGGAAACTTCAGTAATCGTGAGATTTAATTGAAAGCATCACCTTTTAAGTTAGTTGGAATTTGTTTAGGTGGCGACAAAACTCGGTTATGAATCTCCTGCATCACAATTATGGGTGCATTGGTCTACTTTGGTATGATATGCCTACATCGTATTTATGAGTGTGTGACAAACTTGGCTATACAATCACCTACAATGCATTTATTAACCTCATAGCAGTCTCAAGAATAAAAACACATACATACATGATAATACTATGTAAAGCGCCTGGTGAGTGAGCTGCGCCAACTTCTGGATTAAGTGCTGATATATTCGTGGGAGCAGTGATGTCGTTGATAACTATTAGGGTTTCATAAAAAATTGTGTTGCTCAGTTGGTTTACGGAGGAAACCTATGTGTGGTGCTCATCAACAGCATGAGTCTGACGCTCCCACGCGGCTGGAAGTGACGTTTGGATGACTCGGGATTTCCAATTGTGGTTCGGATGGATGCAAATCTCTCTCTGCATTAAATTGCAATCTGTTTGGCGGGAGGGATATTTTGGGAATTATGTGTGCGATTTGGTAATTCTGAAAGTATAGTGCGCGTTTTGGGCATTTCGAAACTTTAGCAGCTGTGTTTGATAAATTGCTGAAAAAAAACAACAACAATGATATTTACTAACAACATAATGGAGAGGTAATTAATTGATTTGAAATCTCATTATGTAAAAAGATTGAACTGCCAACCTAAGATTCGCATCGACTTGTTCCATGATATTGTGAGGGAGATAAATCTCGAAAGACCCTATGGATCTTGATATGATGGGCAAAATACGTGGACATTATCTGAATCTAAGAAAGAGTTTTAGATCTCCAAAATCTATCTATGTCATTTCTGTAAACACCGTCATATCTTAGTCACCACGCCCTCCTCTGGAGACATTTGAAATCTCATTCAAATCTATGAGTACATGAAAAAAATATATCTAATTTATTATTTTGAATAAATAAATCCGATAATACCTTTTAAGATTTGGAGTCACGTAGGATTCAAATACTTTATCGCTAAAGGTATTTAACGATTCTGATATGTTCAACAATGTAGAATTGTTATATTAGTGATTATTTTTAGTTGCTCCTAATCGAAGAGAGAGATAAATCAAGCAGATATAAACGTGAACCGTTTCAATAAATTTGAGCGTTCTAGGAGACCGATTTTTATTTGGAGAAAATTCTACAAATACATCATATCTATAGGGATTGACTCAAGAATTCTTAGTTCTCTGTGTGGATGTCCTACCATTATACCATAGTCCCGGGACTACGATTCTAAGATATTTAAGTTATTGTTAAATGAGTATTTATTGTGCCTCTAATGTCTCACTAGATTGTTTGTTTTTTTATCTCCACGGAGGGACTAAATTGTTAGAACGGACAATATAATTGTTTTAAGAAGTAAAGGTCAATTCTTAAAAATTATAAAAAATTTTGGAATGTCTACTCTCCTATCACACTAGTTCTTAATTAGATAAAATTATCTTTCATAATTTATCTCCCATCAGTCTATCTTTTGTTCATTGTTTCTTCATTTCATAATTTGGAGCCTCCGAAACCATCAAAAACTTTCAAACGTGTTTAACGACTTAATTAAAAGAGTTAATTAATGGCCTATAATTTGGATATTTTGAATAAGTCTTACTCGGATTTTTGTAAACAAAGGAGTTATTAGTTTGGGTAATAAAAAATAAAAACTTTTCAATACTTTTAGCCTTAAAAAAATATAAATAATGACTAATTGCATTTTTTTATATCTATTAATTACTAAATTAAGTTTTTTTTATAAGTGTCTAAATGTTCGACATTGTTAATAGATGACTCAATTTTTTCGAATACTCAAATATAAAAAATTTCAATGAATGGGTATTTGCATGCCCTCAAGAATACACAGTGATCTTTCTCGCGTTATCATTGTCATTCAGATAGATTTTAGATGGATCGTAGTTGTTTGTAATCGCGATCAGATCAAATTTCAATTGGATAGCAACGATTGAAATCTGAGTTGATCATGATTAATCGCAATGTCGAGGGCATGATCAATCTGAATTTCAGCCCAATCACATATAACCGCAGACTTAATATCGATGACGAGGATGATGCAAGTGACCCCGATCAATTTAGAGATGAACTATAAAACGAGCCGATTTATTATAATTAGCTTTTGTCTTGTCTTTCCCTTCTCCCTTACAAAATTTTATATACATAACTTTTTAATATAACTATTTTATTTTATTTTTTAAACTTTAATCGGAAAAGTGAAAAGTGCTTGTGCATATAAATATTATATAATAGAAAAATAAATCAATTTTTATAAATACAAGAGTATTAGTTTCTCATATATTAATTACTAATCTAGAATCAAAGACCTATTATAATTTATTTCTTTTACGTAATTCAGAGATAAATTGATAATTGATAAATTCTAATTTTATGTACAATAATATAATTATTTTAAAATATAAAATCATAATAAGAAAAAACGTTTATAAAATATTATTACTTTTTTTCCCCTATTTATAGCGTAATTCTCAGCTAGTTGGCTAGTTCCATAAATAGCAGTGCGTACCTTTGCCATTCATCTTCATTTATTTATTTATTTCCGAAATATCGTCGCTTCGCACCGATCCTTGCAAAAGGGCTTGCGTCGCCGGGAGAGAAGTCGGCCCAGGGACGAAACGAATTTAGAGCAAAATCCGCAAGGGCGATACAGCGGGCACAAGATGCAAGGGGAAGAGGATTTAAGCATCGAGGAGCTCGCTTCCAATCTCTCTACTTACAAAGATCAGCTCCGCGAGGTTCGGTTTGTCGAAATTTGGATTTTTTTTTTCGGATTTTTCTTCAGTATCTTTGTTGTTAGACAGCCAAATTTGTCACCTTGACACTTGGTTTTACGGTTTATTTTGGCGTTGGGATTTATTTTCTTGCGCGGGCTTTGCGCTTCACTTTCTAGGGTTTGTATCATTGTATTTGTTCCAGCTTTGCTAGTACCAAGATCACCGATTTAAGCTTTGCTAGTAGTTTTGGCTTAAGAATTGATATTTTTGTGACTCGTTGATCTGCTTATCGTTAAAAGTTGTATTTGCTGAATTATTGTTTGGAAGGTAGATAATCTGATTTGTTGCTTGCATAAATTGGATTTCATTAAGATTTTTTCACAGTAGTAAGCTAAATCGTTCTTTCTTTTCTCTCACCTAATTTGCATTTGTAATGCTAAGTAATTGTTGATATCTTTTTACAGAAACTAATTGTTGGAAGCACTGTGAATTTCATAATTTGATTTCATTTGCTGGACAAGTTTAGTTGGGAATTTAAATACTAGGTGTCTTGGTTGGTCTGCGCTAAAATGAGCCATGAAATTCTATCCTATTCAACTAGTTAGGTTTTGTGGTGTAATATAGAATAGTTCGTGGGTAATTAGGCTGACGGTATCTTGTTTAAACTTTAATTTTCTGAGTAAGAGATCTCCACCTTATCAGTTCTCAAGTTATAAATAAATTGCAGGACACATGGGAAAAATGTTGTACAACTGATAATGGAGATTGAAGGTACACACACTGGATGAACCTTGCATTGTGATGTTTCGCCACCTTTTCAATGTACTCAACCACACACTTTTTCATAATTAAAGGGGAATAAGTAGGGTCTCAGAAGTTATTAACTTTAATCTGTTGCTTAATATATAACCACATCAATAAGGTTGCCCACATGTGAGGTTCCTGTGAGTGGGGGAATTTTCGGAAAGTCAAGTGTAAGTATAAAGTAGAAGTTTCTACTATTCAAAATTCATTACTATCTAGATCCTTCTGTAGCAGGCCTCCCTTGACAACTATCTTGTTAGAATGTGTAATAAAGTCTTACTTTACGTGCCTCTATCAGTTAATGACCTTCTAGAGCAGCACTGTATGGAGCTGGTCCCAGTAATATTTTTTTAGGTATTCATCTATCAGTTTGCAAGTTGTGATTTATGAAAAGATCATATTTTTGGAACTTAAAATTTTGTAGCCATCCTGATCAATAAGTCTTTGATGTCTTGTATCAGAGAAGGACCATTAGATCAACTACGAGGGCAATCATATCCCCTTTTTTCATACAATTACTGATGCTTTTGTGTCTAATCAGTACAAAACCTCGAAGTGTATATGGTTTCCAGTGAAAAAGAATGATGGAAGAGAGTAGGGATTTTTTTTTTTCAGTTTCCCCCTATCTTATTTCCATTCTATTTGGACAAAAGACTTGCTTATACATGCAATGAAGCACAAATTTGATCTTAAAAAAAGTTTAAAATTATTATTTTTCAAAACTATGTTTTTCTTTTAACAAATAAAAATTTGAATTTAAGCTTCCCTCTTTCTTTCCTTCTTCCAAGGAAAAAGTAGGATGGAAAAAATATTTTCCAATCCCTGTCTTATGAGTTTCCCCCCTACCCTCTTTCTTCTCTAAGGTTTTCTTCCTTTGTAGGAAACAAGGCCCAAGTGTTGTCCATGAAAAATGGATGTAAATGCCATCTTGATCATTGGATCAACTAGGAGTACAATCATATCTGCTTCTTTTGTGATATATCTAGTAATTAGTTATATTTTTTGTTTCTAGTCAGTAGAGGTAGAATTATTTGGTATGCTAAGTGTTGTTCATAAAAAATGGTTATCTAATGTGATATACATGAGCTGTGGATATTTCACAATAAAAACCTGCTAAGTAAGAAGTTGCACATTCATTTGGATATAGAATTTTTTTTATGAAAATATTTAAGTTTTAGACACTATGGATTTAAGATGAATGTAGACGTTGTGATGCATGCTTCCTAGAGGTGTAAAAGAATGAAATAGATTGAAAACGATAAGTAATTGTTCTAACATAAACATTTGAGTGAGAATTAAAAGTCTTAATTGCATGCATATTTTAATTTATCGGTTATAAACTTTATGTAGATGTATATAGAGCTGTAAAACTCTCAATCACTGTAGTTTTTTTTTGTTATTTTTCTTCCGTGGACGATGCTTCATGGAGACATTTTTATGGAGAACTTTTGAGGCTAATTTGAAGATTTTAAAGTTCGAAATGGTATTCTTCTTCAAAGAAAAAGGAGCCGATTCGTTTTTTTGCATTATTTTATTGTCGGATCTACTATGGCTTGACTAGAGGGAGAATAGATAGCACCCAAATCGTTGATTCCTTGCACAACACAAATAAATACAACAGTAAGCTGTAGAGTATGAGCAAGCTCTCCTAACCTTGTAAAATCTTCTTGTTAATGTTGTTATGTAGTTTATTATTTTTATTTCCACTATGTGCATGTTGTGGATGATGCTTGATTTAGATATTTTTTGTGGAGAACTTTTGACATTGATATTCTTCTTTGATGAAAAAGGAAGGATTCATTTTTGCATTGATTTATTGTTGGATCTACTATGGCCTCACAACAGTGGAATAGATGACATACCCAAATTGTTGATTCCTTGCACAATAATACAAACAATACAATAATTAGTAGTATGAGTGTGATTGTGTGTGATCAGTGTCAAGCATATGTATGCAGTTGAAATAAAAACAATAAGCTAAAAATAACATTAACAAGAATATTTTACGTGGTTCAAAGACTTTGGTTTTATTCCATGGCCTATGACGTGTTTAATGCATTACTCTTATAATATCCCCAACTACCTACCTTTTGTAAGAGATACTGGTTTAAGATTTCTCCTTAGCTCAATCTTTTAAATTTCATTAGCTATCGCAAGGTTGTCCCTTAATTGTGATATCTTTTACAATAAAATTCTCACCTCCACTGTAAAGGAATAAAAGTAAGGAAAGGAACAAAATATCAAGAGCTTGATGATTGAAGCTGTTGGATCTTTTTGAGCTCTTTATTTGTATGAGCACAAAAGATACAAGATTTTGGATTGTTACAATAAGTTCTCGTGCCTAAAAGCTCACTGCAAGCATATATATACCATGCTCTGAAGGATCACTTTTGGTCGTCTCCAATTGACTAGAGGAAACTCTAGTCAACTAGATGCACATAAGTGATTCTTGGATAAGGATGAATATACCACTAGTTGATTGGAGATTGAAAGTATAAATGAGAGATAAGGTGAGTCTGGATATTGGAGAATGATAGAATAAGAGAAGAGATGAGACATTAGATGGTTGAGGGATGGAGGAGGGAGGAGGTGTTTGTAGAGGATTTTAAGGAATATTACTTTAGTTTTAATTTTTTTTTGATTAATTTAGTCATTTGAATAGTAAAATAGTTAAAATGTTCTGATTTTCCTATTGTTTATTCTTTAAAATAAGGGGTGCATTGGGATCATAGAGGAAAAGGCTGAGGCCGAGGGTTCACCTGTCCACATCATGCTGTTGAGCTCTATCAAGTCACATGTTACGTCAAGACTTTCACATGGCTCAGTGTGCGGCTGGCCAATTAACCCATTTAAGGCTAGGCATCCCAACCCGCTTGACAACACTGATTCAAATCTGAATTGCATTTGTCTGGTCTGTTTTGATATCTCTAATGTTCTATGTTGTGAAGCATGTAGTTCCGAGAGGGACTTTCTTGCTGTCTTGCTTTATGCATTTGGTATGATATAATTATGAAATCATGGAAATCCAGCAAAATCCTACAACAATTTCAAATGGTGACATTATTCATCCAATTTGTATTATTTAGATGGATCTATCAACTTCACATGAATTATATAAATAATTGTGCAAAAGTTTCTTTTTTTTTGTTTGTGTCGGTGTTCATCAACTTTATTTATTGCATTAGGGATTTGTCATTGCTAATGAGTTTATCTGATATTTCTCGTTTTCTTCTCCTTGAATGCATTGCCTTTGCCTTCCTCCATCATAGGCTAGTGAATAACTTTTCTTTTATTTCTATGTGAAAGGACTTTTGTCATATTTTTGTGAGATCTTTGTAGTTTGTGTTTTCTCCCTTTACTTGACATATATATAGAGATACCTTGGATTAATAATTCTTGATCTCGGCGTTTCAGATTAAAAGGATTTTGGCTGATGACCCTGGAAACTCTGAATATTTAGATATGGAGAAGGAACTTGAAGAGGTAAGCTGTGTTGATGCTTAATTAACAAAATTGCAAAAATGATAGCCATCTGGTGTGGAACTTGATGGATGCCACCCTATTGATTGCCATGATATATTAGCCATTGTAATTCTTAAAACTAAAGTAAAATATTGTTAAAAGAACAGTATGATGATTTGTTTATATAATATATAAGATGCCAATTTTGCTATTGCGTTTCCCATGTGTTCTTTTTCAAGGGGCCATAAGATATTTCAAGGAAGATAGCATGATCTGGCTGCATTATATTAGAGGGTTTTAATGAGGATTTTACATTCTCTAACATCTTGAAAGGTGAGAAGGGTGATTTAAATTAAAAATAGCTCTTGTTTGTAGTCCAAGCCATATGGCAAACCATGACCTGTGAAGCAAGAGCTATATGTGAAAAATTGTCATAATAGGCCATTACCTTTATCTAATTCTTTGCAGGTTCTCTCTTTCATGATGACTGATGGCCTGCCTAGTTCCTGCTTAAATCTCCTGATTTCAGATGTTCATGCTGCTATTCTAAGTTTGGAGTTTTAGTTCTTAATTTGAGTTGCACTGAATGACTGATTCATCCTTGTAGGCTGAATATAATGCCACTTTTGTGAATCTAGGTTATCACATTGACAGAGGAGCTTCTTACAACTGCAAAGCCAGCAGATTTTAATCAGCTTGATTCTGTTGCATCTCCCAACACTCATTTTGGTGGGACATCTCACTCCAAGGTTGTAACGCCATATTGTTCCCTGTCAACTCAATCATAGAGCTTGAAAGACTTAAGAAACTGGTTATCTTCTAAAATTGTTGAATTAGCTTGTCAGAAGATTTCCAAAATTTATCATTGATTCATATTTTTCTCAGCTTACTAGTTTGAAGCTTTTGGGTATTTAAATGTATACCAGGTATTCTGTTGTAATATTAGTTAATCTTTCTATGGATTCTATTTCTACTAATCATAGAGTTATATTGGACAACTGGCTTTTGTATCAACGTAGCTTAAGGTGGAAGGGCTAAATTACGAGTTCCTACCTACTCTTTTACAACTGTAAATCATTTAACCACAGTAAGATCATTCATAAACCAGGTAAGATTGACGGGTGTCGGAAATTGGTGAAGTAATATTGGCAGGAGAATTTCCAGTTCGAAAGAGGTCATTTGCTGTCTGCCAGTTCATCTGTTGATTTAAGCGAAGTCGTCGCCTAATTTCAACCATTTTCTGAGCAGTGAAGCCTTCTGATGGCTGAGGGATCAATTTAATTTGAATAAATCTAAATTGTAAACAAATTTAATTTATTACACATGATCTATCATCTATTTTATCCTTTTCATCCACGATGAATATTAATTTTGGCTTGAATTTCCTTTGCGCACAAGAGAACCCAAGTTTTGCCATTGTATAAATGGCTCAATAGAGGAAATTGTGTCTCTCATTTGTGAATTTGTTCTTTACCTTGCTGCTTTATTAATCTATTCTAGACTGGCATCTTACATTTGGGCAACATCTGAACATTCTCAGCCATATGGAAGTTTTCCTGTTGGTACTAAAGTTCAAGCAGTTTGGAGTGAAGATGGGGAATGGTATCTATGCCACGATATGTGCATTTTTTTATTAGCTTCTTTCTGTTGTTTTACCTTTTCACTTTATGTGTTGATTAGTTGAATCTTCAGGTATGATGCATCAATTGAATCTATTACTCCTAATGGATATTTTGTTTCCTATGAAGTCTGGGGAAACAAGGAGGAGGTATGCCATTCTGAGTTTGTTGTTCACACAGTTTCCAAATAATCATTTTCCACTTTTTTTATGGATATTTTCTTAGCAAGGACATTGTTAGTGTATAGTTAAGAGAGGAGTTTAGCTCTCCCAATTAGGGTTGTGAGGAACCTAGACTGTTTCTGGTGAGTTGATCAAAGTCAACATTATTTTCATCTTAAGTTGCTTAAATCATATAACGTTGACTAAGTTTTGCTTTTCTAATTTCTAGTATTTTTATTGTTATTCTTTTGATGAGTTTTCTTGTATATTCAGTGAACTTGAACCATTTGTATTTTTTCTTTTACATGATTTTTTCCTCTTGTTCTTCGTTCCATTCCTATTTCTCTAAACCATGTATACTACAAATAATCTTTGCCTTGGTATTATGCCCTTCCATCATGCAATTGCCACAAAGTTAAAATTCTTTGTGGATCACATTTTATAAATGTGATCATTCTTGGTCCTGTGCCAAACAGATTTGCTGATGTTATAAGAAAAGGAGTTTGATAAACTAAATTGCAAATGAATCATAGAGATTGCTGGAAACTAAGTTGATAGAAAACGTTTAATATGTCATCAAGATAATATACATACTTGTAGCTGAAAAGGCGATTACGCTCGCCCCTAGCGCTGTTGGACTTTCCGAGCCGCAAAAATCGCCTTTTGCATTGCGGAAACCCCGGAAGTCCGGCCACGGATATGTGCGAAGATATATTAAAATAAAAACATGTATGTGCTAAGTAAACCTAGATCTACCTTAGATCTAGAAGTTGAGAGTGTTACCCTTGATGCGACGCCCTTCGTAAATTCCGCTCGTCCAAATAGCTTGCCGAAACTCTAGAGTGTCAAGTGTACACTCCTCTATTGGTATCCACACAAGCAATAGGTGGAGAAAAGAAACCTAGAGTGTGCTAGCACCCTTAGAAGTTTCGGCCAAGGAGGAGAGGGGAGCTTGAGAGGATGATCCAAGGAAGAAGATGAAGTTCTAGTAACTCACAAAAATTAATTCACCCATCAAATGGAGTGGCCGACCACTTCATGACTTGGGGGGGTTACATGCATGCATGTAACTCCAAGAGTCAATGACTCTTGGTCTCCCTCATGAGGTGACACCAATTGATAAGTCAATGATGATGTCGGCCATGCCAAGTCATCATCATGACATGACATTTGGTCAAGTCAAACTTGACCTTTCATCTTCCCTCTCAAGTCAAGTCAAACTTGACCTCTTATCTCCCATGGTTAATCAAATCCAACCATTTGATTCAAGTCAATTTAATTTAATGAATCTTATTCATTAATTTAAATTGATTTGATGTATCAAATATAAATTAGACTGATTCAACACTTGAATCAAATTGAGTCCAACTCAATTGTCTAATTAGGATTACTCTTAATCCAATTTGATTCATCACATGAACCTAATTCTCATGGTTCATCATATGAACCTAATCTCCATCTAATTGCCCTTTGTGTGTGACCCTATAGGTTCTTGTAACGTTGGCAATGTCCCTAAACCGATTTAGGAATATAAGCAATGAGTGGTATCTAGCAACATATCATTGCTACCCAAGTTACAAGAATGTTGAGCTCCAACATCACTTTTGTGACTACTAATTGTGACTCTCACAATATGTGACAATGTCCCTCTATCCTTGACATCTAGATTGACCAATTGAGGCATAGACCGTGTCATCCTCGGTACAATCTATATCTTGAACTCCAAGTAGACTCACTCTAATCAAATGAGCTCAATATCTCATATTGACTCATTTGGGCATGGCCATGCACTTCGTGGTCTCACTCTATCAAGAATATCGATGTCACCCCCGTCATATAGGAGGGATAGATCCCATCTACATCACTCACATTCCTCCGTATAATTTGTCACATACCCAGTAATCGCCTTTATAGTCCACCCATTTACGGGTGACGTTTGACGAAGCCAAAGTATGCAACTCCTTATGTAGGGAACCATGGTGACTTCAGGTCTAAGGACTAATAGTCATACTAATAGCCACATGAGAAAGTATATGTCACTCATATAACGATCCATGATACTTTCTCATGGCGGGTAATTCAGTATACATTCTCCAATGCATACCCATGTGTCAACTTGATATCTCATATCCATGACTTGTGAGATCAAGTCATCGTGTTGACCTACATGCTAGTCTCTATGCATTAACATTGTCCCTGAATGTTAATACTTGACTAGGAATGATTAAGAATAGTGTTCTCTATATCATCTCATTATCGATTCAACCAATCGATTGATATAGATAAGAACCTACTACTCAAGGACATTATTATATTTAGTTATTTGACACCAATACAAGTAAATATAATAACCATGCCTTTATAAATAGAAATATGATACAATAAAGTCCATATAACAATCATCACATGATTGACTCTAGGGCTTTCACTAACAAGCGCCCCTTACCCTTAGTCCCTTGGTGATGGTGAAGGGAGGTAAATCACGCAGGAGGGGACTAGCCCCTTGACCCGTTGGTCAGAAACAGCGGAGAACTTCTGACCCCGAGTGAGGGTTTTAGACCCTTAGAATCATATATCATAGAATAGTGTTTTTGGTTTTAAACATAAATGACTACTCAAAAAGGCGGTTCTGATTAAATGTATCATGTTGTAGAAATGTTGGTTTTGTTCTTTCTTTATACTTTTTTGATAATGCAAGGTGCTGAAGAATAGTTAATGTTTGCTTGGGCTAAAGATAAAAAAAGGTTCTAGAAGATTTTTTTTTTCCAACCTTGTTAGATATAATTGGCTATATTTTCCATTGCTCGGCCTAAGTGGGTTGGCTATATTTTCCATTGATTAATTATCAATTTTGTTAAAAATCATAGGAATGATGAACTTAGTCCCATACCTGCGCCTTCAAATAAGAGAAGTGCAAGGCTGTGAGGTTATATATAGGCTGGAGTTTTATTTAGTGGATAATAGAATATTAATTATCTTTTCCTCTTAACTCGCTATCAGATCTTAATCCCCTTGGGAGGAGGCCAAGCATTTGATGTGGCAGAGCAACATTGATCATTTTAAAACCTTCAGTATTCTCTTGGGTGCTGATAAAACCATTCCCTTCTCTCCACTACTGTAAAACCTCAGTTTTGTTCTCAGAAGTTGTGCAATGTCCAGAGATTATATTCTGTCTATCAATCCCCTTCTCTTTCTTTAATTTGAAGAAAGGATCTGAGATGGCTACAAGCCAGTGCCAACAACCATTGGAATTGTGCCTCAATTTCTCGTTCTAACTCTTCATCTCAACCTCTGCTGGATCTTGGAAAATTCATGTTTCAGTTCATTATCCAATTAGAAACTGATTTTCTTTATGACAGCCCAACATCTCCCTTACCATGCGCATAGTCAAGCAATAAATTATTACCTGCCATTTGTTTACTTGCACATCTTCCTTGGCATGGAGACAATGGGGATAATATGGAGAAGGTCCCCTCTATAGTTTTCTAGGTAGTTTGTTGTGTCTATTTCCTTTTTCATCAACCTGTAGTGCACATTCTATCTTCTTTGTCATCTCCTAAGTGTCATCCAAGCTCACCAATAAACTTGTCGCCTAGTTCCTGTCAATTCTCTCCATCATCTCTAGATTACACACCTTCCTTTTTTGTGACGAACAATATTGCTTCATTTACTAGCACGTCCAAGATTAACTTTGTTGTGCCTGAATTGACCATGGTCCTCCCTAGCTGATGTAGAGGGATTCTTCATGATCACCGAAGCACCACACAAGAGGACCAAGTCAGTGCAAAGCAAGTCCTTATTTTGGGCGACCCATATTACTGCTTCGTGGGTCTAGTTTCTCTAGCCTCAACCAAGCTCTTAACCGATGCTGTAGTCTAGAACTTGACTTCTGATCCAAATGAACTCTAGGTGACCTCTGATAAAAAAAATTGTTAAATTATAAAAGAGGGGATTGAGAGGCCAAATTCAAAAAAAGGAGGGAAATTTTTTAAAAACGATATAAGAAAGTGGATCATTTTTTTTTTTTGTCAAATATAGATTTTAGAAAGAAGTTGGTAATTCAAAAAGGGCAACTGCCCGTCATTTATTTTTCATCAATATTAACTCGAGTCTTAGGTGGTTATTAAAAAGGAGGCAACTACCAATCATTTTATTTCCATCACTGTTATCTCAAGTATTTCACCTCTTCTGTAAAGTTCAAATTCCGCCATTTATTTTCCTAGGTCTTGCATAGGTGATATAAGCTGAGATTCATTTTCTATTCTTCCTACATCTCTTTTAGAGTTGGCGCCAAACTTCTTTTATTAACATCTTTCTTTCTCGGGGTAAAGTGATTGCCAAAAACTTTATTTTCTTAACACCTTTCTTTGTTGAGGTAAAGTGATTTAGACCATTAATTCTCTGGAGATTTTCATAGTTCAAAGATGTTGGAACGCAAATTTCACTTTTGTTTGCAATGCTTTTATGTTTCTGCATCTGTGCAACTTCAAAAGAAAAAGACTACTTTTGATGTTCCTACCAGTATCTTATTTTCTCGGATAGATGTTAGAAATTCACTCGATGTTCTTTTTGGCATCTTCTCATCTCTTGGAGTGATATAAGACTTTTGTATTCCTTCGCCTAAACTCTTTCAAACTGTATATACTGGAACCCTAATGTTTCTCACTCTGTAACCTCCACACAAGTTGTCAATTCAGTCATCATTTCTTTGATAATAAGAAAATTGTATTGCATCTTCAGACTTCTCAACTTCGATATTAATATTACATCTTTTTCATTGAAATGTTGTCTTTTCATATTCAAACTAGAGCATAATATCTATCCTTCAACTTGAATGTTTGAAATTACAGGCTATATTTTCCATTAATTATTCAGTGATATTGTTAGAATAATAGGAAAAAACTAGTCCCTTTTACATATTTTTTTAAAAGTAATTAATTAGCCTTGGAGACTATCTATTCGTGTTTTAATATCCTTGGCGGATAATAAAATCAATGATTTTTCCTCTCAACTAATCAAATATAAACAGATTTTGAAAAATCATTACCACACCAAACTGTTTGTGTCTAGTATATAAAAAGCCTTCTCCCTTCTCAGTGCTTGTCACTTGTTTGAAATTCTCTTCAGATGTTTTTCTTTCACCGGAGCAATAATGACAATCGGATCATTTTTAAAAAAAAAATTATTCTCATACATCCAATCTAAAATATAATATTTTTGTGTTCTCTCTCTCTTACTAGGGTAGTGCATAGCGACCAATTCCTAAGCATTACCATCAGTGTTAGCTATGTGCTCTCTACTGTGTGTGGTTGTTTATGTCCTATCTGCTAGGGAAGATAGAAAGTTAGGAAGATATATATCAAGAGAAGATGAAAATTAAATAGGAAAGAAAATCTTAAAAAGAAGTTTACTTTGAAAGATAGAAAGAAAAAAAAAAATCTTAAAAGACCATTTTAACCTTGTCTTCTTCATTTGCTCCCTCTTTTCATTGATGAAGCTAAATGAAAGCTTGCCTTGGGAGGTTGTTTGTGGCCTGGTGTTTGTGAGCAGTCACACTTGCTCATAGCAAATGCTCATTGGCAATTGTCAGTACTCTACTACTCTTGAGAGTGCTTGCTGAAAGAGCTCCAACTGCTTCTCGCGAATGCTTGCCTGCTGGCAATGCTTGCTAGTGGAGCTTGTTCGTATGAGCAGTTCTGCACATGCTGTCTGTGTGCAAAGGTCAAATCAAGAGAATTAGGGAGAAAGCGAAACCAGGTAAATTTAACTTTCGTCCTAGGTCTGGGAAAAGAGTGTTTTGATCTTCCCAACTTCTTATCCTGTCTCATCTCCTCGCCAAAGTAAACCAACATCTTGTAAATCTATCTTCCTTAAATCTTCTCCAATTTGTTTGTCTTCCTTTCCAAATAAACTGGGGGTTGACTTCTGGTGATTAGCACCTTATGGTTCGCTGTGCTCCTCTACCTTCTCTCTGTTTTCCTGCTTTCTTACTGCTGTTCTGTTGCAGAATGCATAACATGACCTATAAGTAATGAACACGTGTCTGATCAGAGAGAGAATGGGTATCAGTGTGCAGGTCCTGCTGCTGGTTTCGGTAACAAAATTATACTAATGTAGATACACTTTAGCTTGCAGCGATGTATATGATAGATTTTTTACGTTGCACGACGCGCGATTGTAAGTGCTCGAGCATGCACAATAACGGGGATCACCCCATCGGAGGAAGTTGTTGCTTGGCATTGCCGTCGAGCGATCGAATTCCGGTCGCGGTCTGGTTGGATCGCCGTTGGATTCTGGCCGAATTGCAGCCGGAATCACCTGCGATCTGGCCGGATTGCGGCCATAATCGACTGCGATTGTAGTTGCTAGCGGCTGCGGTATTAGTGGCTGCAATTTGGCCGAAGTTCGGCCGCGATTCGATTGGCCAGACGGCGGCGGCGACTCTGACGGGTTCAGGGGTTGGGCTATAGTGCGGTTGGCGATCGACGACAAAGAATTTTGCTGGAGATTGTCGGAAGAGAAACACTGTGCATTTCCCATTTACTGTGCATTTCCGTGCGATAAACGACCGAGATCATGTTGCGCACGCGACCCACACACGCCTCGCGTAGCATATCAAATCTCAGGTATATGATATCCAAATTTTGTTATAGGCATTGTAACAGGAGAGAAAACTGAGCTCTTTCCACAAATTCAGTCTTGCTGCAGAACAAAAGATCAGATAATCTCTTATAGAATGGATAAATGCAATTGATATTATAATTCATCTTATAATATGAGAATATTAATCTAGAAACAGTAGGAGATTAGATAATGGTTTGATAAGGAGGATAGGAGGGGTATGGGTAATCAGTGGCAATGTAGTGTAACACTATAACTCACCTATCTTGTACTTTCTTTTGTTATAATGCAACTACAACAGAGTTTCTCATTCACGATGATAACCGAATTATGCTCCATTTAGGTGGATTTTGCTAATGTTAGGCCAGTTGAAGAGGCCAATGCATTGCTAGAAGCTGAAAGGGAAGCTGAAGTTACCAGACAGGCCATCAAAAGGAAAATTGCACAAGCTGCTATAACTGACTTCCAAGCACGAACTTTACCTGCTAAACTTCGCATCGATCCCAATGATCCAGAAGATGTGGTTGGTTATATGCTCTTTTTATATTTTAGAGCCAAATTGGATGATCCCGGACATGTATACCATGCTCATATTGCCATTTTGCATGCATCATTGCTTTATTTTGAGGATGGTTTGTAGTACAGTTGCCAGTCTACTTGAAATAGTTCAAAACAAACTTTAGGTGAAGCATTGGTGCTTGGTAGCTTAGTAAATTTCTTTGTGCATAAAGGATTGCCATGGTTTATGCTTTGAATTTAGTTGATAAAAAAGGATTGTTCTCATCCATGCATGTTCTCATAAAAACCCTTTGCAAACTGATGCATTTGGTGTATTGCCAGAAAACTGCTAAGCGGAAGAAAATACACGCTTTCAAGTCGAAGGTTCGAAGTGAGCAACTTGAAGTTGCACAAAATAAGCGGCAGAATGCATGGCAGCAATTCCAATCCACCAAAGGACAGACGAAAAAGGTAAACATCAGGAAAATATTCCATTTCTGCCTGACAATATTCAATTTGTTTCTAGGCAATGCTGATTGTTGGAACAAAAAATGTATCATCATTAGGCCTTGTCTTACACCTACCTTGCTGTTGCAGATCGGGTTCTTCTCTGGTCGCAAGCGAGAAAGTATCTTCAAGTCTCCCGATGATCCCAATGGTAAGGTCGGTGTTATCGGCAGCGGAAAAGGACTGACGGAGTTCCAGAAGAGAGAGAAACACTTGCATCTTAAGGGAGGCACGGCGGATACAGAGGAGTAGGTAGAGTAAGCCATCTTCCAATTGATGGGCGAAATGGAATGAGAATTCACATCCAACTTTGTGTGTGTTTCTGGAGATAGTTTTTAAACTTGGTTTCACACATTTTCTCTATATCGGCGACTACATTGTAAAGTACTAGTTTGCTAGAAAGTCATTAAGTTTGGATACTTTTCATCCATTCGACGTTTAATTCTCGAAGGCTGAACCTTTTCCTTTGTGCCAATGTCTTTAGCAGAGTTGCATTATGTTGGTTCATAGATGATGCTTTGATATGTTGTCAGGACTGTGTAAATTAGCATGAATAAGGGTGCTGTGATTACTCTGAAGAATGAAAAAGAAAATATAAGGGGGGGAAGTCTGTTTTTTTTTTCCTCCCATGTTTCCTCGGATAGAACTTGAAAGGGAAAAAAAAACTAGTCAGATTTTAAAAATAAACTCGGTTGTATTTGTAGAAGCTTTTGGAGTTCATTTTTGTGCTCCTTTTTATCGTTTTAGTGTTATGAATCCATCTTGTTAGATGAATTTAAGCTAATCAAATTTTAAAAATAAACCCTTTGTATTACTTGAATACTATAAAGTAGGCATGCTTAACGGGTCGGTACGATTTGGAATCGAGTCCGAATTAATTTATTAAATTCGGATCCGAATCGATTTTGGAATCACCCCAAACCCATTAAGTAATGGGTTGGGGTGGTTTTTTATTGGACGAATTGGAACCAGTCGGTTCCAATTTGGATCCAGACCAAGTCCAATTTAGATCCGGATTGGATTCGGTTTAAAAAAATTATCATTCGTTGGCCGCCATGGGCAGAGTTGTTGTCAATTTCTTATTCACTATTGTTCCAATTTTTAATGACTATACTATTCAAACATCATCTATAGTACTATGTATGGAATCTCGAAATCAATTTGGAACCGGTTCGAACCGGTCCACCCACTATCTGTTCGGATAGTGGATTGAATTGAGTCCCCTCAGATGACCCATTGGCTAGAGTAACGTGGATATGCTCTCAACAAGGTAGAGGTCGAATCTCAACGGAGATCTAAAACCCTCCCTGAGCTCAGAACTATCCTCCGTTGCTATGGTCAATGGGTTAAGGGGCATAACCCCCCAGTGATTTACCTTTCTTCATCATCACTGAGGGATCGACAGTAAAGGGTGTTGGGGGTGAGCGTAATCGTCTTTTGCTCCAAGAGTAGTGGATTGAATTGGTTTCATAGTTTTCAATCTTAGAACCAAAACTGATTCAGAACCGGTCGAAACTAGTTTCAATCGGTTCCAAAACCAATAGATTTGGAACCGATCAAAACTGAATCAGAATTGGATCCGAAGGTCCGATAAGCATGCTTATATATTGACACCAGAGTGTCTGAGTCTTCGACCCAACTCATCTCTGGGGGTGGTCAGCCTTGCCCCACCTCACGGTCCTACGAAGATACTTCTTAGATAGCTGAGTCGGAAGAAGTCGAAGCCCCTGCGGATCTCCACCAACTACCTGGATATATCAGGAAAGCACTTGCAACTTGACGGTCCAATTCAGACTCCGCAGTCGCACCATCCCTGAAAGACTGTCCAATATCGAAATCTTACTCTATCCGTCGAGCAAACTCCTGCATAGATAGCCATCCCTACGAATTTTTTCAAAATTCATCGTCGAACATTGTCTTAGTAAAAGATCAAACTTATTATAAAGCCTATATATGCTTTCATTTTTGGTGGCTATCTAACAATTTTGATTATAAATGTCAGATGGATCTATTAATTTTGAATTTTGAGAGAGCATTGAAAAGATTAGCCAGTCGTGCACAAATTTATAATTTATTATACACAATCTTATCTATTTTATAAGAGACGGTTCAAATTGATGACTTTTAAATCACGTCAAAACTCCCTCTCCTCAGAAAGATTAGCCTAAAATTGTTAAATAAATCCAAATAGAACAATTTTTAAAATAAATTCAGTTATATTCCTTGCTATATCTGGAGTCCATCTGTATTATCGTTTTTGTTGTTTTAAGTCTTATAAGTAAAGTCGTCAAATTGGATTAGATTCATTGGATCGATTCGTCTTGCAAAGTAATTTAAATAGATTGGATTAAAATTTTATCAATCCGTTATTTTAATGGACCTAAACGAATAAACTTGCACGGGTTATGAGTCTATTGGCCCGTGACGAGCTTGAGTTGACCCCCGGTTGAAAAATATCAAAAGAAGATAAAACTTGAAAAAGAAAAATTGTTTAATTTTTTTTTTATCAATATTCTAAAACTAACAAGCTCATAATCACAATCTTCTTCTATCACAAATACAACTTGGTACAAAGTAAAGGAGAAATTAAAAAAAATAATAAAAAAAATATTTAATTTAAGTACTCTAATAAATTTTTTAATACACTCTAATTAGTTTATAATTATTTTATCACTACTATTTCAATTAATATAGAAAATAATAACATATCAAAGTCAATCAATTACAAATGCTGAAAATTCTCAATTCGATCTCTATCTAAAGGAGTCAAAATTTGAATTTGTATATTATCAAGATTTGAATACATTAGAGTATTGAAACAACAAAAAACATTAGTACTTAATATTGTTGATCGATAATTTGATTTCAATTACAAAATTTTAATTGTTTTAAATGCATATTTTTTTATCACGATATTCTATCCTTTTGTCGATTACCACCTTAAGGCCCTCAACGTCCCAATAATTTTGATTTTTTTTTATTTTTCTAGCTCGTGAGTTGGCCCACTTAATTTGCAATCCGTCTTAAATTGGATTAGAGATTTTTCAATCTGCCAAAATGACAGATCGATTCGTTCCTCTCCGTTAAATATTGAAATTATGACGAGTTAACTCATTTTGTCATGGATCGATCCGGTTGACAACTTTACTTGCAAGACCAAATATTTTAGTCAAATATTTAAGTATCGCATGGTGATAAACTGAGTTGCCACAAGGACCGCTGTGAAACTAATTCCTAGCACAGCTCACAAACATGCACATCTCATATACAAAGTCAATGATCAATTTAACACTCTAGTTGGTGAACGTAGATCAAACTACAATTTAGAAATTCTTAATCACCAATTAACTTGGATCACAAGTTGACAACCTATAGATTACCAACTCAATTTGGTAAGATCATAAAATGTATCAATAACTTTATCACGACTCAGAAGTTATCATCATCTCTATGTAAATATCAACATATAGTCTATACAAATTCTCATAGAAGAGTACCTAAGAAAAAAGGGGGAAAAATCATACCATATTTTTATCAATGTCGAAAAGAAGTCCCAACACAAATAGACTATCAGTCATCCTTACAACCGCCTATAACCAATAAATAGTTTAGACATGATCTAAACTCTACTAACAAACAATGCATTAATCTGCAAGCCTTAAAAAATCATAAAAAATATCAAGTAAATATTAAATGTATGAAACTTGAGAACATCATACTATGAACAAGATCAAAGGACAAACCTAATATTTGAATCCACACAAGAAATTCAACAGCAGACAAAAACAAGACCTCCAAGGAATCAGTGATAATGGAGTTCCATTGAGAAACCAAGGGCCATGCTTTAACTTCATTTCCACCTCGCACTCACACAAGTACATGCTATGGCGAACTCAGATCACGAGAGGGAACATATCCCCATGCCCGATGTATAATTTCATCTTCTATGTATGGATGCAGATTCCACATGAGACAATAGCCTTCTAGTTCAGATACACTTGTCCCAATGTTCAAGTTCAGAACAATACTTTTCTGCATCATAAAATTTTGTATTAACAATTGATGCAGAATTATGAAAAACTACCTCTATGAATCCATCTACCTGCATGGCATAGTCGAGCTTCAACATATCAGTGATGATCTTCATTAGGATGACTTCTGATATTGATGTATTTTGATGATGCTGGGGCAACGGTTCCTTTTCTTCCTAGTAAAATTTATTAAATACACTCATGTGGCATCCAAGAAAAAACAATCAAAATCGACAATTTCATTTTGCCGTCAAACAAATTATAAGAAAAATCCAACTGGTCTGCTCAGTTAACTAAATGTTCTGAAACTAAATGCTTTCTGTTAAACAAATTTCGTATGAGAGATCAGGTGTGAATCTCTCGTCTATTAACTTGTTAAAAAAAAAGTATTTTTCTTCAAATTTAAATCTGGCAATAATTCTGAATGTTGATCATTAATAAAGCAAACTTATATGTTAATAATAGTAAAACACAAAAAGAAACTTAAGATGCCTCTTATTATGTTTACCTCAAAGGAAAGGTCTTTTAACATTTCTTCACAAAAAGAGTCATCCAAAGCTGCAGCACTCTTGGTTGCTGCTTCTGTGACAGCGATTGCATCTTCCTTTAGGCAATCAAGTTCATCGAGCAAAGCTTCAGCTGGAATCATGAACACTTTAGAATATTTATTTAAGTAATTTTGATTTAAAAAAAGACCATTAATTGAAATATTAATCTAACTAAAAAGTACATGTAATCGAGAAGTTAGGATGAGAAATTCTACTACATTTGAAAACTACGCAGACCAAGTATGATAATCAGATGGGAGTTAACAGTAATTACCATTCTTCAGATTGTCTCGCAACCCCCAAACGCAAGAGTGCACTGTCACAAAAAAAATGTTAACAGTGAGATATATAATTCAGCCATCAAGAGACCGAATCAAAAGAATGATCAGGTTAGCTCTAATCAAGATATTTGACCTGGGATAAAGAAGGACAGCAAAAAACTGGAAAGTGAATAATATTGAGAGTTAGTTTAATGCAAGTTTCTTAGTGTTTGTTTTCCTCATTTTATTTTATTTTATCTTTTTAACTTTTAAAATGTATACTTATTAGGCTTCTGATTAACGAAAAAGGAAGTCTTAGATTGACACTAACGGAAGGCATGTATTCATCCTATTGAATATGGGGATCAACCTGAACAATGACAAAAACAGATCACTAAGATAGAATTAAGCTTTTGAGTATATGTTTTGCTATATATTTTTTCTTAACCTTTGTTCCAATGAACTCATTTTCATGAATATTCAGTTTTCCTATGTGCATTATAAATACAATTTTCAAGAAGGGATAATTTGGCTGAGAATGAAAAGTGACTTGCAATCCAGTTTCGTTTGCACTTAATGGTAACAACTTACAATTATGCATATTTTGAACACTTTGCGCCTCTTGTTTGCACCCTGCTTCGACATAAGTTTTCATATGTTCATTCCAGTTAGCATCAATTATCATACTGATGGTGCTTGAAGTCTTCTGAAGTTCATTCGTCCTAAACATTTCTGTGAACAAGGAAAAAGGATGACATGAGTAGTTAAGTAAAAAAATGAGAAAGTCATGTAAATGAAGAATAGGGCAAGTTCCTAAGCATAATCTGTATTCTCCATCACAGAGTTACCAGGATTCTCAAAGGTTTAATATATAAAATGTTGATTCAGTAATACAGCAGATCAAAAAGGGCAAAGATGCAACAATGCCATATTTTGCAAGGATTATATCTGTGAATAAGCAATAAGAGATAACAAACTTGATAAAAAAAACATGCAGGATAAAAAAAAGATACAACCAGATAGTCAATTGACAGTCAAGTTCATATCTTCTCAACGAGTGCTCGAACATCTTAGAGATATCTGGCAAAATTATAAAACCATGAACATGCATTTGAATTTTTAAAATCCTCTTAAAAAAAACAATTTAAGATTTAAAAGATCAGAAAATATTGCCTCAAGTTCAATCAGTTCTTATTCTTAAGTCTTAAAGTTGATTTGACCTGAACTGGTACAATCCTTATTTATGCTGAAGCTTGTACCTGAAATGTTGAAACTGCCATACGCAGCGGTCAGATTTAGATGCGCCGTGTGTTTCTGGTTTCTGTAATTATCCTTCCACTGTACCAACTGCTGTTGTATTGGAATTTCTTATTCCAATACTAATTGGTTGCTGAACATTTGATTTCTGAAAATTGCTAATGGATATTCATGCTTTCATTATAATATGCCATATGTTCTTATGCCGAACATTGATGGGTAGCGTTGACTCTAAATTTGAGCACATGGTTTTCTATTTTTACAGAACATTAATATATTACCAACTGAATTCATGTTATGAAGGGATTGATAGGCTACTAACACTAATTGACCGGTCTATGCCAAACTCAGAACAGATTGGTGTTCCTGCTGGAATTTAAAATCCCAGCTATCTATCTATAAAGTAAAAAAAGCGTTGGTGAACTATACCTGTTATCTTGTGAAATCCAGTAAGAAACCTCTTCCCCACATCAGCTAGCTCCTCAAACTCGGTAACTCTGCAAATGTGAATTTCATGTAAAAACAGGACTGCAACAATTGACTATGTTATAGAACAGAGCAAATGAACAATAGTATGGCAAGCCCACTCATGTAAAATTGATCATTTTGACACTAGAAGAAAAAAATGGTACTTTGAAATAATTGAAGTATGTTCTATGAGTTTAATCTGGTTATATGCCCCACTTGCCAACTGCAGACTATCTTGAGGCTTCTCTGATTTATAACCAAACAGCTAAAATTTCCTATATTATCCACAAGAACAAGACCATTTTTTTTTACAACAAAAAAAAAAAAAAGTCGACACACAAAACAATATGAGCAGAGGACATGAGTCACATGGTGGGTTGAAAAGCTAATAGCTGGGAGAAAATCATATTTTCTCCTAAATGGTTATCAAAATAATATGACATATCCAAGCAAATGAGAAAAATGCACGTTGAGCTTACTTTGTCATGTAGTCAATAAAGATTCTGGTAACTTTTTTCCCTAATTCTGAATAAATTCGATCCAACTCCAATTTCCTATTTAAAACCTGTAAATGAGAGATGCAGAAAGATAGTAGAATTAGAATTCCAGTCCATACAAAAAACAAGAAACACACATAGATGTCAATGTAAAAAAAAAAAACCTGAACATTGGTGTCAGCAGTAACAGCTTCATTAGCAGCCAATTCCATCAGCAGGAATATATTTATGAAGACTGTTCGGCAAAACTATTGGAGGATTGCAGTCAGAGTGGGGAGTTTATGGATACCCAGCTCAGCACACCATTCAAACAGCACAACAAATACCTAAATTATATTGTCAGCATTGAACAAGAGGGAGATTATCAGCACAATCAAGAGGACGCATTGGCTGCTTCAACAGGGCAAGGGGAAGGTCACAAAAGATTTAATAAATAGAACAGAAATGAACAATAAGTACAAATTACTGAATGGGTAAATTGACAATTCGTATGAATTTAATCTTGTTAAGTTCTTTAACTTATGCATATACATAATCATCTTCTCATTTTGATTGATTATAAATATTTAGAGTTACTTGTCATTTCTAAATTATTGTCATCTCTAATCATCAATTAAGATAATTTTCTATCAGTATTATTTAATTAGCATGTATAAATGACATCAATTATATAAATATTAACATGCATAGATGTCATCGATGATATAAGTATCAAAATGTTTAAATGTCACCAATGACACAAGTGTGGCAAATCAAGTATCAACAAATCCACTAAAAAGTAAATCACTAGAGTTAGTGCCCTCAAAGTGCAAATCTACTATCAACAAATCCACTAAGTGAATCATTGGAGTCAATGCTCTCATAGTGTAATAACATCATCTAACCAATGGGCCAAAAGCTCCCTCACAAAATTTCAACTCTATATTGTTGGTGCAATCGGCCCAGGTCACGATTGACCAGGACTCGAGTTTGACTCGAGTGATGTTTTGATGTTTGACAAAGTATGTTTGACAAAGTATGTTAGACATAGGATTGACATTGATGTTTGACATTAATGTCGGTTAATATGTTGGGGAGATTGTTTATACAATCGACCCAGGTTATAATTGACTTGATGGTTGACCAGGGTTGACCATGTGATTATGGGAAAGTCCAAGCATGGGTCTTGGTAAGGGAAAGTCCAAGTCATGGGTACTTGGCATGGAAAGTCCAAGTGGGACACTTGGCATTTGGGAAAGTCCAAGTCTTGAGCACTTGGCATGAGAAGTCCAAGCATGGGTCTTGGCAAATGAGAAGTCCAAGCATGGGTCTTGGCAAATGGAAAGTCCAAGCATGGGTCTTGGCATGGAAAGTCCAACATGGGTTGGCAAGGAAAAGTCCAAGCTTGAGTCTTGGCATTTGAGAAGTCCAAGGGGATTGATATTGGCGGCGTAAAGTCCAAGCGGAGTCTTGGTGGCGTAAGTCCAATGTGCCTTGGCGGTGTAGACACCGTTAGCATGACATAGCCGATGGAAGCACCTGAAGGCTAGCACGATGGATGAACAAGTCATGAATGACTTGGAGGGATCCGAGAGGCGTGAAGCTGATGGAGGTGGCTAAGGTTTAGTCAGGGTATGGTGGTCCGCAAGTATGGGGGGCACCATACTGGGTTAAAACCTCATTTCGAGGTGGCGACCGTATTACGGCCGGCTCGACCGCCGGAGTCGACTTGAGTTCGACCGCCGTTTGAGAGCTGAGAGCTGGCGCCGATCGCTCATGGGAGCCGATCGATGTCGATGGCCCGATCGCGAGGATGGCATCGCCCGATGAGTGTCGAGCACGAACGCCCGTGAAGCCGATCGGGCGACTACGGGCGCAAGGCCGATCAGGAGAGTCCCGCTGAACTTGTCTAACGTGGATCGAGCCGTTGTCACATCTACAGGCGACTGGGGACTCACGGCAATGACCGCCAAAGCGGAAATCCACCGAGGAGGATAAAAGCACCGTGGAAGGCTCAAGCATCGCCTGGGAGCTGAGGCGATTTGAAGGCGATTTGCAGGTGCATTTCAGGGCCCTTCAACCTCATCCAAGCAACCAACAAGCAAAGCGCTCAAACCCTAGTTTTGTAAAGTGTTCTTTACATTTCCTTTGTATTTGCTTGTATTTCCTTAGATTATTATTGTAATCTTGTGTACGAGGTTTCTCCGCCTCCGACTTGTTGTCGAGAAGGAGTTTATTGATTAGTGATTGCATTGGCGTCGCTAGAGCTCGTTAGAGCTCGATCCGTGGAGTAGGAACCGTTACGGTTCCGAACCACGTTATATGATCGTGTTGTGATTGTGTGTCTTGTTATATTTATTTGTTATTACTATTCCGCTGTGCTAACAAGATTGTAGACGATCAAACGCGAAAGAATTCCATCTACGTACGGTCATCTACGCTATTCACCCCCCCTCTAGCGGGCATTCAATTCCCAACATATATACAACAAAATCAACATGCTCCACTTGAATTCATATCGACAAGTATAAATGTATAATACGAAAATAATTCAGATAATTAAAAATAATAACCAATAATGATCATAACACAAAATTTCAATCATTAATAGAAATTCATAGTCTCAATATTTCAAGTTTGACCTTGCTACCTCAGTATAATCCCAATTTCTACACGACACTTATTACAATCGGACACTTATTACAATCGAACGACAATTTATTTATTAGCTTTCCATTCTAAACTAGGTTTACCAACTTAAATTAAAAATCTAATAGAATATTTACCTAGCTCAAAACCAATGAATGAGGGAGAACTCTCGTTAATATGAAATGCTCGAGCCCATTAAACCTAAATAAAATATCACGATTAGCTAGAATCAATTACTTCTCCAATATCATTTATACAAATTCATCACCAGTTTTACCTCGTTGAACGGAAACTTGAAAATGGGGAAAGTCAAGTAGACAACTTGGCATTCCCTCTTGGCTATGGTGATGAACAGAGAGGAGGGCTGGTGGCCCTCGCCCGTGGCTCTTGCTGCTCACGTGTTGCTGTTCTCACACGGGAGAGAAAAAGAGAGGAGGTCTGCTATTGCTGTTGGAAGAGGACATCGCCGGAGGTTGTTGGTCTTGGTGGCTTGGACAAGAAGAAGGAGAGTTTCAGCTGCAATTCTGGTGGCTGAAATTGAACAGAAGTTGCTAATGATTGCTGGAAAAAAAAAAGGCAGCAAAGGTGCTGCTGCAGCAGGTTAGAAAAAAAGATGAAGAATTGCTGCCGCGAAGAGAAGGATAAAGATATGCGGAGCTACTGGTGGCGGCTGGAATCTCGTTGCTGTTGTTGTTGAGTTGCTGGAGAAGGGGAAAGGACCTCCGGCGGCGGCTAGAAGACAGCCAAGATGTTGCTGCTGTTGGCCGGCTGGAAAAAGGGCAGCAAGGATGCTGCTTCACCTCGCGGCTAGAATATGAGGCGCTGGAAGAGGAAAGAAGAAGAAGGGCTTGCTGCTGCTATTGAAAAGAGAAGATTTATGGATTGATGTTGGAAGAAGAGGCGAAGAAGAAGAAGAAGAAG
Source organism: Wurfbainia villosa (assembly GCA_025175895.1). Lineage (NCBI taxonomy): Eukaryota > Viridiplantae > Streptophyta > Magnoliopsida > Zingiberales > Zingiberaceae > Wurfbainia > Wurfbainia villosa. Next base: position 7,420,284 of record CM046007.1, read on the forward strand.
AAGAAGAAATAAAAGAAAGCGAAGGGGAGCTCGGCGCGTGGAAGGAGAAGGAGGCGGCGGCAGCGGATTCGGGGAGAAGAAGGCCGATGACGATCCGATTTCACATGAGGGATTTTTTTTTAATCCGATTAAATAATAGGACATTTGGATGGAATGAATTTTAAATTCAAGTAATAAATTAAACATCGCTCGTGTGCACAGCGATCTCGGTCATCCATCTTGCACCGCGATTGAGAAATGCACAGTGCACTCCCACCCGACCCACGCTCATTGCCGCATCGTCCGCCACTCGCCGGGTGGGTGTGTTGGAAGGGCACTACGGCGATCCGTCGGCTCGCCCGACCGGATTGCGATCGGAAGCCGACGCAAATTGACCACGATTCGGTCGAATCATGGCCGCAAACCGGTCTAGAAAGGACCGTCAGTGTTGGGCAATCCTTTCTCAACCGGTGTGCGATCGTGATTCAGCCGCGATCCAACCGAATCGCGGTCGATTTGTGCTGCACCTGCGAGGTGCACTTCCAACGCACTCGGTCCGACGGCCAGAGGTGATCGGACGGTGCGGCGACAACGGCGAGGGGTTGAGTGCACTGTGCATTTCTTAATCGTGCGCTTGATCGAATGACTGATATCGTTGCGCGCACGAGCGCATAGCAGATCAAATCTTACAAATTATATATATATATAATTTTTAATGATGTTTAATTTATTAATTTTTATTTTTATTTAAAAAGAAGAAGATAAATATTCATAATTTTGTTTAAATAATTTAAATTTTAAAGAATATAATGATAGATGATAATAAAATATTTAAATAAAATTTAAATATTCGATCATGAAAAAAAATAAAAATGAAAATTTAATTTATTGATTTGATTATTATAATTATAATTATTTTCTTTTATAAAAAATTAATATTTATATTTATCTCCTCCCTCGCTCTTTATCATCAGTCTCTCGATGATGATGAAAATAAATAAATTATGAAGACACGTTCCTTTATTCGTTGGTCATAACAGCGTTATAAATTTGAATGAAATTTTTAGATTTTATGTCGAGATTCTTAATTTCTATTCATTTATAATAATATCTATACGAGTCAATAAACCACATTGTATTCCATTTGAACTGACCTATTTAAAATAAAAGTGAACTTATCTTAAAAATCGTAAATCCTCAACTTAAAAATCGAGGGAACTTATTTTTCTTTTTTATTTTTATATTTATTTAATAAATTAAATTATTTCTACTGTGAAGATAAAAAAATGCCATTGGAGGAGATTTTGATACCATAAACTTAAAACTAAATAAAATCATTTAGATTTTTTTGTCATGGCTACCATCTATATTATGCTCAAATATATATTTCCTAGTCTCTAAGGCTAACCAAGTTAGGGGGAACAGAAATTTGATTAAATCAGTTCGGTTTATTCGATTTTTTTTTAATATCAATTTATTTGATTCAGTTTCGATCTCGAAATAAAAATAATCGATTAAATCGAATTGGAGTTCATCAATCGACTGATTTATTATATCAGGTGATTGATTAATATAAATCAGTCGACTGATTGTCTCAAATCCCATAATCTCCACCATCATCAATTGATTGATATAACATGGCTATTTGGGAGCATTAGTTTAGTCTTCGTGAGAGGATTAAGTGGTTAGTACAGATAATAAAATTGTTTCAAAGAGTAAGAGTCGATCTTCAAAGAATGTAAAGTTTTTTGAAGTATTTATCTTTTTGTCGTAATAATTTTTGATTAGATAAAAATATTCTTCATAATTTATCTTTCTTTATCTAATTATGAAATCGACGGTAAAGAAAGTCTAGGATGAGATATTTATATGTTGAACAATGAAAGAAAGAATTTCACAGGAAAATATAATAATATTGTAATTGCTGTTTGAAATTAACTTTATAAGAAAATATGACAAAAATTAATAACAAAGTCAAGACTTTAAATCCTTTATCAAAATATGCAAGGTAAGTAACATGATTGATCGTGTTTATGTCCATTCGAGACGGTCCGTTGACTAAAACATATTAATTCATCGATCAGTTCTAAAGTCAAGACTTCTGCCCAAAGATTACGGGTCTGTCATGCATTCATCTGGTGCAAAAGGTTAAAATTTGTCAATCTAACGATCCCTATTAGTCTGTCTCCGGACAACCGTAAAGAAGATAAATCACGATAGACTTTTGACCTTTGAGATTAATAATTAACGTATGGAGAGATATGTATTCATCAATCTAATATGTCATCATGTTGATCGAATCGAGAACTTACCACGTAGACCTTGTCATTTCTATCGTATCAATATAAAATAGTGTTATTTTGTTCGAAGAAATTAACTCTTCGTATGCTATGAGAGAAGATAGTTCTTGGAACAGAAATGATGCATTCGCTAGTATGCCACCGATCAATCTCGAGTTTATCTTCCTTCTATAAAAAGATGATGATACTCATTTCGAGCGCCGCTCTGCAGTGCATAAAAGGGGAAATAAATTATGGTATCGAATGACCTCCTAGATGAAAGGGTATGCACTCTAGAGAAATTGACCCTTGCTATCTTTTATAAATTTCTCATTCGAATATCAATTCTTAGAGCCTAAGCTTATCTTTCTCATTACAACTCACAGCCAGATTCTTTTATTGAAAAATACAAAATATTATTATTTATCAGTCTGTAAAAAATTGAAATCGTCAATCAAATAGTTTTTCACCGGTCTGTCCCTCGATCATTATGAGAAAGATAAATCATGAAGAATTTTATTAACTTTGATATAGTAGTTAAGACATGTAAGGAATCTTATCCGTAAATATCGTCGTGTCTTAGTCATCGCGTCATCTCCGTATAGTTTATTATTGGTGCTCATTCATTACATTAATTTGATTTACAAAATGAAAATGAAAAATTAATAGCGGAACGGTTCGCTCATCAAAGATGGACAGCTCTGATGCGATGGAGAGTTGGTATTTTTTTTTCTTTTATTTATTTTAATTCTTTTCTTCTTATTTTAAATCAATTAAAATTAATATTTTAAAAACCTGATATGACGGATGTAACCCACACCTCGAAAGTCTTCTCTCGTCGATCATGTGTAACGGTTTTTGGTCGCCCTACATTAGAAAATAAAATCATTGGATTTAAAATAACACAAGAGTGTTAGTCTATAAATTTAGAATAGTTCAAGTCAATATAGTAGTTTTAACTAAAATTACTCAAGATCATTAGAGGAAAACTACATGTGGGTGGCTGTTTATGATACCCTAGGACCTAGGACTTATTTGTTAATCTAGAGAAATATATGACCATGTAATATTTTTGGCCAAACTGGATATATATATATATATATATATATATATATAGTGATGCTGCGCGATGTTACGCCGCGCTCGTGCGCGCAGCGATCTCAACCGTTCGATGAAGTATGCGATTGAGGAATGCACAGTGCACTCGACCTCATCCGTGCTCGACTCCTCGCCGCTGTCGCCGTGTCGTCCGGCCACCGGACCGGATGCATTGGAAGCGCACCTTGTCGGCGGTCTAGCCGGGCTCAGCTTCCGGCCGGATTACTGCCGGAAGCCGACGTAAATCGGCCGCGATTCGGTCGAATCGCGGTCCACAAGCGGCACGCCATCGCCCGCGATTCGGTCGATCGCGTCCACAGTGGTACGCCATCGTACCGCGATTCGATCGGATCGCGAATCGAATCACGACGCGACATCCCGAGAAAGGACCGCCCAACATCGACGGTCCTTTCTAGACCGGTTTGCGGCCATTGTCGATCGTTATTCAACCGAATCATGGTCGATTTGCACAGCCTTCCGGCCGGAAGATGAGCATGGCCGGACCGCCGACGAGTTGCACTTCCAACGCATCCGGTCCGGCGGCCGAAGGGGGCCGGACGGCGCGACGGCGACGCCGACAACGGGCGTGGGTCGAGTGGTAGCGATCAGACGCTTTCAATCGTGGCATACGATGGACGACGAGATCGAGATCATCGGCATACAAGCACAAGATAACGTCGCAGTAATGATCAAATATATATATATATATATATATATATATATATATATATATATATATATATATATATATATATATATAGTTTTATAGTTTGGATTTGGGCAGTTTAGGTATGTTGCTCTCAAAAGAATACACTTGTGGTTTATCTTCTAGAGCCCTAGAGACATGAACTTCAAATGAGGAGCCCTAAAATTGAATAAAGCATAGAATAAATAAGAATCATATAATTTTTTAGGACGACATAAAACCATACATGCATCAAATTTATCGATATCCTTTGAACAACTATTCACAATGTTCATTGCAACTTAGTCAGGCAGTGTGACATTGAGTTGACGAGAAAAGTCAGGGAAGCGTAATAATAGGAGTGGAACTGATTTTTGAAAATATGTGGTAATTACTGGGATCCAAACCGATATTATTTATAAGGAGAATACGAGTGTGTTTTTTTTTTTTTTAATTTCTTTTCATTTACGCCTCTCGACACCATCCCTTCACTTGGAATCTGTAGGTAAAGAATACAAGAACTCAACTACAGGGAGTAATATAATCAAATTTATAATATAATAAAATTTATAATATAATGTAATTTATATTATATTAATGTGTTTAATTGACGATGTATAATCTTTTTTTCGATGTTCATTATTTTTTATAAAAGATATAATTTATATTATTATAAAAATGATAAAAATAATCTTATAATTTTATTCGAATACAATCAAAATCCTAATTTATTCCCTATGACCATCATTGTCGATCCCCAATTGTCGACGATCGATCATCGACGACCACCCATCAACAATTGACAGTCCCAAACCACCAACGATCGTTGACAGCCGACAATCGTCAAACATCAATAGTCACCTGTCATCGATTGTTAATTTGATCGAAAAAATAAGAACTAAAATTAAAAATATATTTTTAAATTTTTAACTTCGTAATATAATCAAATTATATAACATTACTTTGTAATCCAAATTACGAATTTTCTCTCATCTTTTACAATCAGAGTACATTACATTGTATCTTTAAAATTATACCAAACAAATTAATCCACCTAATCTTAATTACAATATAAAATTGATTGCTCATCACCAAACACATCCTCAAGGTTCCTTAACATTAGCTGGTTGATCAGGGTTTAAAGTTTGAGAACTAACTGGTTGGAATGGAATGGGTTATGTTGTTCGGAGGAACCATTCAAGGTGAAATGACTCATTTTTCAATAATAACTCAATTCTTTTTCATCAATTTCATTTCATAGTTTAATATGTTGATCCATTGTGTTTGGCAGCTCAATCAGGCCAGGTCAAATTTTGACAAATCGAGATGAGGAACAGTTGATGAGCCAACAATCTAATAAGGCTCCAAGGCTCATTCCATCGTGCTAGGCCAGTCATTAGACCATTCTGAATAAGGTATTTGATGTGGTGGATAGGATCATTATCTGGACATGTATCTCCACTGGCAGCCATAGCTTAAGCATCTTAATTACGATAAGTTTGCACACATGCACTGTAGAAATAGACGACAGATAGAGCACGATATATATATATATATTTAGGTCCAACAACACACTATACTAATGCTACATGAGCCGGCCTCCCTTGACTGCAAACTTTGCCTCTTCATAAAACAATCTTCTACCTAAACTAATAACCGGGGGTACTCGAAGTGTTACAGAGCATTTGGAAAACAAATCCAATGGGATTGAGCATCTATCTGTCGTATGGGAACTCGTTATCATTTTCTGTCACTTTGAAGGGCTGAGGATGATTGCCAACACAGTACAAGTTCCACATTTTGAAGTATGCCCTCTCCAGATTCCTAACCTGCAGTAGTTCCATAGTTTAGCCTACATCATTATAACACCTAAAAGGTACTTATCTATCTGGCCAAATCTACCAAAACCATAATCCTAACTTTCATTTTTTTTCCCCCCCAAATCTTCATACCTAGGTGTTTTGGACTAGAAACACCTTAATGGACCAAAACAACTTTAAATCGTAAACTAAGATTAGATTTGTATTTGTGGGAGCGCTGGCAGTGCAAATCTGATCTTGGTTTGTAATTTAGAGTTCTTTTGCGCCATCAAGGTGTTTCATGTCAAAACGCCTTGTGTGGGTATGACAAAAAAATGTGAAGCTTTCGAAAATTTTTATAAGCAAGAGACGTGATTTGGACCCAAAAAAAAAATGTGGGAGCTACAAAGGGGGAAAGAGAGATGGGAAGCTATAAAAATAGTTTGGCTGGATTTAACTTACCCATCTTTTAGTGTCAAACAGTGGGCAAGTCATCCGAGCTTCCTTTAGCCTGTTAGAAAGCGCCTGAAGCCTTGTAGGATTTTCTGCCAAACCTACTGCTCTTTCTTCGTATTCTTTTAAGCTGATATAACACAAAATCAATGTTAGTGAATTGCGACTCGGTGTCAACTAGTAGAACAAGAAAAATATAGAACATGAATTACCTGTCAACAATCATCTCCTCCCCTACTCCAGTGGCCAGACAAAGAGATCCAGCCACTCTGGTAGCCATTTTCTCCAAGGGAAGTGTTACCATTGGCAAACCAGCCCACAGCACATCTGTTCCCGTTGTGTGCCCATTACATAGGGGCCTGAAATTTGATGTTTTATCTCATGAGTGATGTTGGAGGAACATATAGAGCACAAACAAAGCAGCAGCGGAGAGAGGAATCACAAACGTGTCAAGAAATAGGTCGGCCAAAGCACTGCGTCTGATGTGCTCATTCTTTGCCGCAACATCTGTGAATATGATCTGATCCGGCTTAACTCCCTGAGCAGCAGCATCTGCACATCCAAAATCGTAATAACCAAGACTTAAGCAGGTTCATTGATTGGGCTTATGCATGCATGCATGCATGTTTCCTTGTGTCCCTGTAACAGTATCTGTTCACACAAACCACCAGAAATGAACTGGGCTAATTACCCTTAGACAACCTAAATGAACCGGCACTGAAAATTCAACTACTCTTGTCCCTGGACAATAATCATACTAGAAAGGATTCGTTTCTTCCTCCCTTCGCACTTGGTCATGGAATCTTAAGGTGTTCAAGACACTAGCCTGGCAACCGTAGGCCTTATTTATTTGCTCTTCACCTGCTACTAAGTCAATCTGTCGGAACTTTCCCACTCCCCATATTATTTTATCCTTTTTTTCCAATGATACAACCACTTGACAAGAAAGGTTCAGCTAGAGCAATGAAACGGAGTAATTGCAAGAGACAACTCCAAAGAGAACCATTTTAAATAAAATTGAAGAGTAACTAAGTTTGATTAAATCGATCTAAATATTAGGAGCAATATACTCTTATATGAAGTTTAATGACAGGACACGATCTATATAGTGGACCTCAACTACAGTAAACAAAATAAAGTAAGATAAGTGGAACTAATATTGGATTTGAGCTAGAGCTGAGCTGGACCATAGATACCAATCATGATCGACTAGAATATAGCATGAAATAATACATGAAGGCTTACAGCCAGGAAGACCATCATAAGAATTCTTAGGATAGAAGAGTGATAAAGTATTAAAAGGATTGCAGGCAATTGTAACTAAAGCTTTGGGATCCTAGATCAAGGAGGCGAACCTAAAATCAAATCAAAAGCAAACACCAGCCCATATCTACCAAAATACTGATAAGAGATCTGTTGCATTGAGTTGCAGTTGATCTATGAGGAAAAAGAGCCAGGAGACTGTAAGACGAGATCAATGATGTTCTATTAATCTGGGAAAGGAACAATAACCACCTTCTGGTCATGAAGTCCTCGTGCAGAATCTAGTGGAGGTTCTGCAGGAAAGGCAAGACCTGATGAAAAGAAGAACGAAGTTTGCTATGAAGAGCACAGTGATGCAAGTTGCAGGGTAGAAAAACACTATCACAAGGGAAGTGCGTAGTTCTAAGGGTTCACACATAAATGAAGTAATTTGTGGAGTGGGTTGAGCACATGCTGACCCCGAGCACTAGTTGGGAGAGTCAGGGCCAACGGGGAGTCACTTGCGAAGGACCACGTAAAAGTTGAGATGGCAGCAGCATGCAAACAGGTGAAGAAAGAAAGCTTTGCTTTGGAGAACAATGTTCCAATGTGGACAAACTAAGGATGACAATGGACAAGACAGAGCAAAGCTAGGATTTGTGCTAGGATTTAACTTCCGTCCTCCCTTAAATAAGGAAGCAAGTTATAAGGTAAACTCTTCTTCACTATCCCCATTTGAGTTTAGGGAAAGGCAATAAATCTAAACAGACTATAGAAAATAATTTATATTTTTTTTTCTATGGTTTAAAATTTCAACCTGTGTCGAAGGTTTGGTCTACGACTAAAATGCTACGGTTTCAGTATCGTATCGTGTCGTGCAATAGAGTTTCGTTACTTTTTTAAAATATAAAATATATTAATTAAAAAAAATATTATTATCAATATTTTGATCGTTATAAATGCTTATTATTAGGTTAAACTAATATTTTAAAATTTAAGATGGAGTAAAAGTCACTTTATAGTTAATTCAAGTCTACACATGATAATTAATATCAAGTAGATTTAAAATAAAGTAAAATTTTAATTTATTTTAATCAGTTTAAATTAAACTAAATTTATATATATTATAATTTAATTTAAATTTATAACAATATTTAGGAATTATTAATTTTTATTATTTTTTTAGCAATATGTCTCTTCTATTTTTAGTATTTTTAAAAAGAATTTTTCTTTGATGAGATTTTTTTTTAATTTTTGTAATTGTCTATGTAAAAGATGAAAGAGAGAAAAATTAACAAATAAAAAAATTTCAAATTTTTTTTAAAAAAAATCCATGTATTTAAGGAAGAAAAGAATCACAAAAGAAATTAATTAAAAGAGAAAGAGAATAAATTAAGGGGGGAAAAAGGAACAACAAAAGAAATTAATAAAGGGAGAAAGTGAAAGAATTCAAAATATAAATTTTTTACCTATATTTTTAAGGGAAAAATTAACAAAAGAAATTAATAAAAAAAGAAAGAGAAAGAATTAAGGGATAAAAGTAGAAATAAATAATAAAAGAAATTAATAAAGGGAGAAATTGAAAGAATTAATAATTTTTTTTAGAAATAACAAAAGAAATTAATAAAGAGGGAAAAAGAAAGAATTAATGGAAAAAAAATAAAAAGAATAATAAAGGGATAAAAAGAAAGAATGAATGAGAAAAAAAATTAGGATTTAAGGTTTTAGAATTTATTAAAAAAAAATTGAAAAAAAAACCTCACTGCAGGACCTTGCACAAAATTACTCATGGCCACGGGGCCTTGTGTGAGGAGACCCGTGGCCTCACGCAAGGTGCCCTATAGCCACGAGGCCGCGAGAGGTGCCCTCAAGAAGTGCCCCACGGGCCTCCGATGGGCGCAAGCAGCCTTGTGTGAGGCATCGCATCCATGTGTCAGCATTCCTACCATACCGGTCAATGAACAAAATAAAATTTTTCACCTATGTCGACAGGTATGACACAACATTTTAAATGATGTTTTTTCACCTCTCATCCCCACCAATCTACGTCATCGAGCAAAGGACCCCAATCACCACGTATCAACACAGGTGATGGTGGTCAGGGTAATATTACCATCCCAACAAGAGTGAGTTCAAGCGATTGGAGTCAACAATATACACCAGAATTCCTATTCGTTTGAGGGGAAGAACACCTGCATGAGATAATGAGTTGTTTGTTGTTCAAGACGTCAATTGAATGTGTGATAGCAGCTTTGCTTGGTGTAGACAAAGAAGATAATGCAAACACACAAGGAAGTTGGCACTAACAAGAATTAGGAGTTTGATACTATGTGAGTCATTTAGGGAAGAATCGAAAAGGTTAACCTATATAGCCCCCTCTCCCTATATATATGTATTAGATTATTGACAAATTCAATACTAGGTAGACTTACATAATCACAAATAGGACCTCAATAATAACTACTAAAACCAATATCACCCAATTATCCAGATGAGTGAAATACTTATGTTGCTACAAGCATGGATCCAGTGTATGTGCTCTGGAAACAAAACAAATAGGCAGTGGTCTAGTTCAGATTTTTTTGTTAAAACCAAAATGCACAAAACATCAAATGACTATAGCTACTAGAACAAACCTTTCCTAAAACTTTTATAACGATTCACTATCACTAAACCACTTTGTATAATCATAGTATAGTATGGGCATATGAAACATCAAGTGCATATTACTTGGCCCTACAGTGAAAATTTTCAACCCTCCATCCTAGTAGCGAAGAGTTCAAAAACTAGACTGATTGTTTTGAAACAGCTAACCTGATCGACCGGATTAAAATATAATTCAAGAAGTATTACTTCATACTGGTTTTGTGAAAACAAGGATCCTATTCCAACTAGACCAAAAGTCAAATTCAACTATTGCAAGTAACATACTCACATGCACGCAATCTCATCTCACCCGCTGCAGGAAATCGCAGCAGCCACAATGCACTATTGGGAACACGCTTCAGAATATTGCACCTACCATGGAGAAAAACAAAGAGAAAGAAAACAATCCCAATTATTCACTTCTATAGAGAATTGACTACTGCAGGACACAACCAATGCAGCCAATTATTTGAAGATTGACAACATTTGACAATATGAATGAATTACCAGGTATTGAATATATCTGGGTCCATCTTGTACAGCTGGTTAAAGCACGCAAAAACAAACTTATCTTCTGGCAAACCATAGTCTGCACGTTTATGCTGGCTGATAGGAACCAGAACATCACGATTTTTCTGTCATGTGCAAGTTTAACAGATTTATCAAAATGTTTCACAAACAACTTTAAAACAAAAATAGATTCCAAATCTAACTAACCTGTTTATAGTCATTCACAAAGTAACAATGAGGAAGATGGACTAGCTTTTCAGAATATATATGTGATAAATATGTAGGAGAAACAAACTGCAAAAAAAAAAAAAAAAAAAAAAAAAAAAAAAAGGATATAAGAAGTAAATTTGCAATTACATTATTAAATTTTAGAAGATAAATAACTAAAGATGGAAAATGGCTTCAGGTTACCTCATCAGTGACTAAATAATCTATGTAAGCTGCACCTGTGGTTCCCGGAAAACCCATGTAAGAAACCTGGATTGGTGCCGGTTTCATTGCAAAAATTTCATTCCTTGCACCCTAAATAATGGAACTAGGTTAAAGAGTGTACAAATAAGAAACCATAACCAGCTTTAATGCTATAATAAGTTAGTCATTGGACTGTGGCAGCATCATTATCTGAGATTGATTTACTTGGAATGATTCGTTGAAGGCCAGCAACTCAATGTGGTCAGATTACATGGCATTAGCTGAATGTGAGTTTGGAATTGACGTAGAGTCCAGGCTATTAAGCAACTAATAGAGATGTCGATAGAAATTAAAAAACTAGAGTGCAAGTATTAAAAATGGTTTCTGTTTTATGGAAGACGAGAGCTAATTGACACCATGGTTGGCAGTATTTGTATAGGTACCAACATTTTTCAGTATTAGCCGTTTCACTTTATTAAATCAACTTTAAATAATTTAAATCAATTTAATTAATCTAACTCTGATTAAATTAATTTTAATTTTGATTCTATTAACTTCACTTAATTCATTAATTTTAATTAATTAAATATTATTCAATTTAAATTTACTTAATTGTAATTACATAAATTTTGAAATATTATTTAATTTAATCAAATATAATATTTAAAATGTGATTAATAACTAACTTTAAATCTGATTTAATTTTATTGAAAACTTATTGTTATTAATATTTGAAACATTATTTCATTTATAAACATTACTAAAAGATTATAAAGTCTAACTTATGTTCTTCTACCTCAAACTCACAACCAACCACCACATCTCACATGCCACCATGCCATTGGAGATCAGTCAAAACTAACAATCGCTAACAAGAATTCCACAAACTTTTCCCTAAACTCACCCTGTGCCTCAAATTGGTACTTCACAATCCCTCCAACTCATTGCTTCCTTCAAATAAGACACTGTGTCTCCGTCTCACCTGATTCATTTGTGAAACTCTTATTTTTGCTGATTTTCAGGAACTATGTTAATTAAATGGTGGTTTCTAAACAATCTTAGGGTTTTCCTAGTTCACCTAAGATCTCAAGAGGCATTGAATCCGACTCTGCACCAGTTCCAACTCAGCCTATCTCGATTGGCCAATTTTTCCAACCATGAACAATACTGAAAATCATGTAAGTAGTACTCTATTTTGTACAAAACACTAGTGTTCATTTTAATTCTTCATGACTTCACCGTAGTAGCAGTTTGACTCTAGTTGTTATGCTAAATAATTGAATGGAGTAGGGTTTCAGTATGGAATAATAATGCAACTAACAAACTATATTACAAAACACTTTCAAACATATCTCATAAAGAGTCGTATTATTAAAGGCAAGTTTAAGTGTAAAAAATTTGTTGTATATGTATATATATTGTCATTTGTCCTTATCATTGACCAAACAAACGTTGGTATTTCCACTATGATCCTTCACATAACTATAGAAGAGAAAGATGTCCGAACGTCAAAGGACACTAAACTTGACATATATTATTTGACACTTTGATAGGCATGGTTGATGTAGTTGATTTCTTTCAGATTGGTTTAGTGTGCCTTTGTGTTTTACAAAAGTAGGCACAGACATGAATTCATATATTGCACATGTATATCTTGTACTAGATATTATTAAGGTTTACGACTCATTTCTCATAGTGAACTCATGCATGATGGATGATGTCTGGTCTCTCCTAAAAATAAAAACTGCAACAGAAAATGCATGTACAGACAATTGACAAAGAACTATCAGCTGTCAAATATCTTTCCTCTTCAAACATGTGACTGATTGGTAAAGTTCAATAAAACATACGTATGCGTCTTACTAACTATCATCTATAAACCAAAATTATCTACAGCTGGCCATCCTTTTACTATATTATCCAAACATCCTTTTCAAGACTCAACATGAGCTCTTTTAGCACTCTCAATGCAATATGTATGGGGAATCAAAGTTTAAGCAAAAATTACATCTTTCCAGTGTTGTAACTAGAAAAGTTGGCATGCCACCTTCAGTGTTTTTACGGCATCTTGGTACAAACATCAAAGTTTTTATGTTCATTTGTGCAATTGCCAAAGAAGCATAATTTGAAGCCATAAATCAACCAAATACAATACCTTAGTGTAACCATTGAGGTTTACTAGGATATGTATCATATCTTCATTGATCTTTCTAGCAATCAAATCTGACGACATTGAAGACACATCAATAAAATGTTCTGCTTCAGACTGGATACGTTGTCTCCACTCACTGCCATCATTTTGACTCAACGCGTAACAGAAAACCTGTAGATGAGAACTTCTAGTAAAGAGAAACAAAACGATATAGCATGGAACAATGTCTAATGATGCAGGCAATTAAACCTCAACATTCTCTCGGTTGTGCATTCCAAAGACAGAGCCCATAAGATGTGAGAGTGGGTGATTGCCAAAGTCACTGCTCACATACCTGAACGATTGTCAAAAATGAGTAAATAAAATAGTTACAAAAACCAGATCAATTGATTGAAAACCACAAAAGTCAAACCCTAGGCCTGTTTAATGGACTAGAATTGCAAGAAACTAAAGGGTTGACTAAACTGGCCATGCTGACATTGTTAACCCGCTAGATTGATAACCCATCAGTTTTCTATTTTTTTGAATCGTCTGTATCTTTAAACTATCAAAAAAATGTGTGTATTATACATTTAGATACTTCTTAACTAAAAGAATAATCCTTATAATTGACCCATCAGTCTGACCAATAGCTCAGTATAAAGCCCAACCAGGTTATTTTTAGGTTTTTGGTTTGTAAATATAGCAAATAACTATACCAATGTAGCATATACAAAGAAATAGATGGTACATACCCAATCCTCAATCTCCCACTTTTACTGTCGGCCTTCAGAAGAATACGAGGTGGATGGACAAATGCAGGAAGTGCATAACGTGAAGCAATTAACCAGCAGTGCACTGCATATTTTCGACTAGAAGCAAATGAAACAATAAGCAGAAAGAATTGGAAGGGAAAAAATTTGATAGCAATATGTTGAATTCAGTCAATAATCACCTTATCTCCAATGCAAGCACTGGATCAATTGGGTATGCAATAGCATGAAATGGTTGCACGCTTGGAAGAACCGATGCCTGAATTTGTACACACATTACCCATCTGGTACATAAGTAATAGCATAAGAGAATCAGTGAAAAAAATAAGAAACCTTTATCTGCCTTCTAATGATGCCTTCAATTTCTAAAAACCTCTTCTCCCTGTCATCCCAGTCACAAACACACTGCAAAATGAATTCACAAGAATAATCAGAAGCAGATAAAGGGATAAGAAACTGCAGGGTTATACAAGAGCATCGGTGTTCAATTTCAAAGAATGAATACGACTTGCATACTTTCGAGGTTCAAATGCATGATATCATTACTGTTAAAGTATAAGGAATTGTCTTGTGTGCAAAAGATTGCATGAAGTAGAAGATATAAATACAACAATAAATAAAATAAAAGCAATGTGGCTCCATGTGATTACCGACATATATATCAATCAGGCCTAGGTTACCTGAGAAAACAAAATAACTATATTATGCAAAGACATAATGAAGGCATTAATAATTTGTTTTCATGAGAGATCTGTATATGAAACAACATAGAAAATGACTTGCAATACAAGTCCTAGATTCTGAAGTAATAAAGTTATTTCCCAAGAATATTATATCGACATTGCTTCCAATATTAGATTTTTGGCACTTGCATGGATTCTTTTATCACACCATATACAGAGATCATATCCAATAGGTGTGTCTCTCATACATATCAACAGCATAAGCAGCCTTTAAAACCATCACTTACAACCACACTACAACATCCAAGTAGGTATGTCTCTCAAACATATCAACAGCATACGTATTCTGATGATTCCTCCCACAGTATAAGGAACATCAATTCCAAGGCTTCCCCAATTTTCCAATCAGGAATTTAGCTAACATGATATTATGTCAATGAATTTGTGTTGAATAGAAGCTGAATGATCAGCCATACTGTACTATAGAGTATAAAATAATATTTGTATTTTGCCGAGGTTTTTTTTTTTTTTTGAAGCAATAGATTGTCATCTTGCATTTGCATAGTTTGATCTCCCCCCTAAGAAACATACCTAATAACTTGCTCCATATAAACCTATTCAACAAGAGTGCCCATGCAAGAAAAGATGTTTTACCATCCATCAGGAACCATTCTAATAACCTTGATTTATGACCAAAGAAAACAAAATGTTGATGAAATTGTGTTGGATAAAACAAAGTCTCAAAGCAATTTATACTATAAATCTTGATAAATTCTTTTGCATTCAAGTATGTTGTATGATGATTAACTTTAGCTTTTGGAACACATTAACTAGGGAGGATCAATAATATGAAACAGGATGACTCCAAATGGCAAACAAGCTCTGGACATGATAGTAGGGCAGGCTTCTTTGTGGCATGGTCTGACAGGGATCACCAATAATTTACTTGGTAACAAAGAAAAGGAATACCACAAAAAGAACAGATCAAAGGATGATATGGTTTGAGCGATTGTATGCATAGTGGTGATGTGCTTAACTTTTCAAACAGTAACAGGCAGCCTATTAATTGAGGTACTAGTGCTGGAGGAGATCTTTAGTTGAAAGTAAACCAGACAAAGTTCTGAAAATCTACTGAAAGAAGTTGCTTGTGTGGATAGTATAGGTCAGCAGGTAATAGTGGAGTCAGGCAAGTTGACAGGTAAAATTACGTTGAGGGAAGCACTGGTGAGACACAAATATCAGATCTCGGAGAGAGATGTCTAATACAAGTGAGATGTATGGGTCCAAACAATTTCCATGATATGGGAAATCCATTAAATGCTTAGAAGATTGTGAAGGAAACAAGCAAAGAACCCTCAACCAATAAAGACAAGTCAGAAGATACGAGGCAATAACAGAAGCTACCTCTCTCAGCATAGAGAAGGTGGTGGTGTGCAACGGAGAAGAGGAAGAAGGCACCGCAACTAAGAAAGAAGTACAGTAAGAGAAAGGAGAAGACACAGAAAGAGGAAGAAATAGAAGATCTAAAGAAGTGGTATGGAGTTTTAGGTTGTCAAGACCAATTCGTGTTGACCTACATACTATTTTGGTAAAACTAGGAACTGAGTTGAAATTGATCCCGATTAGAACAAAATTCAGGACCAGAATAACAACATAACCATTGATACGGTACAATATATGGCAGTCTCGAAGAATGCAAGATTACTTGAGACATAGGAATTTAGACACTACATCACAACACACCCTTTATTTGCATGAGCATGGTTTTAAAAAGCCTTTGATAATATGTGGGCACTTAGGCAAGTTTTAAAAGGCACTGAGCATAGCTGCATATGGCATTAAGCGGTCTAGAGGTGCACTTGAAAAAAGTTCATTCAACCAAGTTTAACTCAAACAAATTTACTTAACATCCTAATTTACCTTATTTAGTAGCTTGTAACTCATGAGTATTGAGTGTTAGCTTAAACATTTGTTTTGAGTGATAAATATTTTAGGCATCAATATAATTAATTGTCAAATATTTTAATACTGTTCGCATATGGGCTAATGCAGTGAGTTGACTGCACACCACCTATATATGTTTATTGAAACCTCGTGTTCGAGAATATCCCACAAAAATTGAGTAGCACAAAAGTTTATTTTATTGTGTCTGTGTGCATACTTAGTAGGAGCATGTAAGAAACAACAAGAGGAAATTTTTCTAGGTGGTTGAAAAGGAGATGAGCAAGGGCAAAAATATGAGAAGTTAGTTTTAGCATCAAAAAAGGAAGAAGGAAGCCAATTAAGAAATAAGATTAGGAAAGAATAACATCTCTCCTCCACAATAATGTTTACATGCACACATGAAACTTAAGGTATCATAGTTTGAAATCTCATTGTGTCAGTCAGCATGGTCAAAACATAATTTTCAGATAAATTAACAAAATTTGATACTACTCGGTGCACCCAATGTCTCCTATGTTTCTGTCAATCATCGATGAGTATAGTGTCACATCGTGGAACAACACAGATCAAGATAAATTAAGATAATATTGTTGATTTTAAATGTCTGTCCATCAAACTAATGTCAAAACAGTACCACTGCCGATGGAACACAAAATCTGAATTTTAAGTATTTAGGTATCTTATCTTGTTCATTTTCTTCATCTCCTTCCACCTATTTACCATCAGAACCATACGTCAAAACATTGCACAATACCAAAACAATATTGTTCTAGTCAAAGACATAAACTCGGCTTGAGATTTGAACCTTGTAAGGTATAATGTTGAGAAAATGACTCTCCTACACTTGGAAACCACACTCTCATGAGAAGTGCAAACACAAGTGGTTCAATGAGCTTGCTCTATAAAGCACAAAATGAAAGGAAAAGCAATGGATTCATTTTTTTGCTTATCCAATTTATGCAAAGTGTTAACAAAAGTAGAAAAATGTTTTTATTTGAATAAAAATAAAATTCTTCATGAACATTAAGATATGCGTCATACGTGAGAATATAAACCAATGTAACTCATCAAAATGCGAAAATTGACCCTATCAAAAACAAAGCATAAACACCAAAATAGACAAATGTTTCAATGACCATTAGAATAAAGAAAGAAAATGATATTTGTCAAGATGACACGTCAAACACTGAAAAATATCAAGAGAAGGTAGAAGAGAAATATTTGTTTTTTGATAAATGATGGATATTTATGGGGACAATCTCATTGATAAGAGATAACAGTTAAAAGACGAAGAGTCAAGAGAAAATTAACAGCAACGTAGAGAACTCCATTGATTCATAGGAAATGAGTGGCAATAATATAGATCAATGATTCATAGTGAATTATGAAACACATAGAACTCTATTTAATAATAAAGACGTGTCTAAAGAACATCAGTGCTCAATAGAAATGCAAACCACTTGCTAAGCTTCACAAGGAAGATGGTAAAGTGAAAAATAAGGTTCAAAATCTGATTTCAAGCTGCAAGTTTAATGGCCAGACAAAACCAGACTATTTCAGTATGTGTTATAGCCTGACTGTTGACATATAGTACTTGTGTTGAATTAGAAGAGAGGAAGGAGATGAAAAAGAAAGAAAGAAAAGAACAAAAAAGGAGACAATTACGTAATTAGGAGTTATTTGACAACTTGTTCCTTGGTCGAAGGAAGATGTTTGAGAGTTTGGTTATTTAAAAGCCATTCACGAGTTGAAGAAAACACTTGTTGAGCTCATGCAGTTCCCACAGAGATATTCGCAAGCTGAAGAAAACTCTTGTCGAATTGTATCAAAGTTGTGTGATCATTGTAGAACTATTTCACAAGTCACTGTGGTCCTTACGGAGTTGTACAACTCATCATGGAGCTTGAAGAAGCTCCTTCGCTTGTAGAAGATGTTCAAATTACTACAGAGAAAAAATTGTTGAGTCTTCTAGCTCACAAAAAAATTCAAATAAGTTTTGCCCTATAATTTTCTTTTACATAACTAGTTTACTTTCAAGAATAAGTATATAGCAACGGAATACTAAATTGAATTAGACTTTTGATGAAAGAAGCTAATTTCAATTCATTTTGATTGTGTTGAGCGTCAATGAAGTATGATTCTTATTGACATGAACGACATGAGTGACACATAAGAGATTAGTCATGCCAATAAGTATTGAACTTTGATAATTCACAGGAATGATACTTTTGGACTGTGTCGTCTGACACTGCATGAGATTTTAATGTGTGATGCAAAGGAAGAGTGAAAAACACTCATGATTCCCTATCATATAAGACGAATGTTTAAGAAACAAATAACCGAAGAACCTCATATGTTGTAATGAAAGCAAAACTAAAATTTAAAGTAGTTGCAAAATTAAAGGAAGAAAATGGACTGTAAGAAAAGCCAAAAGTGCTCATATTTTTATAATTCAATGTGCCACTAGATGGTGTTAGAGTAAAAATAAAGATGATACATTTACAGTAGCCTATGCATTAGAGATGCACAAACTTTGTCAGTATATCTCAACAAATGAAGTGTGTAGTCGCAATGAACACAAGGTGGATAAGCATTCTGTCTAGGATCACTTTGTAACCCTATCTAAGCATTCTTTGAAAAAAGGTGGTATCAAATAGCAATTATTAAGTTTAAAGAGAGAAAATGTCACATGAAACTCTTCATGCTAATACTTCAAAACACCACGTTAAAGTGGATAGAAGATGGCATATGGAAATTCAATCTTATTTGCCTCATGGAGCCACAAAGTATTGAGATGTGCTCTCTTTTCACATATAATTAAATGTCTTTTCATACCTAATAAGAGTGAATGATGTAAAACATCTTATAATTCCTTGGTCGCTAAGAGGAACATTATGGAAGAACCATGGTAGGTGTTAAATGGTGATACTTTTTCCATGAAAGTTGACATGAGATTTGGACCCATCAATATAGGATGCCATGAAAATGTGAAGACAAGACAAGAATGAAATAAGCATAGGGTTAGATAAGCACGAAAAAAATTCTTGAGGAGAAAGAGAATAATCTAGGGTTAGAATTATGGAAGACAAAACTTTATAGGGAGCGAGAAAGAAAAAATTAAAGAGAATAGTAAATGATGGTCAGAAAAGGGGTGATCAGATAGGAAGGGGCGAGTTGAGGTGGCCAAAGGAGAAGAGATGGAAAGCTTGAATGGTAGAGAAAAAATGGTGCATGAATGATTTGTAAGAGAGAGAGGAAAGGGGAAGTTTGCAGAGAGATAGAGAGGTAATAAAAAGGATGATGGGGCAGGAAGAAGGCTTGGCATTGTGGTAGAAGGAAGAGGAGGAAATCGGAACCAACAGTGATTTGTCTAATTGAACTAATTAGAAAGGTACAGATATTGATCTCAAACAGGAAAAAAAAAAAGGTATGCAACGTGAGAGAGCATGGGACTACTTTTGTAACACATGCTAAACAAAACTTTTTAAGGAAACAGACTATTTAGAAACAAATGATGAATTAGTAATCAAACTCCTGAATAATACAGACCATTAAAACAAACAAAGCCATAAAAGAGCATTGAAAGATATCAAAGGTTTCAAGAACGGCAGATTTACCTGTAAGGTATGTAGAAGATTACAAGTTGCTTCAGGAAAGTCTGGACGTAACATCAAAGCCTGTCTATAACTCTTTATAGCTGCTTCCACAAGCCCACTAAACAATGGAATGAAGAAGCATAGATGTAAGATATTCACATAGTTCAACACTAGAACAAATTCAATGAAGAAACTACCTATCTTTGTAAGCTGAAGCCAAATTTGCATGGGCTTCAGGCATTGTTGGTCTGATATTCACAGCTCTTATATAATCCTGAATTGCTTCAGTAACTCTACCAATCTCTTTAAATGTGTTCCCTCTATTGACAAGTCCATCTGCAGCAGAAGGATCGATGTGTAGAACTTCATTATAACAGGCTATCGCTTCTGCATAGTTTCCCTGGTGCAATACAAGAGAACTATCAATTTCCAACTAGGAGCAAAGACAGTATAGAAAAAGCTAGACAAATTTTATGACTAGCTTCCAATAAATGAGGCAATATGCAGTTACTCTCAACATACACAAAAGGCAGATGCAGTACTCTACCTGTTGCTTGTATATAATAGCCAAATTGTTGAAGGGCGCAGAGATTCCTGTTGTAACTGATAAAGTTGCCTTGTAGAATGATGCAGCAACGCTCATCATGTTGCTGCACAAAGAGAAGTTTCATTAAGGAACAAAATTAAACTATCCACACAATTGTCATCAAACACTTCTATAGCTTACCATTCCATGTATATGTTGCCAAGATTTGACAAAGCTTGTGGATGGTTAGGTTGGAAAGCAAGGCATGACTTGAGAAAAATTATTAAAACCAAGTTATTCAACAAGGAATAAACAATCTTAAGAGAGTAAAACTATCCAAATCAAGCAATTACCCTATAGGAGTTGATAGCCTCTTCCACACGTCCAGCATCTTTAAGAGCATTTCCCTTTTAAGGTGCAAGAAAGTCAATCATTAATATTAACCTGATTCATCATCTAGAGGTTACCACATTTGACATATCAGACCATTATCAACTTACCAAATTATTGTAAGCTTCAACAAAAGCAGAATCACAGTTGATAGCTTGCTTATAATGCAGAATTGCCAAGTCAATTTGACCTTGTTCATAATAGATGCCAGCAAGATTTCCTGCGCCCAGTATATCCCCAATGCATAGTTGACATAATAAACTCTCTCTTCAGAGCATAGTTTGCAGAAAAGTTATCCACAAAATCAAAAAGAGATTAACAGTCCAGTGGAAAAAATAGGAGTTATCTAATCAGGTGGCATATTTCAATTAACCTCTATAATCCATCAGATGCGGGCACTTATGGGAAGGCTTTGTTTGCACAAGATAACTGTGACAACAAAATTGTTGTATGGTCCAGGCAGGCTCACATTGACAAATGATGATGTTATGCTAACTTATAAATTTAAGTTGCACTTGGCAGATTAATATTGCCAAGGGCCAATAAGTAAAAGAATTAGCCCAGCCAGAATCATTTTCTAGCTACCAAGTGAACTGACACTTTTCCAAGAGTATCATGCCAGCACATGCAGTAACTGCTAATGGTTCAGGAACACTTAAATGAAGATTCATAGGAAAAGGACAATGACAGTACAGAATGGAAGAAAAGAGAGGATGGGAAAGTATTCTCAACCAGAATGTATCAGATGAGGGGAAGGCATTATAAATAAATGGCCAAATTGATCCAGAAGGTGTTCTGTGCAACACCCCCCCTTTGAAAACAACAATCAAGAATATTCTCATGCAGTATTTCTAGTACTGCTCAAAGTTGCACATATTTATCTTGTGGATAAATGCTTCTCAGCATAATCACAAGCAAAACATTTCCTCCTTACAAGTGCCTTCACTTGTCTCACAGATTAAATATTTTTCCCTTGAACAAAATTCAGTGAAAGAAAATAAGGATGACGGATTGGTAAGATTTTTCTCTCCAGCACAGGAGAGGGCTTTTACTTCTTCCTTCATAACAAGCAACTGAGATTTGTTTATGATGTCCCTGCCAAAAGTACATAAGAAACCAATCTACTTATCCTGTCTGATCTCCAAGAAACAGAGTCTATAAATTTTCCACTGCAAATAAACATGCCATAAGCAAATTAAGAGTAGCTAGGGAAAGAAATTATCCTATTCCATGTAAATAGAATAGTTTGGACTAACCATATGCCATTGCATAAGTTGGGCGTGCCTGTATAGCATGCTGATAGCACAAAATAGCATCTTGAGGCATTCTCAATGACTGGAAAAGCAAATAAAAAAAAGGTCTATAAAGTCTATTTCCAACGCCAGAATATAAGATTGTTTGAACAATTCCCAAGGACTTACCTTGTAAACATTCCCTAGGTTCAAGTAGGCATCTGCAAATTTTGGCTTAAACTTAACTGCTTCCTGAAATTGAATAGAACGGTAAAGATCTCGATACAAGATACTGTGCATTTAAAACATGTTTCCTGATTTAATTCACCAACAGTTGGTTTTCCATTGATTTAGGAGTAACAGGGAAAAATCAAAAGTGAAGTAGACGCATGTATGTTCTTTCCTAATTATAAACCTTGTAATTTACATTCTGATGCATGTGAACATTCATTTAAGTAAACATGCAAGAAATGTATTATGATCTTTCAGAATCTAGTTTTGGTATCCAGAATGACTTCATCAACTTTTATCCATCAAATTAGAAGTTTTCAACATATCAAATATCAACTATGAAGTATCCCCTTACTTTCTTGGTTAAAAAGAAGATAAGAGGATAATTCCCAGGTCTTTTTTTAAATAGTATATATGGAAGCCCTCAAGATCCATTTTTTATGAAGACAGGTTTTGAACCAACACCTTGGCAACAACTTCCAAGACCCTTAACAGCTACACTAGAAAAATATGGCCACATAAGAGGATGATTCCTAGATCTAAGGTCGAAAATCCACCAGACAAATAACTAGTATAGAAAAAGAATCCCACACAAATTCCTGCTAGATAATAGTGCAAATGGAAGAAAGCATTCCTCTAATTAATTTTGCTTGTCAACGATAACTCAACCACATTAGTGATCACTCAACCACATTAGTGATCAATTGAGGCTCTGTGCCAACAGTGAAGAAGAAAGTTTTAGTACGAAGTCAATTTGCCACGGACCAAGGTATTAGCAACAGTTTATTTTATTTTTATTAGAAGCATTTACCCGAATAAAAAATCTTGTAGACCAAATATATAGGAATCATAAGTTATAATAGTTATATGTGATGTTTTGCGTCAAAAACAAAAAATAAACTTAACCACAAGTTGTTTCCTCACCCTGTTCTGCCCTCTTACAGCAAGATCAGTATTCTCTTCATCCCAAGAACATTATGTATCATCAGCTATGATTTTCATCTTTGATTTTCTTAACATGGTATAATTGTCACTCTTAAAATCTAATGTTTTAAATAAATATAATTAGAGATTATTAGGATTTAATAGGACAAAATAGGGATTTTACAGATGAACAGGATATTTAAAATAGGTATAATTGTGTGGGAATCAATTTAATTCTGCTTTGGACTTGAACCGAGCTCGAATTAGAGTGTTAAATTGGGTGGTTGAACTAGTGGTGAATCAGTTCAGTTGACCAGGTTTAATTGGTTTAGGTTTTGGGTCTCCTAAAAACACTTTTTATCTCTCCTCTCCCCTTATCCATGATCACATGAAGCTCCCTATTTCCTCCCGTTCGGCATGAGGAACCTCAAAACTCCTCCCTCTTCTCTCAATTGGTGCACCCCACACAAAGCCCCTCTTCCATCTTCACATGCCATGCATCCCTTGCTATTATGCTAGATCTCACAATCAAAGCCATGCCTTGAGTCATTGGATCTTGGTTTGCCTACATCATTGCTCGAGAATGAAATATAGTAAGTTAGAGAATTGGATTGAATATGCAGCCATGATTTGGTTTATGGAATGGACTTTAATGGAAGATGTTTCATTCACATTTTTCATTTCTATGTTTGGTTTGAAGGGATGGTGTAATGATAGATAACCATATGACCAAAACATTCCTGCAATTACATAATCTAATATCCGTAAAAAGGAAATCTGATTTCCTAACTAACTATTACTTAGGTTGATGAGAGCAACAACTAAGTTGAATTAAAGAGGAGTTTAAGCAGTTTGATGACAGGAATTATTAAGGTGAAATAAAAAGGAATAATTATTCTGTTGGAAGTTAGACTTTAGATCTATTCTTCAAGCCAACAAATTAGAATTATGAATAAAACATGCAACATTAATCAGAAAACGATGCAAGGATCAATTAGTTCAAGACATAAGAAAACAAAAAGAAGAAATAAAAAACTTCCATCATATGAGAAAACCTACATTTCACAGCTTTGATCATGAAACAGAACTAACAATCTTGTTAACGGTTAAGAAACCATCTAACAATAAACAAGAATAAATGATGCTAATGCAAAAAGATAGGCTACTTACCTTGTAATATAAAAGTGCCCTGTTAAGATCTCCTACCTCCATAAAAAGCCCAGCAAGATTGGACCAAGCGATTGCAAATGTAGGTTGTATTCGCAAAGCCTCCAAGTAACAATTATAAGACTGTATATGCCCCAGAAAAAGCTAGGTTATGCATCATCCAGAAAATAGAAAGGACAAAGATGCTTAGTTATCAAAATCAAAGGTATATGAAATAAAAGTAACTAAGCAGTTTTTTTCCATTATTTCACACCAATCACACATCAGGAAGCCTCATAAACTCCTTACAACACACACACAACAACAATAACAAAAACCCTCCATTCTCCCCCTCTTGTTCCAGTGCCAACAAACTTCATTTTCTTCTCTTCACTACAGACCCTAGTTCCTTATGCTCGTGTAAATTGCAACCTAAGAAAAAATTCTTTATCTGGGATTTTGGTTATCTAAACCCAAAAAATCGATGTGCTCTCATTATCTTGAACCTAAACCCAATGGTATTATAAAATGTCTTAGCCTAAGTACCTTGTGCCACTTGCACCCTCAACTATAACCTCTCTGCCTCCATATTAACCAATAGCTCATGTAGCTGCCAAGGTCATGGAAGTCGAGTGCGCAGACATAGTTCATATCTTTCTTGTGTTCACTATGGTCACACCAATCATCAATTACATCATTGCTGAGACAAATTCAAATGATCGCCTATTTAACAAGAGGCTACATATGTCAATACCACTACATCTTTTGTCTCTGCACTAGCATCCATCACAGTAACGTTATTCAACTAAAACAGATCATTTCAAGGATTATTCTAGAACTCCTCCACTTCATCAAAGTTAGCTGCAACTACCCCTCCCTACCACCTATCTCCACTGCCAATGGTTTTCCAAATCCAACTGAAGGACACAATTCTTTAGATACCTTCTCATTATTCTTAGCAAAAGTCTCATGATCTTATTATCCACTGGCACTCTAGCAAAATCCTATACAATGGTAATGCATGGGCATAGGTATGACCCTAGTTGACTTTTTTGAGGTTTGAGAAAACCCAGCATACTCCATATAAAATTATCAATAACCTAATGACTTCTAATTATCAAGGATAAACATACTTGTAGAGAGGGATGTTCTTTGAACCTTTACACTTTCTGGATCACTGAGATTGGTAAGGATTTGGGCATCATTCAGTGAAATGGGCAGGAGTTGCCGTATTTGAACTAAATAATTAACTTGCTACAAGTGCATCAAATCTCTCAAGCCTTCTGATTACTTGGCCAGTTAATGGCAAACCAATGAGTACGAGATGACAAAGTTACTTCAGTCAATTACGTTAACTTCCAACAAAGCCCAATACATGTATCCGACCCAGCTAAGCTTAGACTATATCCAACAGCACGCATTAACACACTAAATTCTCTTGATCTTGGAGATGAAATGCAAGCATTGAATGAAACAATAGATGTCTTGAACTCTATCTACCTGATTGCTTTGCAGATAGGCGAGAAATAAATTGATGATTGCCTTTTTATCAATTAATATTTTGAGTGAAGAATTTCAATAGCAAGCATATGGCAGAATGCAGAATAAAGAGAAGTTACATTGTTATTGAAAAAATCTATTGAATCATTGATAAACTTATATTAATGCAGTACCTTGAAAAAAACAAATTAATTGGATATATACCTAATTGTAAATTCAAATAACTAACCTCTTGAATCAAGCCTTTAGCCTTCATCAAATTTCCCAGATTACTATGGGCATCAGCCTAATTTGTCAAGAATTCTTTTAAATTCACTCCACTAGAACTAACATAGGAACAGAGCTGTAAGATATTTTTTTTACCAATCGAGGATTTAGTGCAAGAGCATTGCGGCAACATTGAGCTGCATCATTTAGTCTTCCAATTCTGGTGTACGCACTAGCTAAATTTGACCATGCATCAGAGAAACTCGGTCGCAGCTGCAAATGGAAATCACAGTGCAATTTCAAATAGATGGATGTAAAATATAGATGAAATGCTTAGTATTGGCTAAAAACAAATGCTCTATAGTTAACAAAGTTAGCTGCACATACAATCCAGGTGTTGCTCAATTTTAGAAACATGTGGCTGACAATCTGATGTTAATATTCAAGTGTCAAAAGGCAAAATTGATTATCTATATAGTGGCTGAAGAACCAAAAGGTGTCTTTTCAATAAGTGAGTAACAATGCAGAGGCACAGAAATAGCCTACAGTATAATAGGATATGTAATCTTTTTGCTTTTTCATAGATGAAACTACTATGATTTCAAAATTTTCTGATTTGAACAGTTGTTGTAATTATGATAGGAATCACATAAAGTCATATCAAAACAAAAGATTGAGATGATGACATTTGCAATTTGATGGTTACTTCCAAATCCACAAAGACTCCTCAACAGGAGTATCATCTTTGACTTTTCTCAGCCCTAAAGCATGGCCAAAACTATTAGGCTCTAAACCACACTTGATATCAATTCTATTACTCATCTTAGATTAAAACCTGAGAACCTTATGCAGTAGACAATTTTATTGTTAAAATTATTTTGTTCAAAAAATTTGTTATAAACTCGTTATTGTGTTTTTACTGGGAGAGCTAATCTTTTTTCATTTTATAAAAGGGGTTCTTGAACTCATGTGATTCATTCTGCAAATTTAATAAAATTTCCTTTTTGTGAATTTTCTATGGGTGAGATTTGTAATCTAACTCAGTCGATACATATTGAGATCAGACCATGATTAGTTGGCTGAAATGGAAATTATGTTGGTGGTTATAAGACAATTTTTTAAAATCAAACCCGTAGAAGTATAGCCAAGAAAGTATTAACAAAGTATTTAGTCCCTCTATAACATGTTGGAATAAAAATCATCATACAATAGTTCGAATGAAACAAAAACTAATTCAATATTCCAGCATGATTTAAGTATTAGGAATAAAGTATATGGATAAATTTAAACCAATCATCCCTACGCATAATTGAGTATTAAAATCAACCACCATATGAGTAACAATTCTAGTTTAGATCTTGAAGAAACCCTTTCTCATATTAATAAAGGACTTAGGCCAAAAATTTATCAGCAGGCTAAGTTGTTTATCCATAGTGATAGATGAGGCTAGCTATAAGGCTATAGAAACCGAAAGCTTTGTGAGGACTCCTGCATTCGGGCAACCAAGCCGCTCAACTTATAATGCATTTCCTTACAGGGTACCGCCACAAGGAAATAAAGTAGTTCAACCTTTGTAGAACCCTTATTCCAAGGAATAAAAACTAACACACGAAGCCCTAAGAGATCAAATAGAGATAATTTTAATCTAACATGAAAGTTATAATTATTTTGGTAAGAAACACTTGTTGACAAAATGCAAACATAGACTCTAGACATCTAAGTGTAAAACTAAAGCATAAAAATATTTTAGATTTCTTAAAAATGGTGAGGAACTCAAGGCCCAAGATGAGACCCTAGAGATTGGCAAAGGTAAGGAAAGGACTATTAGACTTCACGTAGCAAGTTGAATGTTGTCCACAACTGTATTTTTGCTTTTTTTCACCTTCTACTACATTAGATCTGAGACAATCTCCATTCGAAAGGGAGAGACAAAATTAAACACCTCTCAGTGTTTAACTTTCGTTTTGAGGGATTTGAGGTATAACAAATTATGTTCTGAGTATACTGCACTTTATTATATATTAGGATGTCATCAACATAGTCTTTTAAGAAATTCCTTAGAAATGGTCTTAATTCTTCATCAGTCAGAAATGTGTTTTAGGCATTTGAAAGGCCAAAGGACATAATTAACTATTATAATCTATTTTGTGTTTTAAAGACCACTTTCTACTTCATCACAAATCTTAATTCTGATTTGGTGTTCTCCACTATGCTAATTTTGAAGAACCATTGAACTCTAGCCATCAAGTTGAGAAAGTCATCTTAGGTTTGGAAAACTTTTACTTGATGGTGCTCTTGTTGATACTGCAACTATCAACAGGCATTCACTAAGAGCTATTCTTTTAGGGTTCAATAATATAAAGACAAGACTAGAACTAATGCTTTATGATAGTTAGAGAGACACTAAGATTGAAAAACACAGAAGTTTCATAATTGAGCAATTTTTTGTCCTGGGAACCACTCGAGCAAAGCGAAAGCTATTATCATTAACTTAGCAAACAATGAATCATTATAAGAATGAGAAATTTTTTGTCTGATTAGGATTTTTCCAGTCTGGCCAAATATTCCAAATTGGCAGACACAGTTAAGCTTCCAAGATGTCAAAGTAGTTGACAGCAATGCTTCTTTCCATGACACAACAAGGCAATTAGGTGACATGAGGACTAAAATAGGAGTTTGAAGAGCAGCGCAAAACAATCTTAATACATATTAGGGCGTGTTACAAATGGGTTGGAATAGAGGATTGAAATAAAATGTTTGTCAACCCATCACATGCAGAATTCAATGAAGAAAAAGATGATGATGCCCAATTATCCTACTTGATGCAATTTTAAAGACATCAAAATTCTAAAATTAAGCTCACATTTGTCTTATGAGGTACTGAGTATGGCACATGCTAGCATTGCTTCAGATAACATGATAATAAGGTCAACAACTTCAATGAAAAATACAACTGTCCATAGGGATGATATCACCACAATGGAAAGTGGGCCTAAGTAAATGGTAAAGTAAAGAGTAGAGAGATTTTATAGTTCATGTTGAAGAAACAACAACAAAGATTGGACTTTGTGCATGGAAAAATGCACTAGTTGAACTTTCAAGCCAAAGAACATGACAAATTTGAAAGGCTAGTTCAGTAACTGTGCTACTCAGTAGAATTTTACATTGGTCTTTCCAGTAATAAAGTAATGAAGTATAGCAAAGATCATTATTCCATTTGTCATCATGCCATGTGAACTTGCTATTGTTAAACTTCAGAAACATATGCCACAGTAAGACTTTTGCATTGATTTCAAAAGGCATACTTTCTGGTAGGGTCATCTCACCCTGATTGTGTTAACTTAGAATTATAAACTAAATCCCAATGTAGTCCTTGAAAATGACAATGCTTAACTGTTCGCCAGAGGCAAGAACTATGCAACATAACAACGGATACTATTAAGAAAGTAAATAGGCCATAAACAAAATTCAGAAGCCAGGAAACTTTTGAAGACATTAAAACTTAGTTACCTCTGGAAATTTTACAAGAAATTGTCACAATGTTAATGCCAAAATGGTTGGTTACATACCAATTAGATGATATATATATAGTTAACAGTAGTGATATTAAATCAAAGAACGATCGCATGGCTTGGGTGTTGAAAATATAAGGAACTTAAGCACAAACATGTAGGCAATTTGTTGGTTAAAGATCAAGAGCATGCCATGTGAATTATTGAGGTTACATAGAGGCATATACTCTTACAATTGTGCAATTTCTTTATGAGTAACATAGCAACTTCTTAGAGAAGATGAGACACAAATTATGGGAAAAAGATAAACCTATTCAGTAAAAAAAGAAATTAAACACAAAGAAGTTGTACCAATAGAATCTGTTACAAAATTATCAGATATGGATAATGTAACTAGACTCCGAGAGGTGAACCTGGGACCCAAAGCACCTACCAACTTACACTCACATATTTAGTGAAAAACATATTGTGAAAGTTGTTGAGCTAAGAAATAACAAGCAGAATAAATAGCCGTGGAAACACAGTAGAAGTCTCAGCTGTAGAAACAAACCTTCAGAGCAGCTTGATAAAGTTGTATAGCAAGATTAATGTCACCCTTTTCCTGTGCCAACATTATCTGTGTCATTTCTAATTTGAGGTATCCCACGCACATATATCTAGATTAGAGCAAACTCAAATACTACTGCAAATGACAAGAAGCCTTCCTACCCATCAGTTTCAGTAAAAATAGCCTCTTACCTTCCAAGCATTTGCCATGTTACCATAACATTCTGCAAAATGAGGATCAATAGCAAGAGCCTCTTGATTCTTTGCAATACAGGCATCAAAATCTTGTAGCTAAAATGACACAATATACAACAATCAGAACATAAAACCAAATAAACAGAATTCTGACACAAACTAGCGTAAATAAGAATAAAAAAGTCAAGTATAAAAGAACTAACATGGAATGATAAGTCGAAAGCTATGTATATTTGAGAAGAAAGGACTGTAAGACCTGATAGTATATTGCACCGAGAAGAAGGAGATTGTCAGTTCGTTTTGGATTTTTCATATAAACGCCGTTGCTGTACTCCAATGCCTTATTATAGTTTCCGGCTTTGTAGTTATCGTGAGCAAGGCTCAGGTGGATGTTCTCATTACCTAAACCATCAGATTGAATAATAAATAAATGATCTTGATCTAGTCAGACACTGTAGTTTGTCCCGACGACAGAAACAAGAGAAAAACAAGTTTTTGAAGTCATAAATCCAAATAATTCTGTCAGTTCGACCCCAAAAAAAAAAGGTTTATTCTCCCAGTCCTAATAACAGATAAGTCGGAACAGAAGAAAATCCAAGACAAAGGACGGTAATAGAATTGGAACAGAAAGAGCGAATCCAAACCTTCGATCGGCTTCGGGATCAAGGCCTTGATATCGGCCGAGCCGTCAAACAGCTGCAAATCGAACGGCGTATCCTCCGCATCGCTGACCTCCGGGACATGCAACCCTAATCCGCCAGGCACGCTCGGCTCAAACAGCTGCTGCAGCTGTGGCGGCGACTGCAACTGATGATGCTGCGGCTGCGGCTGCGGCTGCAGTTGCCGCGCCTCACCCTGCAGCGCGAGCATTAGCACGGCACGGACCTAGATTCCGCCTACGATCGGGGAAGGGAACGCTGGCCTAGAGAGATCCACGAACGATCAGACGGAAGTGGGATCGGATCGAGGAGGATGGGAAAACCCTAGCGCTAGATTCTTCCACTCTGCATCGCGCCCGCTCTTCCCTTGGCTTCCGCTTCGACCACGAACTTAAAAAGGGACTCGGATCCTCCCGGTGGCTCTCGTTTCCCGGTTGAAATTAACAAAAAGGGAAAGCGCGATGTGGCCGGTTAAGTAACGAGACAGCCGCATATTAATTTTATTACGAAACCACCATCTCCGTCCACGTGTTTCCTTTACCTGCTCAAATAACGAAGCGAACAGTGGCGATTGTTTATTGGAACAGTTGGTCCGCGTTCATATGAGGCGCAGCTAATAAAGTATACGCCGCCCTGGGTTCTATGCGTGGGGTTAAAGATAAATATTGCCTACCCATTCAATTTTTTTTTTAATATCCTGAGTTGGATTCTTGACTACTATGTATTATAAAAAAAAAATCCTAGTGAAATAATAAATTTTAAAATACTGGACTTTTCCATTATAAATACTTTTCAATTTATTTAAATAATCAATAAAAATTTATTTTAAGATGGGTCATTTTAAAAATTAATCAATTTAAAAAATTAAATATACGATATCAATTAAAAAATATTTTTATTTGAAAAATATTTTTTTCACTTGATAGAAATTATAATTAACAAAAGTATTATTCTCTATATAATTTATACGTAGTATTCGTGAATATCTTTATTATTCATCGTCGAATTAGATAAACATAAAACACTATAGTCTAATCTTGAATTGTGCACTGTATATTTTCATAAAATTTGAAAAGAAAAAAATAGTCGTCAATAATTGTGACTCATAGTCTGACTATAAATTTATAATAGCTCATCTCATTAGCGATTCATGGCCAAGCCAAACCAAAAATTTACCGACACAATAATTGGGATTCAGAATCAATTTGAGCTCCTTAGTTGGATTAGGATTACATTCCACTTAATTTCAAGCAAACAAAAATATTTTAAAAAAAATACTTATAATATAAATAAACAAAGAAAACTATATCTACTATTATATAATTCTTTTTTTAAACGAAAAATTACAAATATAAAATATAAACAAATATAAAATATGAAAAAATGAAGTGTGCATGTACTGTTAAAGTACTACTGTTAAAGTGAAGTGTGCATGTACGAAGAGAAACAAAATAAAAAATGAAAATGTTATAAAAAAAAGTTAAAATTATATATATTGAAAAAAAAATTGATAGAATGATATAGATATATATTTAGATGATCAATAAATATTTTAATTAAGTGATGATTATAAAAAAAATCAATTAGTAATAATAAAATAAAATAAAATTTATTTAAGTATATATCATAATATAATAAATAAAAATATATAGTGTTATTGTGATGATATTATATAATTCATTTTTTTTTCTCTGGGCTGGAATAAAATAGAGCATTAAAAGTAAAAACAAAAAATGTGTGAGAACGAAATTGACGTTTTCAGACAGTTGTTTAAATGCTTTTGCAATTTTTAAAAATATTTTAATGGGAATTATAAATCCATTTATGTTTTTTTTGGGTTTAAACTATTGGAAAAAATTAATAAAGCTATTTCAAATATCAAAATGAAAAACGAGATAACTATTATATTTCGTTAGGTAGTGTTTGGTAGGCTCATTCTTTATTTTTTAAGAAAATAAAAAATATTATTTGATTGATAATTTTCATCTCTATTTTTTTTTAAAGAAAATATCATTTTATAAAAAATATAAAATATCTAAAAATTATTTTCTAAAAAATGAAAAACATGAGACATATTTTTTAAGAAAAGAAAAAACAAGAGACATATTTTTCAATTTCTTTCCTATACCAAGTGTATTTTCAAATTTCTTTTTCTATAAAATAGAAATATAATATATCATATCAAACACATTTTATATTTTTTAAAAACTATATTAGAAAATAAAAAAATAGAAAATGAAAATAAAAAAATATTTTACAAACCAAACACTCCTTGATCTTTATTTCTTTGCCTTCTTAGCTTTTCTTTACTTAATTTGCTAATCAATCATCCTCCTCATTGAATTTATTTGATAAGATAATTAAGCAAAGTCAAATCAAATTTAAAATTAACCATACAATTTAAATAACGGTTCAAATTTAATTTGATTTTTTTAATGAAATTGAACTTGAATTGAGTTTTGTTTGAAATTTTATTATTTTGATATTTATTTGATTAATTAATATAAACAATTCAAACGAGTATAAACATAGTTTATAAGTTATGTTCATAAATACTATCTATGAATATTGTTTATGAACATTGTTTATTTCCGATCATTAATTAGTCGAATATATATTATTCAAATTTATTCATTTAATTGACTCTAATGATTATTGAAGGAACATGAATGATCTATTACTAAATCAAATACTAAATTTATTTATGAATATTTATTCACTTATCGTTGATATGTGCATCCATTAGGTACCATGTTTGTTAGTATTTCACCTCTAGACTTGAGCTTGTATTTTAGGTTCTATCATATTATTGTTAGTATTATTCATTGGATCCTCATCATTAGTGTCATCGTCATCGTTATCATCATCGTCATCGTCATCGTCTATGATTTAGCGGAGAAAGCAATGGTGTTGTGGTTGTAGTTAGAGCTGTCAAATGGACTGACCCATGGCGAGGCGGGCAAACCCGTCGTAAATTCAACATTTAGCGGAGATGGACGGACCGACTTGTCATTCTGGCAGGTTGAGAAATCTCCAATCCAACCCAACCTAAGATGAGCTACGGATTAGGCGGGCAAACCCGCGATCAGGAAAAAAAAATCCAAAATTATTGAGGCCTTGAAGACTTGAGGCGATAATCGGTAAGGCGGATAGAATATCATAATAAGAATGCATGCATTTGAAGCAACTAAAATATTATAATTGAGATCTAATTATTGATCGACAATATTAGATACAAATATTTTTTATTCTTTTAATACTTTCAAATATTCAAATCTTGATAATATGCAAATTCAAATTTTGACTTCTCTAAATAGAGATTTAATTGAGATTTTTCAACACTTGTAATTGGTTGATTTTGATATGTCATTATTTTCTATATTAATTGAAATAGTAATGATAAAATAATTATAAACTAATTAGAGTATATCAAAAAAATTATTAGAGTACTTAAATCAAATATTCTTTATTATTTTCTCTAACTTCTATGTGTGATAGAAGATGATTGTGATTACGAGAAAATTGTCTTGTTAGTATTAGAATATTGGTTAAAAAGCTTAAATAATTTTTTTTCACAAGTTTTATCTTCTTTTATCATTTTTCAATCCGCGAGCCAACCCAATCCCCAGCGGGCCAATCCGTCTAGACCCGCAACCCGTGCGGGTTGATTCGTTTAGGCCTGCCAAAATGGCGGGTTGATAAAATATCAACCCAACTCGCTTAAATTATTTGGCGGGGCGAGGCAATTCGACGGCCCTAATTTAACTTGACGGTTCTAGTTGTAGTGTAAGCTTTCATACTCCACATGGTAAAATTTGCTTCTCGATTTGAAATTAGAAATAACGTTCTCTTAAATCAACTTCTACACCATCTTCACAAAAATTGTCTTTAGAGAGTTAGCTTGTAGCTCAGTCAATATGGGTTTTGCGTATAAAGTTTGTTTTGTTGTGTGCATATGCTCCTCAATCAGATATGAATCAAGAGTTTATTTTTTCAAACAGAGTATATTTTTGACGTCGAATTTATAGTATAGAGACAATATAATTATATCATCAAACTTAACTACTGAATTATAAATACTTTTTGATTTATTTTGATGATTAATGACAATATTGTTAGGAATTATTTAGTATTATAAATATCCATAGTGCTAAATTAATTATTTTGAGAATCAATTGAGTTGAAGACTTGATGTAAATTTAAAAAGTACATATATAAATAGGCTACTTAATATAGGTTGGTGGGTTGTACTCGAAAACATAGAGCTAGGACTATATACAACGATCGAGTATTCAATTCAATTGTTAAATATACACGATTCAATTCCGAGCCCTAATATATTTGTAAGATTTTTCTCTAGAATAGAGTGACAAATTAAGTACGCGACAGTTACTTAGGCTATCTATATGAATACATTTTAATTTATCTTGATAATCGATGAAATATATCTTACATTAAAATTATTCAACACTCCGATGGTAATAAAAAAAAAATTGAACTTCTCAACTTATCCCAAAGTAATACTCACTCAATAACGACACCCTTGGACAAAGGGCTGGTGTGATTGGTAAATTGACCGGAGCATGCCTGTAGTGGACAAAGGTCGATCCCAGAGTTTTATCGCCTGAGCTCTCAATGATCTCTACCTGTTCACTTACCAATCACACTCTTAATTTATTTTCTTCATCGATAGGGAACAATTGAAAGGGACCGTTAATATGATAATTTTATATTTTTAGAATTCATCAATCTAGTGATTTTTATCGATCTCCTCGGACTATTATAAAAGAAATAAAATCATGAAAAATCTGTATCATAAAGTCTATTAATAAATTACATAGATTTTTTTTTTTTAAAATTGTATAAAAAATCGACACCCATCCAAAAGCGGTGACCCTTGTTTTTTAAAAAAATTCTATATGCGAAGTAGCCGACGGTGCAATTCGAACGACACCCGACAACTGCTTACTCACCAAAACACCGCAGGGATCTGAGCGTCGGAGCCACCACCGCGGGCAGAGTCCAAGTAGAGGCTGGTATATGTTCGGTGGGACCAACGGCAGAAAGGTTAGCTAAATATTAAAACCCTCCCGCATGAAATGGAAGTTCCACTTCGCCCCCGTTAGAAATCGAGTGGTCTCTTCTTCGATCGACCGAGAGAGAAGATGCCTGGTCTGACAGCTCCCTCCGATTACTCCAAGGAACCCCCTCGCCACCCATCTCTCAAGATCAATTCTAAGGTGTCGCTCTCTCCTTTTTTTGATCGATCGGTTTCTTCCTTTTAAATCTTGTCCGTATTGTCGTAGTTTTGCCGTATCCAACCTGGAAGAAAATCGATTTTTCGTTTCATGATTTTGGGTGCGAGTGATTCATTTTGTAGATGAAAGAGACATTAAGATCTTAGTTTCGCTATCTACGATCTGAAAAAGAAAACTGGATTTTTTTTTAAAGATTTTGTTGAATGAAGTGATTGGGGATGAACGAAGAGAAATATGTTCGAAAACAGCTGGTTATGTTACCTACCGAACAAATCTACGTTGGTTTTATCGTTTACGAAGGCAGCTTAATGTGTTTCCTTTTCTTTCAGTTTGGGCAGCATCGGGTGTTTGTGGTTTTGGTTAGTTTAAATTAGTTTGCTCATGTATTACCCCTAACTGTAGCTCTAGATTGATTGTTCTCTTTTAGAGGTTAAATAGCTAATTATCAGTGTTATATATGGAAATCCCTTCAAAAAGTTTCTCTTTTGTTATCATTTAAATCTGATTACAATTGCCATTTATAGATACTAGTAATTGTAGATTGAGAGTGGATGTAGTGTTAAGGAAACACAGTTCATTATTTCAAGATAAAAAGCCAATTATGATACGGACAGAAGCATTTAAAAAATTTGCATGTAATTTATTGCT
Organism: Wurfbainia villosa; assembly: GCA_025175895.1. Classification (NCBI taxonomy): domain Eukaryota; kingdom Viridiplantae; phylum Streptophyta; class Magnoliopsida; order Zingiberales; family Zingiberaceae; genus Wurfbainia; species Wurfbainia villosa. The sequence continues at coordinate 7,457,487 of CM046007.1, forward strand.
ATTGGTATTAGATTTTGTATGAATTCATGCTTTCTCTTTACCAAGAATAGTGCACAGCTTTTTGTCAAGAACATAGCCTATTTAACTGTTTTTTATTACAATCGTTCATTGTTTGAGCATTATTGGTGTGGAATAACTGCATGGAACAAAGTGGTGCTTCATATACGTCATGGATTCTCCAACTTCGTTTGAGTACTATTGGTGTAGAATAAGTGGATAGAACAAAACGGTGCTTCAGATATGACATGGATTCTCTAACCTCTCTGTAGCATTGGGAGGTAGCATATTCTTATTTTATGTTTATAACAATCAAGAAATCATTGATTACTTTTAATGGACACAGGCAAGTGTAGAGAAATTTTCTTATTTGTCAAGTTACCCTCTATGGTCCTACACGAAACCAGAATTTTGTTAAAATGAGTTATCATTATCCTCAGAGTTCTGTTTGCTAGTTTCATAATTATGAATTAACATTTGAAACACCAAGGTAACCTTTCTGTTTAAAAGATTATTATTTCTGTTATTTTATGTACAAGACACTTCAAGGTGAGTTTCTTTTCTATCTCTTCAATTTTTTTGTCCTTTCTCCATAATATTGTAAAAGGGAATCTGCTTACTTGTCTCATGGCCAAAAGTTTGCGAGGCTTTTTTTTTTTAAAGTTGTCTCTGATGCAGGAACCATTTAATGCTGAGCCTCATCGTACAGCTCTTCTGTCATACATTACCCCTGTAGATTTCTTCTACAAGAGAAACCATGGACCAATTCCCATTGTTGATGACATTGAAAGGTTATCTTTTATCAGTTTTTTTATAGACTAAAATGAACTCATTTTCTATATTGTATAATACTTTTTTTCTTGGGAGAACAGTTATTGTGTTTCTATAGGTGGTTTGGTGAAGAATCCCTTAGAGATATCTATGTCAGAAATTAGGTAATTGATCAAGAGAGAAAAATTATATATCTATGCGTATCAGAATGCTACTCCTACTGATGGTTAAAACAAATAACTGATTGTTGGATGGTTTACATTTTATAGGAAGCTTCCTAAGTACAATGTTGTTGCAACTTTACAGGTAGAGTGTTAAACCATGTAGCAGGGTTTCATCCACATCATGCATTTAATATATGCAGCTTTAGTTCATTCATTACCCTTTTGCAATTCAAAATTATAAATGTCCAGTGCAGTGTGCAGGTAATAAAAGGACAGAAATGAGCAAAGCTCGTAAAGTAAGAGGTGTTGGTTGGGATGTTGCTGCTGTAGGAAATGGTAAGTAATTTACCCTTCATTGGACCTTTCAATCCTTTTCAAGGGAAAGTAAACCTATACCATGTTCAAGATGACTGTTTTTCCCGGACACAGAGAAACTTAATTTAAGTTTGTCTGTGATGTTATTTTTCTTGTCTCATATGTACTACACTGAGTTTTGCGTGTTTATCTTGTTGTTTGCAGGTATTGCTAGCATTTTCTTGAAAATCTTATTAGATTCCTTCTCCAACAAGAGGCTGATTAGAAACCACATAAAACACATATAAAACGTTTGTTTATAAAAGTAGAATGACAAATCTCAAAAAAATTTGTTAGCATTTTCTAGTTTGTATGTTGTTCCATTAAAATTTATAAAATTGTTAGATTAATTATTTCAATTTTTCTTTCATAGATGTTTTGAGGTAAAAAGGTAATAAAGTCTCTATAAGCTGCATACAATATGACTGCTGTATAGTACATACATGTATTCAAGTGTTATTTATATGTTTCCTTACTATAAAATTTTATAATTCTTTTTCAAAATAAGTATACTTTAAAACTGAAATAATCAACACAATCTTTCCATGAATTATAGTTGATATCTACTCAAAGTTAAATATGAAATGCAGATAATAATCCCATCTTTTACTTTAAACAAAACATGTAGTGTCTTTGCTACCAAAAAGCATATAAATTTGATGTGAAATTAATGTCAGAGACCTGAAAGAAGAAATTCCATCATAGAATCTTTGTTGAATTCATCATATTCCTCACACTCTTGATTTTAATAAAGTTGATTTATAGAGTGTTACATATAAAATTCAGAGAACCTTGGTTGAGGAAGTTCATTGGTTATAGAGGTTTTGAAATTAAATCTTGCATCAGCCTCAATCCAAGTGTGAGCTCTCCTAAGCAATCAGTTTATCATTCTCCTGCAGTTGTGAAATCTGTCCTTTACTTTTTATACTTTTTTTTTGTTTGTTTTCAATTCTTTAGATTTTTGTTGGACAATACTTAAACCAGATATCATTTGTATGCCTATTCTTGTATTATAATTTGGTTAGTCTTTTTTTTTTTAAAAAAAAAATTATTTTTAACAATGTAATCTGCATAAGCTCCAGCATAATCTTCATTTTTTAATCGATCACATATCTGTAATGACATAATCACCATTGATATGGTACGAACCTTGTATGCATTAGCTTTCTAGAACAATGACCTCTGGCAAAAGTAGAAAAAATAAACTAAAATCATGTAGCGACATAGATATAAATTGACATAGTAAAATAAATAACAAATAAGTATATTGATTGTCGTTATTGTTTGTTGGTATGTTCCACATAATTTTCTTTTGATTTGTTAGAAAAATGGCTTTCCCTTTTGACACTTCAAATTTATATTTAAATTTTTTTCTGCTATTTTTTTTTTCCAGTTCTACTACGTTCCATTTTCAACTTCTATAATAACCAATGATTCCTGAAGAAGATAGTGGGTTTAGGGCGTAGTTTTATTCTCAAGGGGCGATTGGGTTGCTCCAAAAAAACACCTAAACTAAGGCAATCTAACCTTATGGTATAGTTCAAGGTTGTATGCTATCTGGCTGATGGAATTCATGTTTTACCTATCTGGGAATTTCTGGTCATGTTTAATTATGATGTAAAAGGTTTACTTGATATCAGCTTATGTAGGGGTGGGACGAAGCCAGTATGGGCTCAGAGCATCCTCACCAACTATGAAATGATTTAATTGTAAAAGTTTAGAAATGGAGAAGTTAGTCGAAAAATTCTCATGTACTCCTTAGGACTTAATTTTTTTTTTTAAGTTGTAAAATGGTTTTAAAAATTCTCACACAGAAGCCTGAACAATTAGAAACAGAAATCCTCAAGTGAAGTATCCACATGACCTGACATGTACTCCTTAGCACATTTAGACCAATTCAACCCTTTTAAATTCATTTTCCTGCTAGCTCTCTAGTATTATGCTGCCAGAAATACTAAAAAAATGGACTTTAAAAAGAAAAGCTGAGACAAATAACCAATGCATATGGCAATAGTAGATGATCACATCATGGATATTTGAAAGTATATCTGTTATGACCATAAAATAGAGTTTTTTTTAAAAAAAAACATTATGGAGTAAACCAAAAAAAAAACTTATACTAGTAATTTCTTGCAATATTGCTTCCTGAGTACTGCTGGTTAAACTTTGTGATTGACCTTTTCGTGAACTGGGAGCTATCCCAGCCTATGTATATTAGTGGAAAGATTACTACTTTATGATGACCTTTTGCAGCAAAATGGGGAGGAGCAAAGTTAGCTGATGTTCTTGAGCTTGTTGGAATATCCAAAAATACTTCATCCGCCCCACTAGGTGGGAAGCATGTCGAATTCATCAGCATTGATAAGTGCAAAGTGAGTAGTTTTTATTTTTTTTATTTTATTATTTTTTATATCGAGTAAGGTGGTAATAGAATAACTTCACATTATAGTCTTTTTTTTCCCTTCTTATTCATATTAGTAATCATTAGCTCTTGGCTGACATGGTTCCTATCTGCCATCTTATTTTCAATTGATACTTCACATAGGAAGAAAATGGTGGGCCCTACAAGGCATCAATACCCTTAAGACAGGCCACAAATCCTGAAGCTGATGTTTTACTTGCGTATGAAATGAATGGAGAGGTAACCACTAATTGATCACTATAGATTTTGTGTCTACGTTCGAAAGGAGATTCATTCCCACATGATTTTTCATGTTATAAATTCATTAATTCCACTTTTACCTTATCTCTTCCATGATAATTTACTCATTCTCTGAGTCAACTCCTATACTTGATAGTGTTGTGTTTTATTTTCAATGCTAGTTTTTTGAACAAAACTTTTGATATGTTTCTCTAGTAGATTTCATTGTACTTTTTATATGTTTTTATATATGCTATCAAGATTTATCTTAGGCTTTCATACACTTGAATACATGCATGATAACTAATGTAATCCGGTTTTATGAGAAATAAGATTTCAAAAGTGTCGTGACTAGTATCTAATACCTCAGGCTTGTCATCGGTATGCACCCAAAAAATGGAGGGCTTCGTTGAAAATTTTGCCAGCGGCTCCCTTGTACTGACATGTATTCCCTGAATACATAGAAGAGGTCTTGCCCACTTGATGAGACACATATAATAGTAAGAAGGAAATTTCACTCATATAGAATAAAATGTTCACATGGTACAATACATATACCTGCAAAATCAATAAAACTACTAGGAGTTAAAAGATGTTCACTCAACATCTCAGATTGTAGGGAAAACAATAAAAGTGATAAAAAAAATGAATCTACTACACACAAAAAGAGACACATCCATCAATTAAAATCCACAAGCATTAAAAGTTTATGAGTTGCAAAAAATATATATACATAAATACACAGGAGTGGAGGGGTCTTGTGGCACTCAGAGTCATGCTTTGGGAAAACTGCTTATGAGAAAGGACTGATGTCTGGGGAGAGAGGGCTGATATCTGAGGACAATAAAGTGGGTAATCAAACATGTCCAATGATTATCATAATGAAAAGTAACTAAAACAACAAAACATGCTCAATATACCCAGCAACATATCCAATAAAAGCATACTAACAGATATGGTAATAGGGCACTAAACAAAAAGAACAAGTAATATAATATCATGTAGTGAGCGAGCGTAACAAAATGTAAAACATACCACTGTACGCTTGTAGCAACCACCTTGGTCTAAAAATAACATGTAATGTAAGTAACCAATAAACCAATACATACCTGCATCATGCAAAAAGAAAAAAAAAAACCCAACTCCTATCTGACGTGAGATTCTGCACTTAGTGCCTTAGTCATGCAGCTAGTGTGAAATCCTACACAAAGTGCCCTTTACACCACTCTATACCAGAGATCCTGCACATTGTGCCCTAGTTGTGGCTTTACGGAAGACATTCTACACATCATGCCCTCAATGTCATCCGAAGTGTGAGATTGTGCACCTTGTGCCCTCATCACATACAGATGAAGTCCTTTTTAATGGGAGCACATGATATGAAAGTTGCTTCTCCCATCTAGGGTCACCATGTTGACCCCACTTTTCCATTGAGGGCTCCCTATTTGTCAAAAATACAAACTTGAGACATCCCACTTTTCACAGGAGCTTTAGCCACATATAGGTACCCATTCTTTAATTATTCCTTTCCCTATTTCTTTAAGCTATAGGTAACTCTCCACCCATGTTAATGAGACACGACTGGTATGTTCCCTATTGATTTCATAGATGATTAACCATCATTTGAACTCATTATAGATGAAGAACAATAATTAGGGATCAACTCTACCAATATAAAACACCCTAAATTCCCAAAATTACAGCAACACTACCTACACAATCCCTGCACAAGGGTAAACATGTCTAGTACTCATGCTCAGTAGGGAGACGACTTGGATTGTTGCTCACTCAGAGAGAAAGAGGATGGCCAAGGCAGAGGGCATTAGCAAGAGAGGCTGAGAGAGAGAGAGAGAGAGACGAAGGACATTAGTTTGGCGAAAAAAGAAATAGGACATATGTCCATTTCAAGCATGACAGCATGGAGAGGAACTGGAAATGGGGGAGAAAAAATAATGACATATAGTTGCAAGGAAGGAGGTGCCGCCTCCACTTGTAGGTTGGCTTGATGTATTGTGAGAGAGACGAAGAGAGGGGAGAGGATCAAGTGAGGGTTCAGTAGGGGAAATACCTAAACCCTAAACTCCACTAAGCCCAAAAAGAATCACAACTTAACTAGTCCAAACTAAGTTAGATCTTGTCCAGCTCAAAAGTGTTCAAATAAGTCTTCATAGAGCCCAATTTGAACCCACTTGACCCATAACACAAGACACTCTTGATGAGCCCCAACAAAGTCAAAATATACCTCAAATTGACTCCCAAAAAAAGGAAAAAAAAAGAAGAAGAAAACAATGGTTTGGTACAACTTTATTAGCCATTACAAAAAATTGAAATCAAAATACGAAAAGAAATTAAATGGTATAGAAGTACTATATATAACAGTGTGTGAAAGAAGCTACTGATTCTCAAGCAATTGAGACACCATCATTTGAAGTTCACCTTACATTGGTGTCAGATGCTATTTATCATTGAGTCTAAAGCTATTCTCATGTTCGTCATTTATAATTATACCAAATAAATGTATTTTTGTCAATTTTTATTCACATTATCAAACTAGCTTCTTGGATGTTTTTATGATTCTAATACTGGTAAGAAGCGAAAAATCTTTTCACATTCTTGGATAACAATGTCAAATCAGTGGTCAGGCTTAAATACATATGTAAATGCTGTTTTGAAAGTTTTTCTACCATACACTTTTGTCCTCTAATATGTTACTTAGACTTCTGTACCTCTTATGTCATGGATCTAGATATCCGACACCTCTTTTCCTGAAACTTCTAAAAAATGGTTGATTGGAGTGTTGATATTCAACTATGAGGGACAGTGTTGGAGTGTCTAGTAGAGGGTGAAAAATTAATGTAGGAACTTAAATCTTTTCCCCTGCACTACCCATATTTCTTGTTGTTGCATATTTGGATAGTTCCATACGAGATGACTTAACATTTTTCTATCTCCAATAGATAAATACTATTGATTATTTGGTAGCCATGTTATTACTTATACATTTATCTCTTATCATTGATTATATCACACGACAATCTTTTTCTGACTATTTTATATGAAGACACTAAATCGTGATCATGGATATCCATTGCGGGTGATTGTTCCTGGTGTAATTGGTGCACGTTCTGTTAAATGGTTGGACAGAATCAGCATAATTGAAGAAGAATGTCAGGTTTGATATGACTCCTTTGAGTTTTTTATTCAGTATAATGTGGTAATTCTCTTATCATTGTTTCTTTAAACAGGGATTTTTCATGCAAAAGGATTACAAGATGTTTCCACCTTCAGTTAATTGGGATAATATTAATTGGTCATCTAGGAAGGCCCAAATGGACTTTCCAGTGCAGGTACATTGAACTCTAGATGGGTGGACAGAATCCTACCCAATTTGATACCAATTGCAAATAATCACATGTGCCATGTCATTCAAACTTATCCTTTCATTCTAGATGACCAGGGAAAAGCAACAAGAGATTAAAAATGGTGTTTGGCATTAATATTTAAACACCATAGTTTTGATCTGACTATTCAAATCTTTAATGTACTTCCTACATGCAGAGAGACGATTCTTAGCAAATGTCTTCTAAGTAACTTTTTTTTTACCCTTTGTTGAGTCTTGTTTTCCTGTCAATTTCCCATATGGTTTTTATGACTATGTAACTTGCAAGCGAAAACAAAATTCTTGGAGAAGTTTTTAAGTTTTCTCATTACTTGAGTATTATTTCAGGATTTAGGATTGGCTCATACACTTCATAATTGTTTGCTTTGCCTAAATCTGAGTGCAGGCATTAATTCTTTATATCTTAAAGGATTTTCAATCAAAGAAAATTAGTGTTTTAATTCAATCTCACTTTGTTTTTTCAGTGAGGCTTTTGGTCTATGTTTTTCTAATAGTTTAAATAATTCAATATAGGACGGTAGCACATTAACAAATTAAATGGAACTTAACTGGTACTTGGAAAGTGTCAATCTTACTTGACATCAAATAAATTTAGACATGGTTTGCTTCTTCCCCATATTTTGCAGGTTATCGTGGTGTTTTCCCCCAGAAAACTAATGTTTGCTTCCTTCAATTTTTTGTTTTGACAGAGTGCGATATGCTCTTTAGAGGATGTGGATTTTGTTAAACTAGGAAAAGTATGTATACTGCTGTCTTGGAACTTTACATTCTGAATTCAAGGTGATAGCTACAACATTCTTTGGCATTCTGTGCTATAGGTTACAGTCGCTGGATATGCTGTAGCCGGCGGTGGCCGGGGAATTGAGAGAGTGGATATATCTGTTGATGGGGGCAAGACATGGTTTGAAGCTCAGAGGTATCAGAGAGGAAATATACCATACCAATCTGATGATCTGAACAATGATAAGTGGGCATGGGTTCTGTTTAAGGCAGTTGTTGATGTTCCGGAAAGTACTGTGATTATTGCTAAGGCGGTATGCACTATTGCTCCAATTGTTCTTATGAGCATAACTATTATTCTTACAAATTTTCTTTATTTAATTGTTAGCTTATCTTTTACTTATTATTCTAGCACTTAAATATTCAAATGATGGTTTAACTACTTCAATCCGGTACTAATAGTCTCACAATTCTGAATGTTAGTTTGAATGATTTCTAATCATGAGAATCAAGTGGAAGTCTAGGTAGCTAAATGAATTGAAATAAAACTTATTTACCATTTTTGCACAATCCAATTCAGAGTCTATACATAAGAAACTCAGGTAGGGATGTAAACGAACCAAGTGTTCATGAACAAGTTTGGTGTTCGACTTGGTAAGAACTCGTTTATGTTCGTTCAATATGCATCAAAGTCAATTAATAAACAAGCTGGGACAACTTAATAAATTAAATAAACAAGTTTGAACACATATGTGTTCGGCTTGTTAATGTTCGTGAACAGTGTTCACGAATATTAACAAGCTGATTTATGATTATACTCTTTTAAAAATTATTTTTGAATTTATGTATACTCATTTATAAATCAGGATTAAATTAGTAAAATTTTAAATAAACAAACAAGTTTGACTTAACAGCTTGATAACGTTTAAATAAGTCAAATTTAAACAAGCTTGATTCAAGCTTGATTAGAAGCTCGATACCCATTAAACAAGCCAAGCTCAAGTCAAGCTCAAGCTAAAAAAAAAATACCAAGCCAAACTTGAACAAGTTTTTCAATAGTTTGGTTAATTTTAGACTTGACTTGGCTCAACTTGATTATCTTATCGAACAAGTTTGAATACTACAAAGCTTGGTTTGACTTGTTTACAGCCCTAAACTCAGGTATTTAAGGACTGATCATGATAGTAAACTCCTCATTGTGACGGTACAAGTCGCTAGAACATCATTGGAGCTTACTGTTCCTTTCTGTTTTTAAGAAGACATCGTTATGATGCCTGATTATATCAAGAGAAAATATACTGACTTCCTGGTTATTACTGAATCTTTTGCATTCGATGGTCTTAAACCATTCTATTAAATTGATTATTTAAGAGGAGAAAATGTGTCGAGCGTGGAAATGTCCTGTTGTTGATACAGCACAAGATAGGTCGGTGTTCTCAGTGATCTCAGCATGCCTCAATTGTTAATCTTCCAAGAGAAAGTATGAAATAGAAAACTCTATATTATTGCTTGTATGGGTAGATAGCTAATTTTACAGACTCATAAGGCATTCAAAAAGAAAAAGAAAGAACTAGGTTCATTGGAGATAGTAAAAATAAATTAATTTGTTCTTTATTGTATTAAATTCTAATTTATACCTTGAATTGATTTATTGGACTTGTTTAATTTAAAGTGATTTATGTTATTTGCTTTGCTGATAGCTAGTGAAGCTCTTCTATTGGATTATCTTTATGCAATGAATTACTAGAGAAAATCTAAGATACAATATTTAATTGTTTTGTCCTCGAGATGTTTTCTATCAGGAAAGAGTTCCCTTAGACTCTTTTCTAGTCCCAAGTTTGAACTGGTTAATAACCTTAATTCTTGATTTTGTATTTTTTTTCCTTATCTTTTTCATGTTTCTCACATTGTTATAGGGTACTCACAAAAAATAATGCATAATGTCAATGCTGTTGTACTTGCAACGATACTTAACATTAATAGGTTGTAGGCACTGCTTTGTTTATTTCTAAATCCATTGTACCCTGAGATCAAACTGATCCATTCAGAATTCTCATAGTGGTGTCGAAGCCATTCATTTCAAAATAAAAACTTCGGAGTTGATTATTGCTATGGCTTCTCTTGCTAAAATCTACTCAATATCGAAAAGTAGATCATAGAGGACCCTTGAGGGCTTCAACTTATAAAACATTCTGAGATATTAGGAACTAATACCGTTCGCATGCATCGTTTCTCTTTGGTCCCTGCTATTCACACGGCCAGTTTGCTTAAGTTCTATATTTTGTTTGATCTGCTTAATTTTCAGGTCGACACTGCCTCGAATGTCCAACCAGAAAATGTAGAGGTCGTGTGGAATCTAAGAGGTATATTGAACACCTCATGGCACAAAGTCCAAGTGCGGCGAGCCTCACAAGTGGCAATATCCAATCTGTAAACACAAATAAGGACTACATGATGTCCTTGATCTAATCCAATCCAAATTTATGTCACAAATAACTCTTGCAAGTTTTAGGCCCTTTCACAATCTGCAGTTCACAGTGTTCATATTTACCAATAAGTAAGATGGAGTTTGCTATGTAGAGTGCTACATATCCAATAGCTTCGAGACTCGATTATGTTAGTCGTAATATAGAGCAAGTGTTTTTTGGCTAATCCAATAGTTTCAACTTGATTATGTAGTGATGAGGCATAAGACTCGATCTGAATCATAATTTGTCTTTCTTGTTTGGGCTACTAAAGGCTCAGCTCATGAAATCAATCAGTATTCTTCATCCTAGCAAGTAGCATGCGAGCAATCTTCTTGCTCCTATGGGTACGGTGCAGTAGTAAAAATAGAGAGGTATTTTATAGAAAAATATAATTCGATCTTCTGTTGCAATATTAGTTAGTGACAAATTTAGAAAAAATCTATTCGGATGATTTTGGGATCCAAAAGTTTGTCCGGTGGACGGAGTACGATTTTGACGTTGGATCGTCGTTCAGTGATGATACGATTGCAGAGTTCGAATTGAATCATGAAAAAGCTGTGAGTATTTTTTTAATTTACTCTTGGTGATCAGTAGAGATTATTTGAGTTTCGATATTATTTGATTCAGTTGTTGATGAAATATTCCGAAAGCTCGTGGGATAAGGTTGATCATTATCAGAGATTAATTGCATCAAAAATTCAGTTACTCTGATATCAATTAAAAAAAATGCGAGCAATCTTCTTTCCCCCCAAGCAATAGTCCCATTTGAATGAAATAGGCTACTCTATCAAGCCAATGCATCATTATTATTATGAAACTAAACCATGGACTTGGGATTCAATCCCTGCATTATGGGGATTGGATCATACCCAATCCAATGTAGTTGTGGTCTAAGTCAGTTTTTATTTGAAGGCTAATGATTGAACTAGTTAACTTTTTTTCTTCCTCTCTCTATTTTCCTCTGAAATAAAAAAAAAAGGGTTCGGGTTGGAGGATTTAGGGTTAAAAGGATTAATGGTTTGAGGCTGTACTAAATTAGCTGTTGCAATTGTTGAAAAAGATTATAATATTCACTTCAAATATCCTTTCAGATCGGTTTCATATCAACAGAGCTGATCTTGAGAGAGAGATATCCTGCTTCTTGTCCGGATTCAATAATTTTTAGAGTCTAATATTTCAATTGTACAATTTCATTTAGGATCTTAAAATTCAATTTTTAAATCAGGATCAGTTTTGCATATCGATTTCATAGTATTTGAAAGGGGATAAATTACAATGGTCGAATAGTTTTGTTGAAGGGAGAATTATTCATTCCAAATGGTATGCATTTTTGACTTGTAGTCATTGTTATAATTTTGTCATTCGAATATTAATTTCCATAGTAAAAGAAAATTATATTTTATCTCATGATGATGATAAAGAAAAATAAATTATGAGAATTTCATTTGATGATGTAAAAGTTGAAATTCGTCAATTTAATGGTTCCTATCAGTCTGTCTTCGAATAATTACGATAGATTTTTGATCATTGAGATTAGTAATTGATGCAATTACGAGAACTTCATTGTTGACCGTTGAGGAGGAGACTATAGTTGTTTGATGCCGGGAGAACTTGGTTCGTGTTAAGTTTTTAACATGTCCCTGCGGCGTCGAATCGCCGTCGTTCGAGCTTTCCATAACTGCCACTTCATTCCGGATGCGCCGCCGGAGCCCACGGCATTGACAGTAGCTATCCGGAGCTCGGCTTCCCTCCGATCCCTCAAGCCCCTCCACGCTGCCTTCCTCCGCCACCGCCCCGGCGACGTCCTCCTCTCCTCCACCCTCGCCTCCCGCTACTCTCTCCTCGGCTCCCGCCGCGAGGCCCTCCACCTCCTCTCCGATGCCGCCGCCGATGCCCAGCTTCTAATCTCCGGCGATACCTTCCTATGGAACGCCCTCATCCGCGGCCTCGCCGATGCCGGCGCCCACGATCGCGTGCTTGCCATCTACCGCCGGATGCGCGAGTTCGCCCGCCCCGATAAGTTCACCTTCCCTCCTCTTCTCAAGGCCTGCGCTCTCCTCGGCAACCTCGAGGAGGGCGTCAAGGTCCATGGCGATGCTGCTGACCTCGGCTTTGATTCCGACATCTTTGTCCGCAACTCCCTCATCGCCATGTATGGCAAAGGTGGGTATTTGGACACTGCGAGGCAGTTGTTCGACGAAATGCGCGAGAGAAATGTGGTCACTTGGACAGCCATGATCGGGGCTCTTGTGCAAAATGGACATTCAAAGGAAGCGCTCGCATTGTTCCATCGGATGCTGGAAGAGCGAGTGCGGCCCAACAGAGCAACATTCTTGACAGTGATCCCATGTGTTTCCAGCTTCAACGATGCTATCGCCTTGCACAAATTGATCGTCGGGCATCGTCTTGATTCAGAAGTCAGTGTTCAGAATGGCATCGTAGGAATGTATGGAAGATGCGGGGAGATTAAACACGCACGTAAGATGTTTGACGAAATTTCCAACAAGGATTTGACATCTTGGAGTTCGATGATTGAGGCTTATGCCCAGGAGGATATGCTCGAGGAAGCACTGAAACTTTTCGGAAAGATGGGATTGCTTGGAATTGTGCCCGATCGAGTCACACTTCTTGGGGTTCTTCGAGCTTGTTCAAATTCAACATTAGCATCTCTAAGGCATGCACAACTCATCCATGGATACACGATTAGGAGCTCGCTTGTTGAGGATGTAATGGTTGAAACGGCTGTGATCGATAGTTATATGAAACGCGGTAGCGTAAGCACTGCTTCTAGAATATTCGAAAGGATGCAAGAGCTCAATTTGGTTACATGGAGCACCATGATATCTGGGTATGGAATGCATGGGAAGGGAAAGGAGGCACTTGAACTATTTAACCATATGAAAGGCCTTTTGAAACCTGATCATATATCTTTTGTTTGTGCGCTATCGGCTTGCAGCCATGCTGGGTTGGTTTATGAAGGCTGGCAGTGTTTTAATTCCATGACTACAGATTTTGGGCTAGTGCCTCGTGCTGAGCATTATGCATGCATGGTCGATCTGCTTGGACGAGCGGGGAAGCTGGAAGAAGCTAGAGATTTCATCGAGCGAATGCCCATAAAGCCAGATTGTAGTGTGTGGGGATCCTTGCTTGGCGCTTGCAGAATACATCCAGATGCACAGATCGCGGAATTGGCTGCAAACTCACTCTTTGAATTGGATCCCGAAAATTCTGGCCGTTATGCTCTGTTGTCGAATATCTACACTTCATTGGGGAAGATTGAAGAAGCCCATCACATTAGAATTATGATGAGAAAGAGAGGAGTGAAGAAAACATCTGGTTACAGTGTAGTGGAACTGAATAACAAGCTCTACAAATTCTTAGTTGGGGATCGTTCCAACCCTCAATCCGATTTAATGTATCAGGAGCTCGAGAAACTGATGGACAGGATTAAATCTGCAGGGTATGTGCCAAATACAAACTTCTCATTGCACGATGTAGAAGAGGAGACGAAGGAGAAGTCATTGTATGCCCACAGCGAGAAACTTGCTATCATTTTCGGTCTCATTAACTCGAGGCCAGGAAGTGCCATTCGCATACACAAGAATCTTCGGATTTGTGGGGATTGCCATACGGCTACCAAGTATATCTCAGAGGTCACAAAGAGGGAGATTGTGATGAGAGATTCACATAGGTTTCACCATTTTGGAGAGGGGGTGTGTTCTTGTGGGGATTATTGGTGAAGAAGAAAACTGGTGGACAGACTACTAGATGCTGTTGGGCACAGTCAAGTCTGAGTGTTTGTATAACCAATTGTTATGCACCAATCCACAAATTCTAATTAGCATCTTGTCAATTGATAGCTTGATGGGTTATATATTATATCTTTTGCCCTTCAAGATTCATCAAAGTGAACACTCATTCTTCTATATTTTTCAATCTCTCATTTTTTATTCTGATAGGGTTTGTTTGTTTTTTAAGGGATGTTTTGAAGGATGGATCAGAAATGAGAGATTAGTCAAAGTATTTATAGTTATACAATACTTCACCCTAGTGAATGGTGTCTTTTGTTCAGTTAAATGAGTTTAGGTAATTAACAAGAAGATGGACACTAATTAGGTTTGAGTACATTCTAAATAGGATAAAATTCGTCAGGACTCAGAGTTCAATGCTTTCTCTTCTTCTTGTGTAATTGAACACTAAAATCACCCCAAATACATTCTAGATACGAATGCATTCATTAGGATTTGAGTTTGGTGCTTTTTCTTGTTCTTGTGTAATCCAAACACTAAAATCAGCCCAAATATATTCTAAACATAATTCAATTTGTTAAGGCTTGAGTTTGGTGGCTCATCCAAACACTAAAATCACCCTAAACACAAATGAGAAAAATAGACCTTTGTGGTCTCACTTCTTGATGCATATGAAGAAATTGCACCACTAGATTCCACATGATAGCTCTAAAAATGGCCCAGGCAACGACTCATTTGATTGACTAGTAAGTGTTGCAGCTGAATTTGCTCCTCCTACAATTCTCCTGCAATTGTTGCAAGAAGAGATGCTGTTACGAGCAAACGTGGTTTTCCTTGGCATTGAACTGTGACAAATTTGCATCATTTTTTTTTCTTTGAGTAACACTATGTATTTGAGCTTTCGGTCTGATTAATCTTAGAAGTGATTAGTTCAGTCTCACAGATCTCTTTTAATTAGAAAGTTCACAATTTTCCTAAGCGAAGTCTAACTTTTACAGTCATGTTGTTCCTATAAGATTATCTAATATTGAAGTCGTACTTTATTTGTGAAGGTAAATTTAAATTTCTATAGTCAAGACTGTTCATATAAATTTTCTGAAATTCATCATCGAACATGTCTCAATAAAAAATCAAACTATGATTTCAAATGAAATGTCTTTCCACTTGCCGCTGTGCAAGGGCGGATCTAGGCACTTTTGTTGGGGGGGGGGGGGGGGTCATGCCCCCCCAAAACCTCCCAAATTTTAAATTATTATTATCAATTTTTTATTTATTTATTTATTTATAATTAACATTATTATATTTTAGTATGAGCGGTTTTCCCAATATAAAATTTTAGATCCGTCTCTACCGCTGTGTGGGTGCGATGGGAGGACAAATTTGTTTCATTAATTATATTTGAAATGTTGCTCCTGTCCTTGGTCATGGGGAAACCATTTACTGAATCAATATGGATGGATCTCTCTTTTTTTTTTTTTTATGACTTCTATTATACCTTGAGAGTCTTCAGGGTTGTACCAGTTGATAACTATAAAGAGATAATTTTTAAATAGACATAGGTAAATTTCCGAGGGTTTCACCGTCTTGGACTATCGACCGATCCCTCTTTTGTACTTGTCATATGAAATCCTGATTTATCTCTTCCACCTATAAAGACAGTCGGAGGGGACCATTAATATGACAGTTCCATATTTTTTTTATTGATACCCAAGTGATTAGACAACCTGCACTACAACCTATGCTATTGTATTAATAATGATTACACGGAGATTTTTTTATAGATTAATCATGACACTTATAATTTATTATGAATTAGAGTTACACTGAATAGATGTAAAGACGATATTTCTAAATAAAAACACTTAGAAACTATATATATGGTGCAATCGGAGAATTTTAAATCTAAAGATTTAAAGTACCTAGTATGTAAATTAAAGAAGTCTATTTATGGTTTAAAATAGACATCTTAATAGTATTGAAAATTTGATCAGGTGGTTACTTTATTTGATTTTTAGGAGAACTCTATTAATCAATCTTGCTATATCAAGTTAAGTGGAGTAAGTTTATTATTCTTTTTATGTATGTGAATAATATTTTGCTTATCTAGAAAGATTTAACTTGTAGTAGTATCCACGTCTTGAATTTGGAATTAAGGAAATAGAGAAACTTTCTCGATAGTAGGGAGTCTCAAGTATTCTTAGGTATGTAAACATCTAGATATTGCATACATAGTAGGATGTTGGACAAATATTTAAGTAATCTTGGATCACAATATTAAAAAATTATAAAAAGGGTTACGAAGCATTTTACAAAAAAACCAAAGACTACATGTTTGCATACCAGAGATCAAGTCATCCAGAGGTCATTGGATATTTAAACTATGATTTAATTGGATGATTAGATATCAAGAGGTTCACCTAAGGTTATATCTGTTTGTACAATCGATCTCTAGAATTTTGATATTTAGTCAATATATTTGACTAATATATTTAGCAAGAAGATTGTTAGTGCAATTGATCCACTTATTGGATGTGTAAGTTGGTCAAGATTGACAAAAGATAGATCTAAGCAGCTAAGGTTAATTGGATGCTTGAAAGTAAATTAGTAGAAGAATTGACAGGTCAAGGGTGACCTGAGAAGGGAAATGTCCAAGTAGGTCTAGGAGAACAAATGTTTGATAAAGGGAAACCCTAGGAGGGTGAACTCTATATAAAGTAACAAGTTTTGGAGGAGTGAACTCCAAACAAGTGAGAAGTCTCGATAAGACTAAGTATCAGATAAACTTAGTAGACCAGATATATCAAATACTAGTCATAACATAACTTATATGTTGTTTGTGAACTTATTTTGGATTGTAGAAAGCAAGTTAAGGCAACTGGAAGAGATCTAAACAACCTAAGGATGATACCAGGATGTTCAGAGAAAGCCAACGACAAATTGGATTGACTAGGTTTCTAGGTGCCTGGAATAGTTCTAGGTACTTGGAAGACTTCCAAACATCCAAAAGTTATCTGAGTGACTTGAATCTAGATTGGAGAGATCTACATGAGGTGATAAGCATATCCAAGTTGATTGGGCTTTCAGGCGTTAGAAATTGTTCCAGGCGATCAAAAAGGTATTAAGTTAGCAAGATTTGAATTGATCAGGATAGAATCGAAGTTGGATTAGCAAGAGTCCAAGTGACAAGAAGGCTTCTAGACGCTCTAATGAGTGCCACATCAATAGTTGACAAAATCGTATAAAAGGAGGGTAGGAGCTTGCTTTATTGTCAACAACATCAATTGATCTTATTTTGATTCATATTGCTCAAAGGCCTCAAGCGATCTAGGAAACTCATGGACGAGTTCAATGCATTCAACACTTCTCGAGTAATCTTCTTTGTTTATTATACTTAATCTATATTGTCTATTTATTTGTTTATGTTTGTACTTTCATTAACTTGTAAGATATATTTTCATCTCCTAAAGATGTTTGGAAAGGAGAAAAGTATAGTGCTCACGATCGAGGTATAACTGTGGAGTAGAAATCTTAGATGGTCGTTGAATCACATAAAATTCAATGCATTCTTATTTTAGTTTATTTTTATTATTTCTGTTGCACACTAACCTTGTAGACAAGGACAAAAAAAAAAAAAAAAAAAATACTATTCACCCCTCCCTCTAGCATACCATCCAATTCTATCAATGTCTTTATACTTGCTAGAGGTGTTGTATCATAAAAAAGCATGATTATAGTCAATTTCACTATGGGCGTAAAATTTATAGTGTACTATGAAGCATGTAACTATGGGATATAGCTACAGAATTTCACCATAGGATTGCAGATCATTTAGAAACAACTATGATAATAAAGCTGCAGAATTATATTCCAAGAACAATAGCAATTTATTGAAATCTAAATACATCAACATCAAATTTATGAAGGTTAAAAAAAGAGTTCAAAGTTGTCAAGTGACAATAGAACATATTAGCACATATTCTAATTTGGTGGATCCACCCACCAAGGCTTCGCCACCTAAGGCATTTCATTAATATACACTGAATATAGAAGTTCTTTTGAATGAAGTTTCTTTTATTGGGAGTTTGTATTTGGAATAATGTTTTATATCAATAAACAAATGTATATTTCAGTTCATTATGTGTACTAAAAAAAATAGAATCATCATATTAGCGACCCTCTCAGCTGTCCTATTGAAGAGGGAGATAAATTAGACGGGCTAGCATAGGCTGTCTCAGCATACCCGACATCCCAAGGGACCAACCCCCATCTGGAAAAAAAGTTCGCAAATATACCATAGTTAGGGATCGACTTAGGGGTTTTTGGGAATCTGAGTGGATGTCTTACCACTGCATCATAGCCCAAAGACTTTCATTATGTGTACTAAAGCTTTCATATAGATGTGTATTTAGTTTCTTGATACTAAAGACATCATGATTTATTATTGCGGGTTTGTATATGGTTAGACTCGATTACAGTTCAAAATCAACGATTTGATGGTTCACATAAGGTCAACCCTTAACCTTAACTCTTTAAGAAGATTACTATTCATGGTTCGAAAGTGTCAGTTACAATTTAATTTACGATTCGGCACAATTCAAAATTATTATTATTTATTTAAAATTAAAAAATATATTTTAAAAAATACTTACACTTATTTAAGTTGCCTATGCATCCTCTTAGGGTATAGAAAGAATCAAAACTCATGTAGTTTTTTTACAATTTTATTTTTATCCTTGTTATCTTAGAAAATGGTGTTATTACTCATTTTCATTTTCTGTTCCTACAGTGGTAATTCCTTTGATATTAAATTCTTCTATCTCCTTCTCAAAAAGTTACATTTCTTGTATTCTTTTTACAGGAAAAGCTAGAATTTCTTTTGTTATAATGGAGATGATGAGAAAACTTTGAGTCTTTTACAACCACAATTGTAAAATATTGAAATCTGCTTTGTTATCTATTACGCTAAAATAAAAAAGTTGTAAAATAATTCTCAAATTCATATTTAGAATTTGAGAATCCTAGTGGATGTTTTGTATGTTCTTTCAATACGAGTGGTGCTTTTGTAAGTTTTGAATTACCTACTATTAATATTTTGAATTTTGGATACATTCGTTTCTAATTCATATTTTAAGCTATATTCTTTATAAATATTATATAAATTATTTCTAATATTTTATATAATATTAATAGAATCGGAAGAAGAATAATCTTTTAATAAAATTAAAACGTAATAAATAATGAACATTTCGGGTAAAACATCTAATTTTAGTTGATGGTCTAAAGTAAATATAGCTAAATAAATATCAGAAATATTATAAAAATATTTTTTTAATTTGTTTTTATTATTAATATGTAAGGAGATAAAAATTTGTCCATAATATATTTTATTTAAAATTAAAATTATGTTATAATAATTCATCATAATTAAATAAAAAGTAGAATAATAAACATCAATAAATTATTCAGTTGTATTATTAAATACTTTTAAAATTTTATAAAATTTACTATATATATAATTTATGCAAAAAAAAAGCATAATAGTTCTGAAATAAACCATATAGTAATTGATATCTTAAATTTTAATGTGTTAGTAAATTACATAGAATTTTTTTATATTTCATTTCATTAATTTTACTAAATTTATTTCATTTCAAGTCCCATGAGGATAGGAATTATGAGTTAAATAATTGACGAGATTAACTGATACAAGACTAATTGATCATTCTTAAATTAAATAATATAAGTTGGATCTTCTTTATGAACCGGAGATGAAGCATCATCAATATGACTAAGTAAATCATAAACAAAAAAGGAAAAGTTGTATTTTTCAGATTGAAAAATTATCATTGCTGAGCTTAATGAGTAAAGAAGGAATCATAGTTATATTTAAGGAAAAATTTTGTGACGGTGGAGATGTTTCTGCAAAATTAGAAGAGAAAATTTCAAATGTTTTTGTTGCTCCTTTTGTCACCATAGATTGTAGCTTTATTCGAGTTTTAAATAGGCCATCAAGTCTACACTCTGATAATTGCCAAGATGTTAAAAGATGTAAAATATTCCTTCGACTCCATTCCTTATTCGATAATTTTGCAAGCAAACAAATGTTTTGCATGCAAAAATCGACGTAGAGTTTTTAAAGTTTAAAAAAAAAATGGAGAAGAAAAATAGAAAGAAATTGACAAACAATGAAAAAAATAACAATGACTTTGACACCATATAAAAGTTAAAAAATAAAAAATAAAAAATAAAAGTTTCTTTAAATTTTTTTCTATATAAATATTTATAAAAAGAAAAAGAAAAATTATATAGGTATGGAAGGGTATCAGTAAAATATAATCAATTGGTATAATAATTTTGATTACGAAGTCGAATATGAAAAATCATTGATGGATTAATATCGGTGGAGATATTTTTCTTTATTAATATTATTACTGTAATTAGCCATTTAATGCTTGTACCAGACTGTGGCAATCACAGCAGCTTTTGCAGCCTCCAAAAACCAGTACGGGCAGTCTGTCTTCCACCTACCACTGTACCTTGCCGCAGCCACTCACTTACTACCCTTGTCTTGTCTTGTCTGGCTGGTTTGAACAAACTTCCTCAGGCGGGAAACTCCGGCAGTCACCGGAGAGAACCCGTTCGAACAGATTGGAAGCTGCTTGTCCGAGCCTGCCCAGCCGCTTGTCCCCCACAGTTCGCTCCAGGCACACGCGCACACCGTAACTCCGCCTCAGGCTCTGTTCGCAACTTCCTTGGGACCATAATTCCGTACTCCACGTCTTATTTATCATTCCAACTCTTCAGCTTCTTCCTGTGCACTCGCTCTTGCTCTAATGGCGGCTGCTGCTGCTTCTTACTCCACTCCTCGTGAGCACGTCGAGTGGATACGGAGGGAGAGGTACTACATTGGGAGAGACGATAAGAATCCCTTGGCCGAGGACATCCATCAGGCCGTCGTCTACCTCTCCGAAGAGCTTTATTCCAAGGACGTCCACTTCCTCATGGAGCTTGTTCAGGTGCTTAGTTCCACTGCCTGAATCTAACTGTTTCTGCTCCTTTTTGTTCCTTTCCTTAAGATTATTCACGAGCTTAATTAATAAGCATGATGGTGACTAGAGGAATTATTCACGTGCTTGGCATGTGTGAATAACTACTGGTATTAAAATACGTAGAACTAACCTGCATGAAGTATCATGACAGTAATTAAACTAATTACTTTGAGCAATTATAGATTGGAGCTAGAAATTATATACGGCCGATTCATTCACAGTGTTAGAAGACAATGTAGTTTCCAATATTTCTTTCCTGAATTCTAGGTCGTAGTTTGTGCTATGAGTTGCCATTTCTACTGGCTAAGGCCAAAAGTTAGATGACCATATAGTTTTAATGCCAGAAACTAATCATTTTCAATCGTATTTCATTTATCAATTTACATTTGACAGAATGCAGAGGACAACAAGTATGCAGAGGACGTCACTCCATCCCTTGAGTTTCTGATTACTTCAAAGGATATCACTGCGACTGGAGCCAAAACAACACTGCTTCTATTTAACAATGAGATAGGTTTCTCTCCATCAAACATTGATTCTATTTGTAGGATTGGTAAGTCAACCAAGAAAGGAAGACATCTTGGCTACATAGGAGAGAAAGGTTTGCACCTTTGACTTTTTTTAGTCCTAATTGTATGCTATTTTTTGGGAGAACATTTGTTCCTATATTTTCATTGTCTCATATGTCATACTTTGTGTTTTGTGCTACCAAGTATATTTCGTTGAGAGTGGTTGATGTAGTTGGAGTTAGATTGAGTCAAATTTGGTCACCCTTATATGCTTGACATTTTGCCTACTTTCCATACTTTTGACCAAAAGTTTTTGATGGATGTAGAGGACATAGATTAAGTTAAAGCGGTTACCTTACATTCATTACATTCCCCTTAAGTTATCTTATGCTCACTTTCCATAGAGTTGATGCTCACATCTCCATTTTTGTGATTAAATTCTTTTGGAAAAAATTCCTTGTTGGATGAAGTACTTAGATTGTGTAAGTCACGCTCACATTCATCACATTCCCCTCATTTTTTCCATGCTCAGTTTCCTTGGATTCAAGATCTGCATTTCAATCAAGCATGTCGGTCAAGGTTTATTTTCCAAAAGTTCTTAATGGATTTGGAGGACTTATATTTAGTCTGAAAGGTCCATTTTGCATTCTTGGCAATCCCCTTAGTATGCACATGCATAATTTCCGTAGATTTAAGGCTTGCGTGCTCATCAAAGACTTTTTGTCAAAAGTTAGTGCATTTTTCTCACATATTCTCCATGCTCATTTTTTTTTAAATTTGAGGCCTTTATGCCAAACATGTAGTCCTTGATTGAGTCCAAAAGCTCAACTTTATACTCCTAACATTTCCCTTAGTCTTTCCATGCCTAAATTTTCTGCATGTGATGCTTTTATGCCATTTTTGAATATATGAAATTTAAATTTAACAATGTTAGATACAATGAGACGATTGTTAAGTTAGGAGATAATGAGTTGTTTGTAATTGAAAGTTTTAAATATTTAGGAATATTTTTGCAAAAGGATGAAGGGGTTAAGAGAGATGTCTTACATAAAATATAAACAAAATAGTTGAAATGGAGAAGAGCATCAGATATTCTTTGTGATCTTAAGGTACCTTTAAAACTTAAAGGAAAATTTTATAAAACGGCAGTTAGACCTAGTATATTATATGGAACTAAATGTTGGACTATGATTTGAGCACATGAGTAGAAAATGAGAGTTATAATGATGAGGATGTTAAGATAGATATGTGGACATATGAGGATGGATAAAAACAAGAAATGAGAATATTAGAACGAAAGTTGGGATTGCACCTATTGAGAGAAAACTTTGGGAGACATATTTAAGATAGTACAAACATGTACTTAGACGATCGATAGATGTTTTAGTTAGGCGATGTGAAACTATTACAAATATACAAATCAAACGAGGAAGAAGAAGATCAAAGTAAACTTAGATAAAATTTATTTAAATATAGATGATGATATAGTAGGAGATAGAGACTAATGACGTAGAAGGATTCATATAGCTAACCCCACCTAGTGGGATAAGACTTGGCTGTTGTTGTTGAAAAAAGTCCATGATGCACTTGGAGGGCTTAGATTGAGTCCAAAAGGTCACCTTCACATTCTTGGCATCTCCCTTAGTCTTCCCATGCTTAAATTCCTTCTACCTGAGATCTTTGCACTTTTGATAAACTTCGTGCTCTTGGAGATTGTTTTCGTCCATATAGTAATTTTCTTACTTAAGAGGCTAGCAACGAGCCTTAAAGGTTGCTCTACATAAGCCTTGTCTAAAAGATTATTACGGTGGGAAAGTGTTTTTGATGTCAAGTTAATGAAGGGGTCAATTAAAGCAGTAGTGAGCAAAGGTAGAGATAAACTGAAATGCTCTGTCACGTGAAAGGTGTCTAGGTACTCAACACCATAAATTTGGGTGGAGCCTTTGGCCACTATACAAGTTTTAAGCTAATCAACAATGCCATTTGGTGAACATTTGAGGGACCAAACTCATTGACAACACATTCTGGATTTATTAGGAGAGAGAAGACTTGGGTCCCAAGTGTTGTTAGAATGTAAAACAACAATCTCCTCCACGATAACCTACCTCCATCCAAGATTCAAAAATGTCTCTGAGACATTTCTAAGAATTTATGTGATGATAAAGAAGAAACAAAAATAGAGCATTTGGGTGACAAGAAGATATAAATTATAAAATGAGAAAGCGGATGTAAGGTGGAAGACTTAATGAATATGTTTGAGAAAAAGAATGAGAATGTCCAAGTGAAGGGGGTGGAGGATCCGAGAGGGCTTCTAGCCTACTAGTAGCTGGAGAGCAAAAGAGTTTCAAGGATTTGCGGAAGCATCTTCCTATTGTGGACATCGACCTACACTTGTAGTGGAGGCATCTCAAAGAATTGACCCTCGTTGAGGAAGTTCTGCTGTTAGAGTGGGGAAGCATAGTGGTGATGGTTTTTTGTGGTTGGATAGTGAGAAAGTCTCAAGGATGTGCTAAATGTTCATGTCATGGACATTGACTATGGACCCATTGTGGAGATATCTCAAGTATTGGGATCTCAAAAGCTGGAGGGAGTTCATCTATTGGAATGGGAGAAGATATGGTGTAGAAATAACTACAACTTCCTTGATTAACTTAAATAGAGATGGTGTAAACATTTGCGAAAGTATCTTTGTATTGTGGACATCGACTCTACACTCATAGAGGAGACATCTTAGATGATTGACCATTATGGAGGGAGTTCTACTATTAGAGTGTGGAAGGATAGTGGTGATAGTTATTTGTGGTTGGATAGTGGGAGATTCTTAAGGATATGCTAAATCATCTTCATGTCGTGGAAGTTGACTATGCACATGTAGTGGAGATCTCTCAAGTATTGGAATATCAAAAGGTGGAGGGATATGGTGTAGAAATAAGGAGAGCTTCCTTAATTAACTCAAATAGAGATGGTGTAGAAAAATAGGGGAAAAAAAGGACTTAAAGAACCTCACATCAGCAAAGGTAAACCATGATGAGACTTAGGAGAGCAACAACAATAACTTTTCTAAAGGCATGAAGAAAGATGCACTAGAGAGACCATGGTGATAACATATCATAACTAGACCAAGGGACATGATATGAACATAGCAAATGCACCCAAGAAGACTCATGGTGGAAGAGAATATATAGCATCTTTGGAAAATAGAACATTCCAAGATTCCATTATGATACCACTCGATGTAGTACTACTACTGAATTATTGACTACAATGTTTCTTATTGGATAATATCTCAAGTTTGTGGTAAAATGTTTGGTTTCTTCACTAAACAACTAATATTTTTATGGAGTTAATCTTGTATAATTAAAAAAACATATACAAATTTGGGAATATAGTTGCTATCCAAATTGTTGTTGATATAAATTTGACAACAAATGAAGTTTAGTTATGTATAATTCGATGAAGATTATGGTATGCCATTAATTTATCTACTTTCTTTCTAATTTTCACATACATATTCACTACATTTTATTAATTATTCTCACTTTATATTTAATAGATATATATCTGACTTTATATTTAATACATATATATCACCCAAGATATTGAAAAAAACAGTTGCTATGAAAATAATTTAGTTATTTTATATTGCAATAATAACTATTTCATTATTGTCTAGTTTATTTTATTTTCACATTCCTCAATAAAAATCTGTTGCATGTCAAACATCCACAATAGCCCAAGTCATAATATTCCATTAAATTAGTAATCTAGAGTGAACCTAAAATTTGAGGGAAAATCACATAGGTCCATCACGACTATCATATTGCTAACTAAAAGAAATATTTGCTTGTGTCAAGTCCAAGTTGGGAGCTTATCATTATTACTTTTATCCTAATCAGTGATGTTAGATCATAATCTTCTTTCTTCATGGTTGAACTAGATAAGCATATGGAATCCAATTTCATGTTAACTTTATAAGCATATTTATTTCATTTTATGCCATACTTTGTTAAATGATTAGTATTCGAGTTTGACCATGACAGTATTTATATATGAATTTGCAGGCATAGGATTTAAAAGCGTCTTTCTAATATCCAGGAAGCCCTATATATTCAGCAATGGGTACCAAATATGCTTCAATGAGGAACCATCACCTAATTGCAACCTAGGCTACATTGTGCCTGAGTGGGTTGATGAGAGTCCGAGCCTTTCTGACATACAAAATTTATATGGTCCTTCAGAAAGCCTTCCTACAACTATTATAATTTTGCCTTTGAAGATTGAAAAGGAGTCAGCTGTGAAGCAACAATTATCAAACCTACAACCCGAGGTCCTACTTTTTCTTTCAAAAATTAGGCAACTATCTGTGAGGGGAGATAGTCATGATTCCACGCGTAATACTGGCTGTAAGGTCTCTATATCTGTTGAAGACAATTGCCAAACAAGGAGGAACTTCAATGCAGAATCATACCCTCTCCATCTTACTGCTCAAGAAGGCGACAAGGGTGATGAGGAACAATGCTGTTACTACATGTGGAAGCAAAGGTTCCCTGTGAAACAGGAATGCATTTCAAAGAAGAGGGCTGAAGTTGATGAATGGGTTATTACTCTGGCTTTTCCCTTTGGAAGGCGGTTGAATCGTGGGATGCGAAAGTCTGGTGTGTATTCCTTTCTTCCTACTGACATGGAGACTGGTTTCCCATTCATAATCCAGGCAGATTTCCTTCTAGTTTCTTCAAGGGAATCAATACAGCTAAATAGCCCATGGAATGAAGGAATTCTTAGCTGTGTACCTTCTGCATTTATGAATGCTTTCACCACACTAATTCAAGGAGCAGATGAGGCACCCTCATTTTCAGTTCCCTTCTTGTTCAATTTCATACCAGTGGAGGAATCTCATATCAAGTTGCTAGATCCTGTGAGACAATCCATTAAAGAAAAAATCATTGCTGAATATATAATACCATGTGAATTGAACAACTCCCAAAAGATGTTCTGTAAGCCCAGTGAAATTAAGAGGCTTGTTCCTGCATTTTGGTCTGTTCTAATTAAAGCACAGGAGTCTGGGGCTGACATACTTAACATGCATTCACATGGAAGTCATATAGTAAATGCCTACTTGGATAACGATGACTATAATAATGTACTAGAATTTCTAGGAGTGGACTACGTTGATCTAGCATGGTATGCATCATTCATTCGGGGTTCCAATCTTGCTAAGGAAATGCCTGATGATATGTATATAGAGCTTCTACTCTTCATTGCTCAGAATTGGAACTCTTGTTTTAAGGACTTACCTCTCTTAAGGTTTATTGATGCCACTGGTGCCATATCTTTGTTAAGTGTATCACAAGCAACAAATGGTCATCGGAAGCTATGTATTGCCAACAATGACGAGATCATCACATGGCTTATCAACTGGAATCGGGAGTTCATATCTGTCTCAAATATATATTTTATTCCTCAAACCGTGCAATTGTCTTTAAGAGTGGCAAAAGCAGGAGTAATGGATTGGCTCAAGAATTCTGTGAAACTGCAGAATCTAAGTCTTTATGACTATGGGTCAATTGTGATCAAGTCACTAACTAGTAGCAAGCTTGTCATAGCCTTCACTCATTTTCTATATCATTCTCGTAAGTATAATTATGCTGTGCATTGGTGCATAAACAAATTGTCCTCTCAGTTGCCAATAGTAGATGAGTATGGAGAGGTGATATTTGAAAAGACAAAAGTCCTCGTGCCGGCCAGCATGGGCAAATGGATAACGTTAATTGGTTCAAATCCTTGGAGGGCTCACAAATATGTTGTACTGAGCAGGGAGTATTTGGCCACTGCCAATTTTGCAGGAAATGTTACATGCGAAGGACAGATTTTGAAGTTCTTACAACGACTTGGAAAAGCCTCTGATGTTCCACAAGTTTATCCTCCAAATGCAGTTTTCAAAACTGTTTACTCTCCTTTGACCAAAGACAATGCATTCTTGTTGCTCGAATGGATTAGAAATATAAGATCTCGTGGAACTACTGATAAGTTGCAGAACTTTTTTAGCTGTATCAAAACTGGAAGCTGGTTGAAGACATCAATTGGTTACAAGCCACCTTCTGAGTCATTCTTGCCGAGCTCTGGTTGGGGAAGACTACTTCAGGTAGCATCCACACTTGTTGACATACCATTAATCCAGAAAGAGTTTTATGGTGAAAATATAACAGAGTATACGGAAGAACTTAAAGAAATTGGAGTCAGATTTGATTTTATGGATGCATCAGAATATATTGGTAGTTATCTCAGGACTGCGACAGCTGACTCAACCTTAACCAGAGCAAATATCTTCTCGTTGCTTAAGTTGGTCAGATATTTGGGAGAGGTAAGCTTGTCCCCTGGCTATCTAATTCAGAGCACCAAAACTGCAAGATGGCTAAAAACATCAGTTGGTTTCAGATTACCATCAGAATCCATATTGCTTGGTTCAGAATGGACACTTGCATCGCACGTAAGTAATCTCCCCTTCATAGATACTTCTTTCTATGGCGAGCAGATTTCTGACTACAAGTCTGAGTTGCAGTTATTTGGTGTTTTAGTTGGATTTAACAGAAATTATAAGGTTGTGGTTGATAACTTTAAAATGCCTTCAAGCTGTGTTTCTGCTGATGCTGCCATTTTCATACTTGAATGCATACGAAATGTTAACATTCCTGTGGATATCCTCACAAAGTTATCACAGACTAAATGGTTGAAGACCCAGCTTGGCTTTCAAAATCCAGGTGAATCTTTTCTGACTGTCTTAGAATGGGAATGCCTTCTTCAGGTTGTAATCAGCATTCCGATAATAGATGAGGCAATATATGGCGGTAGAATCAGGTCGTATCAGGCAGAGCTAAAGAAAGTAGGAGTAGCAGAGTCCGTAGATGACTTCGCAAAAGCTATTGTTTCTCAGTTGAATCGCCTTTTAGTGGGAAGATTGATCACAAACAAAAATGTTCTAGCACTGTTATCATGTTATAGGCAGTTTGTAAAAAAGAAAATTACATTGACACAAGATCTTTCACTTTTCTTCCTTGAGAAACAATGGCTGCATACTAATCTTGGATTCAGATCTCCAAAAGCTTCAATCCTTTTTGGTCCAGAGTGGAAGCCTATCTCAGCTATAACAAATTTTCCATTTATTGATGGTAATTCTGCATTCTATGGTTACTCCAATGAGATCTATGGCTTTAAAAATGAGCTCAAGGCTTTTGGTGTTGTAGTTGAATTCAAAGAGGGAGCTAAATTTGTCATAGATAGTATCAACTTCCCCAGAGATCCTTCTGTCATTAATCCTGTTAGCATTATATCCTTGCTGCAGTGCATTCACAATCTGAAGGAAAACTCAGTGTCTCTTCCAAAGGAGTTCAAGAAAAAGATGAAAAGTAGATGGATAAAAACAGTTCTTGGCTACAGATCTCCAGAAGAGAGCATTCTCTTTGATCCCCAGTGGAGTTTGCAAAGGAACGATGGTCCCTTCATTGATGACATCTTCTATGGTTCTGAGCTTACATCTTACAAAAATGAGCTTGAAGAAATTGGTATATCTGTGGATGCCACTGAAGCATGCCTGTTACTGTCAGATCATATTAAGTGTCACTCTGATATTACTACGATCTCGAGAGTGTACCTGTTCCTGAATGAACATAAATGGGAGGCTAATGATAAAGCTACAAAGTGGATTTGGATCCCAAGGGGTGGTGGAGAATGGGTGAGCTCCAACAGTTGCATACTACATGATAAGCTTGACCTGTTTGGTTCCCAACTCTTCATTTTGGATAGATACTATGACACACAGCTTCTTGAATTCTTTTCAAGGGTTTTTGCAGTTCGGTTTGGTCCATGCGTCGATGACTACTGCAAGCTTTGGTCCTCGTGGGAAGTTTCAGCACACCACCTTACTGTGCAGCAATGCTCTGCTTTCTGGGTCTTCATTGCGAAGCACTGGAATAGAAACACAGAGAAACTTCTGCTGGGAAGCATATCACAATTACCAGTTCAAAGTAATGATGAGGTCATTCTCTACAACAAACAAGATGTATTCATCCCCGACGATCTCTTGCTGAAGGAACTGTTTGACAAGGTTTCTGGAACAATCTTTGTATGGTATCCTCGAGTTACCTTTCCTAAACTTTCTAGAGCAAATATGAACAAGATCTATAGCAGCATTGGTGTTCAATCAATTTCTGAGGCTGTAGAAAAGGATGAGTCTTTCAGGACTACTGGTGCTAGTCTTAGGAAAGTCGATCCGAGATTTCTGGTATCAAACAATGGATTGCTGAGGATTGTGCTTGCTTTTCTTTCCGATACTTCTCTCGATATAGTTGCTAATGAAAGGCATCGGCTTGTCAAACATTTGCTCAATTTAGAAGTCTTGGAAATCGATGAGCCTGTTACAGTTAGCTATAAGCTGACACTATCCTCTGGAACAATTTTAGATTCAAAAGCTACCAGAATGTTCCGTTGGGAGAAGGATAAGGCGAAGTTATTCTTGCAAAGAGATGAAGTTGGAACAAACCCAATGAGGCAAGACATTGAATATGCAACAAATTTTGCAGATGTGATAGCAAAGGGCTTATTGTCTGAAATGCCTGACCAGATTGCTTCACTTGCCGAGCTCATTAGGCTTGGTTACTTGTTAGATTTTGAGGAAGATGCAATCGACTTCTTGTTGAAGACCAAGAATCTCCAGTTGTTTCCTGAAGATGAAGAGTTTCTATCATCTATATTGTCTACAAAGGTTCGATTTACTGTCTACTAATACATTCTTGTTTTGAGCAAGTAAAGTCTTCTCATGAATTTCAAACTCTCTTATATACTCATAACTCATTCTTAATATACTCACTCCTACATACTGCAGAATGTGGGAAAGATTGAATCTGGAGAAACTGCTACAGTCGGCCACTAATTAATGCTCAACTGTGCTGCTATTTGGAATCCTTACGGTTGGTTTAATTTTTGCTTCCCAACATCATATCCTTTTGGCGATGTGTTTTGAAGTTTCTTGAATCCTTCAAAACTTCGTAGAATATAAATTTGTTTGAGACAGTTCAGTAATTTGCGTGCCAAGTAAACTATTCATGCAATACTAGTCAAAGGTTCTTGATATTATTATGCTTAAATCATCACTATTTTGCGATCTTCCACTTGATGAAAACACTGCTTGAATTTTCTTCATGAACATTACCAAGTCGCTGTTGTGTATAACCTTTGTTGTTTATCATGGAGAGGTTAGAATCACATTGTAGCCTTTTTTTTTTTTTTTTTTTTGAAGGTTTCATACTAAATGATCATAAACAAGCTCTTGTCCTAGCTAAGTATTTAGTTTGTTTATGAATGTTTTCTTCGTGTGTGTGTGTGTGTGTCTATATATATATAGATTTTGTCCCATAACATAAAATGGTTTACTATATCGGCATGATCGACGATTGGTGGGCATGACAAATCATGTTAAGGAAACATGACAGCTCTAGGATCGGAGAGCTTGTCAAATCTTACTTGACTAGTTTGGAAGTCCATCTCGTACAATCTTAACAAAAAAAACCCCGCCATATTAATGACTTTCTACGGTTGTCCCTATCGATGGAGGAGGTAAATCTGATAGCAAGTGTAAAAGAGGGGTCGGTCGATAATCTAAGGTGGTGAAACCCCCAAGAATTGATCCTTATCTATTTAAGAGTTATTCCTTTGTACTTACCAACTAGGACATTCCTGGGAGCTAATCTCTAAACCAAAATTGCGTCAAAGCTCTCTTGCATCTCTACCATAAGATGCCCTAGTAAAAACATATCAACCCATAAAAGGACAATCTAGTGCACGAAATTTCGAATATCGAGGAAAGGTCTATTATATATAACTTTACTCTTCTTTGTAAGAGATTGTTTTTAAGGCTCGAATCTATAATCTCTAAATCAAAAGATAATAATTTTACTGTTGCGTCGAAGCTCTTATTCACCTAGCTTTGACAAATATCAACGTCATTCTTCCTTCGACAATAAAAATACTTCCACCAAACTTTGGTCATTAAATGTTGCCAATTCAAAGTTAATACTCTAGTGGGATCTACAACTAAGGAGCTATAGGTTCCTATGTTGGCACGAGTCAATTTCGGAGGAGGCCTAAATTTTTTTTCTGGATTTAGATGCCCTCTACGTGTCTGGGCCACCACGTCAAAGCCCATAGAGTCCTTTGTGATTTACCTCCCTCACAATGACCGTGAGATAGGTCGGTGGGAGCCATTAGGTTGACGGTTCCAACCTTTTGCGGAGGTTCCTATGCTAGTGCCTTGGAAAAAAAGAAAAAGGACTTGGAACCTTATAGGGATTTGGTTTGTAAAAAAGCATAGGAAAGGAAATAACTATTTCTATGGAATAGAGTGGATAAGGAATAGAAAGAGATAAGTTTTCCTTGGTTTTGTTCATGGATTGAAATAGAGAAAAAGTTGCCATTTTTATGTTTGATCGGTAGAAAATTATAAGAAATGCATGAGGAGTAATCTTCATAATGAAAATATCCCTAATAATTTTAATTAAGGATATTCGACTCATTTAGTTGTACAATCTACTTGACTAGTTTGTGTTGCACAATTTAGCCACTTCCAGTGGACTATCTAGTCCAATTAACTTTATCAGACTACTCAACTTGATAGGCCTGATTGAACTACCTAGAGTACTATCTCCCTAGTCCAATTGGACGACTGACTCAATTTTGACAATCTAGCTTTCCTCGCTTGAGTAAATCACTCGACGTGCTCGATCCGACTACCTCAACCAACTTGATTGGATCAGTCATCCTATCAAGTCCAATGGATCCAACCAATCCAACTAGCTTTGTCCATTTCGATTAGCCTAATTTGCGTTCTAGTCTATCTAATTCAACTGGCTTAACTGATCCTAATGACTCGGTAGACCCACTCAAAAACTCAATACTCAAGTTTAGGTTAAAGCATTATCAGAACTAGCACTTGAAATTCATGATACATGTGAGAAGGAAGATCTTTTCTCATTTATGGATGACCTCCAACCATTGGCCAAGATGAATTGCAAACAAGAAGTGTACAAAATCTCAGGTCTACCAAGCAAGTCGAAGAACACTTACATACTTCAAGCTAGTTGAGTTAACATAAGTGGGCCATGACTGTAGTGAAGCCGAAAAGTCGAAGTTCTACCTAATGATAGTTCCTCAAGTATCAAAACATTTTTCTCAAGCCACAACAATGTAGAAAGATACTATGGCAATGTATGTCCTGAGAGAAGTAGCTACTGAAGCAATGAAAACACCAAGGCCAATCACCAAAACAAGACTTGGGAGTCACAACCTTATTCCCTATGCAAATTAAGAACCACAGTGTTCAGGACAAAGCTGGTTGCACTTGTGAAAGGAGAGGAGAAGCTGGGGGAAGAATAAAAGCCTGGGCTCCTATGCTACCACGACACCCTTACGAAGCAATCAAATATCAAGCGACAATTAAAAGCGTTCGCATTAGCTAAGATTATTGTTTCTAGTAAGAAGAATGCTCTTGTAGTTAGTAGAGCTTCAAAACTTTTGATCTCAAGGAATTAGACAAGAAGATGGCATTAGGATGAACCACTTTCAATGCAACTCGAAACATGGGCATGACAAAAACAAGTGCATTCAACTAGACAAGTTAATTGGGAAGGGATATTTGTGTTGGTTTATGATCCAATAGAGAGAGGATGAACTAAAGGAGAAGGAACGATGTTGGAGAGCTTGTGTAGAAGCCTATAGTTTGTGAAGTAGAAGGTCTATACTGAGAGGGGAAATATTAATAAGTTCCTATTGCAAAAGAAGCCTTCATAGTTTGTTTTATATGTAGAGCTTGAGTATAATTAAGATTCAGATTCAATGTACTCAAAAGAGGAGTTGGACAAAATTAGTTTAGATCATTATGATGGCTAGGTGGATTGACTATCAAGTTGGAGGCGTGGTTATGGCAAAGAGACAAAATGGAAAAACACAAATGTGCATGGTTTAATTTCCATTGGCTTAAACACGTTTAGCTCGAAGTACTATTTTCGATTGTCAAGGATGAAGATGAAGTGCTATTGATTCAGTCTGAGATTAGTGGATGAACTGATCTTCCAAAACTCTGAATGGGCTTCAACAAGCAGACCAACTAAGTAGACTTTCACTGGTAGATCGGTCGAGTAGACCTCAATAGGCAGGTTAGCTCCGGAACTAGTTGTCATTGGATGATTTCTTATCGTGTCAGCTTGTAACGAGTTAGCAATTGTTTAGGTTGGTAGTATTGCAATCTGATGGACCGAAAAAGGGAGAATTCCCCATCATGTCTGGGATACCCGATTGAGTTAACTGCAAACAACAAAGAGAGTTAAGAGGAAGCCAAAGGGGAACTTTGACGAAGTCTCTCTGACACTCAAGTCAGACTTTGCTGGAGAAAGTAGAAGAGGAGAATAAAAGCAAGGATGAAATAGTAGTTTCGGTAGTCAAACCTCCTTTACTCACCCACGTCGGCATCCTTTTATACAAACCTAAGAATAAAAGGTTGGAAACCCCACCACACCCTTCTTGCCTTCCTCGCGCATCAATTCTTGTTCACACCCATTCATGTTCGTACATATTGCGGTCGTTCACATTTGCATTTGTTCACCATCCTTACATGCCAATTCATGTTCATGCCAAGTTCACCCACAGGTGCATCGCTACTACTTGATCATTGGTTAGGTCAGTTGGATTAACCCTTGGGCCAAGCTCCCCCTTGGGCTCAGTTCAGGTTGGCCCTTAGGCTTCGACTTCGCCCTAAAATCCATGGGCCTGCCATACGTCCAACTGACATGTCTTCATGTTGACCAAATTCAATACTTGCCACATAGACTCTTGTCATCTCTGCCACATCATAAGCTTTCCCTCTCCCAAGTTCAATTGAAGGAGGAAGAATTCAGACTAATTATATTTTTGTCAACTCGGAAGCACTAAGGTAGCGTTTGGCTCGCGGGAGAATTTTTCATTTTCTATTTTCCCTTTTCAGAAAACAGAAAACGATTTTTTAGTGTTTTACAATTTTCTAGAAAATACTTTTTTATTTTTTGAAAAACGAAAATGAAAACAGAAAATGATTTTCTAGAGTTTTTCAGTTTTCCAGAAAACGCTCATTTATTTTCTAGAAAACGGAGATGGAAAACGTCAACCAAACGCGTTTTTTTATTTTCTCAGAAAATAAAAATAGAAAATGAAAAATTTTCTCTCTACCAAACGCCCCCTAAGCTTTTCGCCATTAGGGTTTGTGTGACTAATCCTTGTTGAACTCTTCCACTACATACCCTTGATCCAACTGATCTTGTTCCTTTGTTGTTCCTCGAATCTATGTACCCAACTATGCCAAACTTTTTGAATTCAAATCGTCCCTTTGATCTTTGATTTGCCTTGCGAATTTGTGAATCCTCTACCTCGCACATCTTATTGATCATTAATCTCGGATGGTTGCTCCATATCCATATCCTATGACTCATCATGAACTCGATCTAACGACAGAAGAGTGTCCTACATCTAGCGACCACTTATCGACCGCCCGTTCTTTATCAAAGCTCAAGTGCATTCAAATTCCCAATACTCGTCGTCTTTTCATCGCCATCAAACTTTTGCTCTCCGATTTCAACCCATAAGTTCCTTCCCTCCTCTTCATTCCATCTAACCCATAATGGCCTTCGAATCTGTTACTGCCTTCTGGTTTGAAACAACTCAATTGAGTTTCACTGAAACTGAAAACTCAATTCTCCGCATCATCTTCGGCATACCAAATGATCATTCTATCTTCTTCTATAAAAATATGGAACCGCCATATTAGCGACCCCTTATCGTTGCTTCTACGTGTGGAGAGGGATAAATTAAATGTCAGGTGACTAGCGCAGAAATGCGGAGTCATCGGTAGCTTGATCGTCACCTCCAGAAATCGACTCCTTGCCCTTTCAAGCCTTAACACGACGACGCTAGCCATCTGGATTTGTCCTGAGGGCTATTCTACCTTCTTCTATGGCTAGATGGTTGGTGGCCTCCATTTCTCCCTTTCTTTGAAGAAATCTCCTCTTACTTCATAATCCCTCTTGGCCAGTAGTTAACCCCTAAGTCCTTCCGATCTCTTTGCAGAGTGACAATTGTTTTCCACTTTCACCATATCCTACTCACCCCTTATCATCTTCCATTACTTTTTCTATTCCAAAATGAGCAAGGTCAAAGTCTTTTACTTTACTGCTCGACCTTCTTCCTAATTTTTATAGGATTTTTTGACCTCCCTCAAACACGGGAAAGGGCACTTCTAGCAGATTAGGTGCTTTGCTCTGACGTGTCATTTCAATGATTCATAACTACCATCCAATTGAATTTATAGAAAGTTTTACAATACTTATATTTTGTCCGACATAAGAACTTTCTCAAAATGTTTAATAAAAATAAATAATTTTCAAAGTAGATTTTTTTGAACTTTGAAAGTTTTGATACTTTTCTATATGTCGACTAAAGCTCGCCTATTAAGCGTGAGTAAGTAGGGTCAAGAGGAATTGATGTTGGTATTGCCTCTAGAGGAGGCAAAGGGTTGGTTGCAGCTATTGGAGGGGGATGAGAAGATGAAGCGGCAGAAGGACTAGGCGTAGGTATGAGGATGACTCGGGATGAGATGGGTCAAGGAGTGGAAGGACGATTCCTTTTTATGGTTTCTTTTTGCGGGTATCAATTGTTGCTCAGAAGGCTTCGACTCTTCTTACACATTGATGGGTGGTTCAATTTGGACGTCAAGGGGTGATAACAAGGAAGGCTTCGGAGGTGGAGCTAACCTTGCGTTTGGTTCTGCATCTACAATGGCCTAAACATTGCTGGTAGTGATTCGCTTGTGCGTGCTTAAGGATGCTCTCCACATTCTTGTTTTTGTAAAATGAATAGAATAATTAAAGGGTGACATAAAACTAATGTGGTTGTCATGACGTAAAACATTTACTTAAGGGGCAGCCAAGTTTTGTCTCCTCAAAAATCAACCTATAATGATATATACAAGAGGTCCTCTCCAATCGGACGATCAATATCGAAATGACACTCTACGAGAAACTTTTGCCAGTGTAGAGTAGATGATGTTCTCCTTGAAGCGACCTACGGATGGTTGAGCTAGGAGGTCAGTTTCCTAGTAGGTAGGCCAACTAAATGGATTGGGGGGGGGGGGGGGGGGTGAATAAAGAAATAATGTGTCTTCCAAAATTTATTGGATGTCGGATACTTCTCCATGAACTGAGTAGACTGATGGGCTTAAAAAAATAAAATAAAATAAAAAACTCCCGCTTCACTTTTCTTTGGGTAGAAGTAGTGAAAGACTGTGGACATTAGGGGTAGGTTGTAATAAGAAAAGACTATGAAGATCCCATAAAGAAAGTGAAAAGAGTTGGGAGCTAGTTGTTACAAAAGGATACGAAAGTAGTTAAAAATCTCTTCAAAAAATGTGGGTATTGGAACGCATAGGCCGTTGATGAGTTGTCCATAGAAGAAAGGTGATAAACCCCTTAGAAGATTGATGTGGTCGCTGGAAAGGTAATGGAATGTGAAGGTCATGGTCATCAGAGAATATGAAAGGTAACTCGAAGGGAGGAGTTGTCCATTTCAGTGTAAATCAAAGGGGCAGATCGAACCACATGAAATTAACCATGGCACAATGAGTAGAATAGGGTGGGAGAAAAATGTAGAACCACCGTATTAATGGCTCACTCCGATTGTCTCCATCGATGGAGAAGGTAAATCAGAAGCTCAGTTGGCAAGTGCAGAGGAGGAGATCGGTCGATAATCTAGGGCGGTGAAATCCACGGGAATTGATCCTTACCCATTTAAGAGTTACCTTTACACACTTACCAACTAATCTAATCCTGGGAGCTAGAATAGAGTGGGAGAAAGAACTTACGGTGTGTCTCACAAAGAAGAAGACGAGAGAAGGAGTGCAAGCAGTGTGAACCCTAACATGGGGATGATGCTCTAACGAGGGAAAACGGAGACCCACAACAGATTTTGTTTTGAATTGGGTAGCCGAGCTTATTTTGCTTTGAAAATGGGTCGCACATATGCTTGTAAATTGTTAATTTTTGATCCAGGAATGACTGAACTCTAGTCAGTCAACTATAGCTCCTTTGATTAGACTAAGATGGGAGGCAAATGATACAGAAATATACAAAGCAATCCACGTTATGTTGCCTTAACTTGGTCATTGGTAACATGGCAGAGGAAGTCATGGTCGATAATCATGCTATATAAGTCGTGAGATAGACCTTGGAGTTCACAGAGTTACGAATGACTGAGAAATAATCACGAAGGACTCGACGAAGGTGACAAAAGGACTCGATAGAGTAAGATCTAAGCAAGGGTCGATCCGGAGAGCTTATAAAAGGGCTAGTAGGATGTTGATGACGACTTAATTATTTTCAACTCTTGTCTACTTCCATTAATGATAAGGCTAGGGCATACGAAGGATCCCATTATAATGATTTGTAATATTAATACAAGACATATATGTATTTATCTCAAGGGGATTTGGAGATCCCACTTCACCGCCCTTAATCGTCTCCAAAATGCCTAGGGTTGTCTCTCTCCACATCTCAACGTCTCCATGCCTCCATCTCCTCTCCTCACGTTCCTGCTCAGATCATCTTCTCACGTTTCTACCTAGATTATCTCCTAACAGATATAAGTTGATTCAACCAGGTATAAGAGGTAACGAAGGAAATCATTCCAAACTTTTCTCTTCTCCATTTTTTCTCCAATTTCTCCTCCCTAATTCCGATCCTAATTTGAGTGTTGGAGGAGAGGCACGCCTTGACTTCTCTGAAATTTAGACTTGACGCCTGACATCTTCGATCGCAAAGACTCTATCTCGGTTCTCAATCAGAACAGTCATTGTTGTTGTAAAGGTACAACATCTGTACAAAATTGTTACGTAACCTTGGAGGCAAACAACTAAAAATGAATCCCTTGATTTCCTTTCTTTGATCTCCCACAAAAAATGTGGAACCGCCACATTAGCAGCCTCTCACCGCTGCCCCTACGTGTGGAGGGGGATAAATCATATCCCAGGTGGCTAGCACAGAAATGCGGAATCATCGGTAGCCTGGTCGTCACTTCCAGGAATCGACTCCTTGCCCTTTCAAGCCTTAATACGGCTGCGCTAGCCATCTGGATTTGCCCTGAGGGCTTCTCTGATCTCCCACAAGATGTAGGATGTTATCACCTTCTGACAGCGGTGACCAATCAAATTCATCCATGGGATCAAATAATGGAATCTAGTGCTTAGATGTGCATCATAAGTAATTTTGACTTAAACTTTTTACATAGAAAATGAATGAGTACTTGTTGCAAAAGGTGATTATGTTCATTCCAAGTGTTTTTCATTATCGGTCCGATAGTTAAATGAAAGGAAGATAAATCACGAATAACTTTTGGCCGAATCGATATTTGATGCAGTGAAGGACATACACACACCCGATTGATATTTCCATTCAACATGAAGGATTGACATTTATTGTTCACTTATTGTTAATTTGTATTATATTAGTCATCCAACTTTGTCTGTAGAAATAGAAAATGATCGAGTACATTGTATAACTCCATGGGATCTAATTCTAGAGTTGTTTAGGTTAATCTAACATCTTAGCACAAAATTTTGTAGGGACCGATGTGGTCGTGCGGTGGTGGGGGGTTGAATAATGATTTGTCGTTTCGATCGTGTTCGTGCTTGTCTATAATTCGTTAGCGCAACGAAATATACAAAACAATATAAACAAAAATAAAGACAAAACACAATCACAAGACAAGAAGATTTAATGTGATTCAGAACCCTAGTTCCTATTCCACGAGTCGAGCTATAGTGATGCACCCCACCACTATCAAACTTCTCATTCTCGAAAAACACTCCGGAGGTAGAGAACCCTCTTACAACAAGATTACAAAAGTAATACACTAAGCAAATACAAGTATACAAACAAAATGCAAAGAAAACTTTACAAAAGTGCTTTTGATTGCTTGCTTGCTGTTTATTTTGGATTACTCTTGAAGGTCTGGAATGCAACAACACTTCCCCTTCAAAATCGCTCCAAAAATCAGACTGTAATCCTCCCCGTTGAGCTCCTTTTATGTCTCCCCATGACCTGAATTTTCACCTGGCAGTCGACTGACAAAATACACTAGTCGACTGCCTACAATGTTGTTGTCTCACAACAAACTTAATCCACATTGACATTCCAGTCAACGAATACCTTAGCAGCCGACTGCTAAGCCCGTAGTCGACTACGGGACATTCTGTGCCTATATTCATAAACATCAATCAACTGTCATCCATGGTAGTCGACTGCTCAAAGTTAGTCGACTGCCCACAACTTGCAGTCAACTGCCCATAACTTGCAGTCGGCTGCCAGAGCATAGCTCGAACAATGGAGCCTTAGTCAACTACAAGACCTGTCGACTTGTCATAATCCCAGTCGACTGCTCTCAGTCAACTCAGCTCTCGAGTGTCAAACATTTGGTCAGTCGACTGATAAACCTCAACAGTGAAGTTTAACCCCAAGTATGCTTCCCTCATACTTGATAAGCACCCTTAGCCTAGACCTAAGTCTTCAGTCTACTTCCATCAGTCTCATGTCTCACGCCTCTCGAATCCCTCAAGTCCGTGACTCTTCATCCTTGCACTAGCTTTCAAGTGCCTCCATCGGCTATGTCATGCTAATCGGGTTCCTTGCCGAGGTATATTTGGATTTATGCTGTCAAGACTCCATGCTTGGACTTTTCGCTGTCAAACATTGAACTTATGCTACTAAGACTACATGCTTGGACTTTACGTCGTCAATATCACACCCTTGAACTTCCCAATTGCTAAACATTCATACTTGGACTTTCACCGTTAATGTTCACTTAGACTTTACGCCGCAAGACTGCACACTTGGTCTTATGCCGCCAAAATTATACCTTTGGACTTTCCTTACTAAGTACCCATGACTTGGACTTTCCATTGCCAAGATCCATGCTTAGACTTTCCAATTGCGAAGTATCCATGACTTAGACTTTCACATGCCAAGTGCCCATGACTTGGACTTTACCATTGCCAAGTGCTCATGACTTGGACTTTACCATTGTCAAGACTCATGCTTGGACTTTTCATGCCAAGTATCTAAGACTTGAACTTTCTATGCCAAGTATCCAAACTTGGACTTCTCTCGAGTCCTACTCGAGGTAGGTCAACCTTGACCTGAGGTCGATTGCTTCAACAAACTCCCCATAAAGCTATCTCCTCATATGGTCAAACTCATGTCAACCATATGATCAACCCATTATCAAGCAATGGTCAAATCATTGTCAAATATCAAAACACTATTTGAGTCCTATTCGAGTCTAGTCAATCGTGACATGTGTCGATTGTACCAACAATCTCTTCCTTTTTGATGTTTGACAACATCTTTAAGTTAGGCTAACTAACAAGCCCAAATTTAACTCTTCCAATGCCAAAGTATAATGAAGGTTTACCTAACTTAAACCTCACTTCTCTCCCTTTAGCATACATCAAAAAGACTACCAAGGGTATCCATGTCAAATATCCCAATGAGATCTTACATTCTCCCCCTTGGTCCAAAAACATCTAGGATGTCTTCACTCTTTATAGTGATAAGTCTCATATTACTAAATGAGAGACAATCCTCACTTCTCTAATTTTCCTCCTTTAGTGAGCACAATGAGGGTTTCCAAACTCTTCATGTCTCCCCCTTTGAGGAATACTCATCCATCATCCCTTGATGGATGATGATCTCCCCCTAAAGGCTTACTCTCCTTGACCATTGCACCAACAATGTCTTTAGAAAGTTCTTAAGCCTATAGGAAACTTAAACCATCGAAAATAAGGGTAGAAGTTCAAACTTGAACTTTAACCTCCCTTAGAATTCGACACTCCACCCTAAACACCTCTCATAATAATTTTTAATGATATTTCACCCGTCCTATGATTTCCAAAGTATATTCTAGGGTTAGAAGACGTTAGGGTACTATAACGTAGTTGATACATGACTAAACAACCTTTGTTTATCTAATATCAGACACACCAATCGACTAGTTTCAGCTACCAGTCGACTAAACTACTATCAGTCAATTGTTCATATCGACAATCGATTGA
Source organism: Wurfbainia villosa (assembly GCA_025175895.1). Classification (NCBI taxonomy): domain Eukaryota; kingdom Viridiplantae; phylum Streptophyta; class Magnoliopsida; order Zingiberales; family Zingiberaceae; genus Wurfbainia; species Wurfbainia villosa. The sequence goes on from CM046007.1 coordinate 7,499,482, forward strand.
TTTCTATAAGTTCTGAAATTAGTTGAATTTCAACGAAATTCAAAAATGCATAAGTAATTCTAGAAAATTCAAAAAATCATGAAACTTCATATTACTTATGCTAAATACAATGGGTGAAAAATAGTTTTATGATAAAATATCCATTAAATTATAAGATTGATACAAAGTTCAGAACTATTGAAACTTCAATGTTTTTGGTCTAATTTGTATCAACTTCATTAATAGTGATTGCTATCAAAAGATAAATTTCACCAAGATTTTTCAAAATGATTTTAAAATATTTTTAAAACCTTATATTGAACTATAGTTTATGAGATAAATACACATGACTTGTACATTAGCTTTCCTCATGATTCATCAATACCATATTATCAGTTTGAGTTCATTTAGATGTAAGAACTATGCGCCTTGAACTTAACTCATTTTCCTAATATCTCACATGTGTCTATGGTGTATCAATACACATACATGTCAATTTAATATTTTTGTGAGATGTGGATTTGGGTTCTTCCCTAATCTAGGATCTCATGTATTTCATCTAGACAACTCTATTTGATTCTCTTATCATAAGACTGCAAATTATATCATTGTCCTTAAATTCAATTTTAATTAACCTAAATGCATGAAAAATGATCATGACATATAAGGATTGAATAATTTAAAGCATGTGTCAATAATCATGATTTCATGATATAAAAATGACCGAGACACAAACATGACATAATAACACTTAACATTTTTATGACATTACATATGATAAACAAAGCATGACAAATAGAATATAAAGGTATAAGAATACCTAGATTTTAAGCTCAATTGTCATTTACTAGGATTAAATCATTTTTGCCACAATATCAATTTTCCCTCAAGTGTGCCAAAATTCAAAAATGGTACACTATGAACTCTAAACCTAATTGTGTTAATTTTAATCAAATTTTTAAACTTCTTAAATTTTATTGACACACCCTAAAATCTTTTACGATATAAATCCAAATTCATTTCCAAGATATCATATAATCTTGAAAATGACCTAAGATACCAACTTTGCTATGGTTAGGTTAACTACCTTACCAATTCAAGTTGACATACCCTAACCCATCTAGCGTGAGAGAATCACGCTTCTAGGAACCTAAAATCTATTTGAGCTCATTGGATTCACAAGATACTCACTAGGGATAACCTCCCTTAGTACCTTCCTAATGACCCTTCTAGGCTTCAAAGTCTTGGTCATTTGGGTCTTATCTAGGTTAACCTTAGGAGTAACTCCTATGGTAACTTTGTTAGTAGCTTTCCTAGTTTTTTTTTTAAATCTTAGCCACTAGACATCTACCATAGTCAATTCTAGGGATGACCTCTCTGTGACCTTGATTTTCCTAGACCTATACTTAGTTCCATAGTCAAATGAAATATTGTGATAGGTTGACATTACCTTCTTGGACATAGGCTTGCAACCTAAGCATTTCCTATCCTTTGGTAATTCTTGCCTCCTAACACCTAAATCTTGCCCATTAGATCATATAATTAAATTTTATATTTTCTTAAGGGTCTTCTTAAATTTCTCAAGCTTTTTCATTTCTAATTTTTTAATTTTTGAATTTTCATTAACGTTTTGGGAATTCTTTTTCTTAGCATGTATCTTGATATTTTTTGGATTATTGCCTAGATTATTATCCTTAGATGAGCTAGGTCTTGAGGTAATTTATCTAGATTTATTCTTAGACTTAAATTCATAACTTTTAGCACCTAAGCAAAAATATTTATTTCTAGTATGTCTCTTGTGATAATTAACAATTGCAAGTGAATTAAAAACATTCCTAGCATGTTTTTTATCCTTACATAAACAAAGAGCATTATTGAGATATACCTTAGGATTTTCCTTAACTCCCCATACATTTGAGCTCTTCCTTTTGTTCTTGATAAGTTGTCTTCCCTTAAGACATTGGCTCCTATAGTGACCTCTTTGATTGCATTTGAAGCAAATAATATTCTCCTTGCTCTTTTAACTTTGGGCATCGACTTCTTTTGGCTTCTCATTGACTTTTAATGTCGATTGAGCTTTCTTGACTTTTTTTGTGCACTTGCTCTTATAGTGCCCTTGTTCCCTACACTCAAAGTAAGTTATATGATTTTTATTTTTAACCAATGCACTTGAGTTACCTATAGGGGTAGAGGAATCGTGAGATTGCTCTTCATCTCTTCCAGATGTAGAAGCTTCTTCTTTTTCTTCCTCCGACGTGGAATGTCTCTCCTCCCCTTCAATCCTAGAGGTGGAAGCTTCTCTAACCTCTTCGACTTCTTCCCCTTTGGACATTGAGCATCTTTCAACTTCCGACTCTTCAAGCTCTAGAGAGGATGGTGATGATTCTTCCTCTTCGGATGTTGAACATCTCTCAAATTCCGAGTCTTCTTGAGCTTGAGATGAGGAGCACTCCTCCTCTACTTTACTTAGGACTGTTGAGGGGTTCTCGTGGAACTTGATCAACTTGTTCCACAGCTCCTTAGCATCCCTATAATTTTTTAGTCTAGACACAATGTCATTAGGTATCAAATTTACCAACATTTTAGTTACCTTGACGGTTGTCTAGAATTTTTGTCGTTGCTCCTCGGTCCACATTTTCATTTTGAGGATTTCTCTCTTATTTCTTCTCGGGGCATCGAATCCTATAATAACAACAAATCAATTTTCGATATTGGACATTAGGAAATATTCCATCATACTTTTCCAATACGCGAAATCTTCAAGGTCAAAGTCGAGTGGAATCGTGATGTCATCCCTCAATCTATTTTGAAATTCCATTTCTTCCAGCGCGTTGCTCTCTTGGAGGTTAGTCCTTCGAAGAACAACCTCACTTTGATGTAGGATATTAGAGCGATTTGTTCTTCTGAGAGCCTCGGACTCTGATACCAATTATAGGGACCAATGTGGTCGCGCTATAGGGGGATGAATAACGATTCGTCGTTTCGATCGTGTCCATGCTTGTCTATAATTCGTTAGCACGGTGGAATATATAAAATAACATAAACGAAAACAAAGACAAAATACAATCACAAGACAAGAAGATTTAACGTAGTTCGGAACTCTAATTCCTACTCCACGGGTCGAGCGCTAGTGATGCACACCACCACTATCAAACTTCTCATTCTCGAAAAACACTCCAGAGGTGGAGAAACCTTTCACAACAAGATTACAAAAGTAATACACTAAGCAAATACAAGTATACAAACAAAATGCAAAGAAAACTTTACAAGAGTGCTTTTGATTGCTTGCTTGTTGTTTATTTTGGATTGCTCTTGAAGGTCTGTAATGCAACAATACTTCCCCTTCAAAATCGCTCAAAAAATTGCAACTGAAATCCTCCCTGTTGAGCTCTTTTTATGCCTCCCCATGACTTGGATTTTCACCTAGCAGTCGACTGACAAAAGACACCAGTCGACTGTCTACAGTGTCGTTGTCTCACAACAGACTTAATTCACATTGACATTTCAGCCAACGAATACCTTAGCAGTCGACTGTCAAGCCCATAGTCGACTGGTCAATCGACTACGGGACATTTTGTGTCCATGTCCACAAACACCAGTCGATTGTTATCCATGACAGTCGATTGCTCAAGGCCAGTCGACTGCCCATAACTTGTAGTTGACTGTCAGAGCACAACTCGAGCAGTGGAGCCTCAGTCGACTACACGACTAGTCGACTGCTCTGAGTCAACTTGGCTCCCGAGTGTCAAATACTCGGTCAGTCGACTATCCAATACTTCAGTCGACTGATAAATCTCAATAATGAGGTTTAACTCCAAGTATGATCCTCTTATACTTGATAAACACACTTAGCCTAAACTTAAGTCTTCAGCTCACTTCCATCAGCCTCACGTCTCTCGGATCACTCGAGTCTGTGACTCTTCATCCTTGCACTAGCCTTCAAGTGTCTCTATCAGCTATGTCATGCTAACTGAGTTCTTTACCAAGAAACATTTGAACTTTACGCTGTCAAACATTGGACTTTACGCTGCTAAACATTGGACTTATGTTGTAAAGACTATATGTTTGGACTTTACACCGCTAATATCACACCTTTGGACTTCCCAATATCCAAGCATCCATACTTGGACTTTCATCACCAAAGTTCACTTGAATTTTACACCGCCAAGACTACACACTTGAACTTATGACGCTAAGATTATACCTTTGGACTTTCCTTGTCAAGTACCCATGACTTAGACTTTCCATTGCCAAGACCCATGTTTGGACTTTCCAATTGTTAAGTACCCATGACTTGGACTTTCACATGTCAAGTGTTCATGACTTGGACTTTACCATTGCCAAGACTCGTGCTTGGACTTTTCATGTCAAATACTAAATACTTGGATTTTCTATACAAGTATCCAAACTTGGACTTCTCTCGAGTCCTACTCGAGCTAGGTCAACCTTGACCTGAGACCGATTGCTTCAACAATCTCGCCATAAAGTTATCTCTTTATATTGTCAAACTCATATCAACCATATGATCAACTCATTGTCAAATAATGTTCAAACTATTATCAAATATCAAAATACTACTCGAGTCCTATCCGAGTCTGATTAATCATGACCTGGACCGATTGCATCAATAAATTTCTATATAAACTTACATTGCTTAAAATTAAGGAATAAATACTACATGTAGTAGTTTATGACACGAAATAATCCAAAATATTTTCTCTCTCTTTTGTTATACGATTATATTGTGAGTAAAACATAATTACAATTTTTTTTTCAATTAAACATTATGTATGGCATTATTAGTAATGAAATTTATATATGAAAATTTATATTTTGAATATTTGATTTTGATAAAATGGTATTTGTGAGAGAGAAAAAATGGTATTTACCACACATTTTTTCTTTTTGAGAACATTTTTTAAAACTGGACCATCGACGGTCTACATCAGCGCTAATGTTCGTGCGTATCCCTGATCCCTGATGTGCCACCGGGAAATGAGCCAGGGCCAGTCGGCCATTGTTAGGAGAACAGAAGAAACGCGCGGCGCCGGCGACATGTTTGCCACCCGCCGACTACGCTTCCCTTTGGTCTCCGCTGCCACTCGCGCTCTCTCCTCCTCGTTTCTTCCTGACGGCGTTCTTCCCCCCGTGGCTCCGACAACCAGGGCCGGACGCGGAGCCGGGAGGGACACCCTCGGGTGGAGACTGCTCACCCTCATTTACCCCAAGCGTAGCGCCGTGGTGGTCCTACACAAGTGGGCGGAGGAGGGCAAGACCATTCAGAAGTACCAGCTCAACCGCGTCGTCCGCGAGCTCCGCAAGTACAAACGCTACAAGCACGCCCTCGAAGTACGCCACGTTCTACTTCTACTCTTCCTTATTTGTCCCCTTCATCATGATTTCCCTGGCTTGATCTTCGTAATATTTTCTTTGGGATTAATTTTGCTGAAAGATGTGGTGGGGTTATGAATAGGTCGAAAGCTTGATCGGGCTTGTATTTTAGGGTTTATAGATTCAGAACCCAGAATATTTTGTGTCGATGTGCTTTGCCTTGAACCCAGCGGCATAGTATGCTCGAACATACTGTTATCTACCTTCAAAAACTGGACATGTTAAATGAACAACAAGATTAATGGAAAACTACAATTTTCACTGATCCGGTCACTTGGAGATGGAACAAAGGTTTATTTTTTTCCTCTTTCCATCGTCTACAAATTCTTCCGCTAGGTTGGGATATTGTTCCATGAAATGCATCACTATGGCCGGCTTACACTTTGCCTAAAGCTAAACTTCTCAGCTGGATTATTCTGCACAAGAAGGCAAATTTTCTTCTTCAGCAACGTGGAATCCCAAATGTTGGAACTTGCGTGTTATGGGGAGATGGAAGAGAGTCTGTTGAACACCTCTTTTTGCAATGACCTTTTATACTATCTTCTCCTAGTTGGTTACCAGAGACACCTTGGAAGCTATACTAAGTTTCTCACCTCACCTGGGCTTGATACTATGCAATTTGAATTCAGAGTGGAAAGATTCTAGTCTTGACATATATCTGGTGAGCAAAGGAATTGTATTTTCAACATGACTTGCACAGACACGCAGGTTCATCAGCCTATAGTGTAGCATCTAGGGTGTAGAATAGAGGAAAAACAATGCATCGGAGACAGGTGCTGGTAACACAGAATTAAATGCTGTCTATTATTTATTACTCTGGTAAGTGTCATACTCTCCCATTTTCTGTTTCTTCTGTCTCTAGTTGACTACTCTTGCTACACTTAGATTAAACCACCAGGTGTATCTGATAACTATTTTCCATGTATAACTGTATATTCAGCAAGCCTGCCTTATGTGCCTCAGAAAAACATGGGTAAATTTCAAAATCTAGCACATGCTTTTGGTTTTGTTTTAAATATAGCATATATATTTAAAAAAAAGCAACCCGGTGCACGAAGCTCCCACCATGTGGAGTCCCGGAGAAGGATCCATTGTATGCAGTCTTACCTTGCTTTTTACAAGAGGTTGTTTCCAGGATTTGAACCCGTGACCTTTTGGTCACAAGACAACAATCTTACCGTTGCGCTAAGGCTCCTCTCGTTTTAAATATAGCATATACTTTAAGAAATTTCAATTATGCACAGAACATAGTAATGTTGTTTCTTTTCTGGCATATGCTTCAGAAAATTTCAATACCGTACATCAATTTTTAATTTTATTTCAATTCTAGCACATATGTTAAAGTTCTTTTAATTATAGCATCTACCTATTTCTTATAGAAAATTCATCTATTTTAGTTTTTAGTTGAGAATGAACAAATAGTTTAAATGTCTATTTATTCAAAAATCATTAATTAGTTTCATTTCTTATTTGAAGCTGTTTCATTTCTTATTGCGTTTTCCTACCTAGTAGGATAAGACTTTATTGGTGTTGTTGTTGTTGTTATCAATTAGCCAAATAATAAAAAATAATTTGCCTTTATAAGATCAAAAGCTAAGTTTAAGTAATAAAGTAAATTTTCATTGGAATGTAAAGAAATTTTAAGAAAAATAAAGTATCTTTATTAAAAAAAATCAATAAAATAATTTCTAGAATTAGTTTACATTTTTAAACTTAAATCACATTCTAAATCTGATTGTCTGAAGAACTATTCATGTTTTAATTAAAAAAAAAATAGAAGTGGCCACTATATTTAAAATACTATAATGTAATATTAATTAAAAGATTATTTAATTTGGCGCATATGATTTAAACTTTTAAAATACATTTTATAAAATATAATAGAGAATTTTTTTGAAATAAGTGTTAGAATTGAAACAGTATACAACCTGGTGCATATACTTGTAACTTTTCAAAATATATTCTACCTTTGAAACAAATCCGAAAATATATGCTATATTTTGAAATTTACCCAAAAACCCAAATGTAGTGTCTACAGTTATCTGCCAAATATGATGCATTTTGATACTTAATGGCTTTCGATCTTTTATATGAGGAATAAACCTTTGGCGACAAGCAAACAAATATTGTTGCTATGGTGGGTGTTTTGTTGGATTACACTTGAAAAATCACAGAGTCCTTGGATCAATAAGTTCCCCTCTTGTCCCCACGGGGATGACGTGGTGGCTAAGGTACGGCGGTGCTTGCAAAAATGACATGGGTCGATTCCGAAGGAGGTCTAAAGTCTTTTTCTGGATTCAGATGACCTCCACGTGTCTTGACTACCACATCAAGGCTCATAGAGTCCTCCGTGATTTACCTCCCTCATAATGACCGTGAGACAGGTCAGTGGAGGCCGCTAGGTTGGCCGTTCCAACCTTTTATAGGAATAAGTTCCCCTCTTGCTTAGTGTGCAGGAGATGCATTGTTAAACATGAGACTTTAAGAAGGTTGGACAATGCAGAGTGGTTGATCATATCCTTTTCATTTAATCCATCTTCATGTTTCTTGTTTATAGGTTTTAATTCCAGTTGTGAACTATTTTTTTGTGAACTTTCCATTATTTTTTATGAATAAGTGCAGTTAAATCATTTCATTTCAGTCCTTGGCTAGAATTTTGCCTACCGGTTGTGCAATTGTGCTAGATGAACATGAATCTATGTTGGAATCAAGGTTTAAAATTTTGACCCGTATTGAGGCTTCGGTTCGCGATCAGAACGATACGGTTTTGATATCGTATCGTGTCGTATCGATAAATTTTGATAATTTTTAAATATAAAATATATAAATTAAAGATGAAATTTCTAACTTAAATATTAAAAATAAAAATATGATTACAAGAAGAAAAAAAATACCAAAAAATTAATTATAATAATAAAATAATAGGATTAAAAAATAAAATTTAATAATAAAAAAATTATTATTTATAGTATATAAATTAATAAAATAAATTTTAAAATAATTTTATTAAATTTTAATTGATTCTATTAACATATAGTTAAACTATAGTTTGAGGAGCTGATTTTTTATTTTTCCATTCACCGTTGCATCAGCCCCGCTACCTTGTGGAGACGCGGCGAGGTCACAGAGCCGCCATGAGGCCGAGGCGAGGCCAGGCAACCGTCGCGGCCCGAGCGAGCAACCATCGCGGGCCCTGCAGCGAGCATCCCACGGCCATCGCGACCTAGGCTGGGTGAGGTCGTCGGCCAGCTGCGTTGCGGCCACTGCGAGGCCGCCGATGATGACTATCGTGATCCCCACGTGAGGCCACCTGTGGTCGCCGGCGCCGGGCAAGGCCCGTTGACCTTCCTTGTTCCGATGTCGGGCGACGGACAAAACGATAAATCCTTGGTTGGAACAAATCTTGATATATTATTGGAAAAGCTGATCCCCTTGTTTTCTCTTTCTGATTCAAAATTAGTAGAGGTTGAATGCATGTTTTTTATTTTTTATTATGCTTTGCAAGGTAAATAGATTTCTTGACGGTTGTAACTTTACATTGGTTAATGCAGATATGTGAGTGGATGACAACCCAACAACAAATTAAGCTTCTTCCTGGCGATTATGCCGTCCATTTGGACTTAGTTTCAAAGGTTCGGGGTCTGGATAGTGCTGAGAAGTTCTTTGAAGATCTTCCTATCAGGATGAAGGGGCAATCTACCTGCAGTGCTCTCCTCCATACTTACGTGCAGCACGAATTGTTGGATAAGGCTGAATCTCTAATGGAAGAAATGTCATCTCATGGTTTACTTAGATGCTCTCTTCCGTTTAACCATATGTTGACACTCTACATATCAAAGGGCGAAATGAGTAAGATACCAAATTTGCTCAAGGATCTGAAAAAATATGCATCCCCTGATGAAATCACCTACAATCTATGGTTAAGTGCTTTTGCCAAGGCAGTGGATGTCACTGGAGCAGAAAAAGTTCTTCATCAGATGAGCAAGGACAAGATAGGGGCTGACTGGGTGACATACAGCATATTAGCTAACTTGTATGTTAAAGCAGCTTGTCATGACAAAGCACGAGAAGCTTTAGCGGAGATGGAGAAACGGGTCTTCAAAAAAGATCGCGAAGCCTATGGCTCCCTTATTAGTCTTCATGCAAGCCTATTGGATAAAGATAATGTTTACAGAATGTGGAGGAAAATGAAGGACACATTTAGGAAGATGAGTGACACTGAGTACAAGTGCATGCTTTCATCTTTAACAAAGATGGGTGACATTGATGAAGCTGAGAGGATCTACAGTGAGTGGGAGAAGATGTCTGGTACTCGAGATTCAAGGGTTCCGAACATCCTCCTCGCTTTTTATATCACGAATGATATGTTCGAAAGAGCTGAGAAGTTTCTCTCGCAGATAATGGAAAAGGGTGTTAAGCCTAGCTACACTACATGGGAGCTGTTTGCTTGGGGTAACTTGGACAAAAACAGAATGGCCAAGGTGTTGGATTGCTTAAGGAAAGCTTTGTCAAACTTAGAGAAGTGGGAACCTAATGTTAAACTAGTTAAAGCAATCTTCTCCAAGATCGAAGAGACAGGCAACATTGAAGATGCAGAGAATTTCGTAGTTATTCTCCGTCGGGCGGGATACTTGACGACCGAGATCTACAACTCATTGCTTCGAACTTATGCGAACGCTAGCAGGATGCCATTGATAGTCGCTGAACGCATGGAGAAGGACAATGTGGCGATGGATGAAAACACTAAACATTTGCTGAGAATAACAAGCAAATTTTGTGTAGCCGAAGTTTCAACATTGATTTCTTGAAGAACTTTCTTTGCTGTTGCTCTTTGGCATCTGTTTTACTGAAAAGGCCAAGACATTCATTTCTTCAAGAACCTTTTTGCTGTTGTTGTATTGCACTTTATTTTACTCGAAAGGCAAAGAAAGCTAGAAAAAGTGTAATGATCTATTCGATTGCTACTGATATGCTAGAGAATATATTGGAGACGAGCATGTTCAATGAGCCAAGTGGCAGCTTTTATTGAGCTCGAGATTGTCTTTGTAATTTAGTTAAAGCATAATCCAATAAATGAATTTTTTTTGTTATCATTGCAGATGATTTAAAATTATACAACTTATAAAGTATAAGCAAAATAATAAACAAAAATAGTATATGTAATAACATAATAATCAAGCTTTATGTACTCATGAATTTTTTACAAATCTTTTTTTTTATGAATATTAATGATTTGAGATGTTAGCGTTTGGTTTGTAGAAATTTTTTTATTTTTTATTTTTTATTTTCATTTTTTTTTAAAAAAAAGAGAAAATAATATTTGATTGGTGTTTTCTATTTTTGTTTTTTGAGAAAGAAATTTTTGAAAAATTGAAAAACATAAAAAAAATATTTTTTATTTTCTAGAAAATAAAAAATGCGCTTGCGGCCAAACACCCCCTTAATATTTTAAGTTTATTTTGTTTATATATTCATATACTAAACACATAAATAAGGTTTTCAAAATAAGTATCAAAGTTATCCGTCAACATTTTATGTCTTTGATCCTTCTTTTCTTCACCTATAGTTTCCTTTGTGTTGTTTTGGGCAGAGGCTGATTCATACTTTTTTTTTTTATTAGTATTCGGCCTGACTAATTCTGAGAATAATCGACTCGATCTTATAAATCTCTAACGAGACACTAAACCATCTCTAGGTAAGATATACTCTATCAACTATCAGAGTAAATCAGAAAAGTATTCACAATTCAACAGTTAAGTCCGACGATGTGATCTCATCATCCCTGTAAGATAAGTCCGACGTCGAAGATATACTCCGTCCGAAAAGATAAACTCTCAATTTACACCCGACTCAAGATCGTTTGCTCAAATTTTTTTGAAATTCCAAATTTGTTTTAGCAAAGGATTCAAACTATATTAGTCTATGAAATATAGTTCCAATTTATAGTTGTATTGTACCCCGGAGAGCCTAATTCATACATCTCCTTGTGCTACCTCTTCAGTGCTCAATTCCGGTGGGCAGGAGATAATTTGTATCCATTTATCCTTTTTTTTATTTCCTCTATTGCATTCATGTGTTATTAAAATAACATCAAAAAAATTCAACCACGTTAGCAACAATGGATCATAGTCAACAATGGATCTATCTTGCCACCGTGTTCAAGGACAAAATCTCCCTCGTGATTTACCCTCCCTTTCATCGTAGCCCTGGGACGAATGACAAGAAACTGTTAGTTGGACAGATTCTCAACTTTTTGGATCATAACCAACATTGTGTGAATTTGCCAAATCCAAAGAACATCTATGATAATAAAAAAAATGAAACTTTTTTGTCATTAAGTAGGTAGTTATGTAGGACAATGAATGGAAGATGGAGTTCACAATTATATCACAGATGATATTACGTTGCTTCTCTTTCAAAATGGTCCATGGATTGCGAAGTCTAGTCTAGAGAGGTTATTTTGTCGCAAGCAAGGGCATTTTATACTAGGAGAGTAAGAGAACTCATTTTATTTAATGAAATTACACGTAAAAGGAATTAAAAATCAAGATATCGGGACCATACCTCTGTTCATAAAAAAAAAATAATGAAATTGTCACATTAACTATCTACTCGTGAAGAAAATAAATTAAGAATCTATATGATAAATACAAAGAAAGAGATCAATCGATAGCTCAGAGTTATGATTTCTCTGGAAATTAATTTCTGTCCGCTTAAGAATAATCTCTTTGTATTTATCAACTAGATTAGTCCTGAAGCTACCATACCTCTTTTGTAAAAAATTGGAATTGTCAACCTAACGACCTCCATCGGTCTGTCCCACGACCATTGTGAGAGAGGTAAATTACAGAGGTTCCTATGGACTTTGACGTAGTGGTCAAGACACGTGAAGGTCATCTGAATCCTCAAAAGACTTTAGAACTTCTCTGGAATCGATCCATGTCATTTTTACAAACACCGTCATATCTTAATTATCACATTATCCCCTAAACCATACCTCTATACATAGATATTATTGTTATTGCTAATAAAATTTTTGATTTTATTGACAAAACAAACGTTAGAAGCGTAGTCAGAGTCACCGTTGGGATAGGGCGAGCTCCAGCCTCACCTAAAAAAAATAATGATTTTAATTTTTTAAAAACTTTATCACAATTTTTTTTTAAATTTACATACAAATTTAAAAATATGTAATTATAATTAATTTTTAAAAATAAAATATTAAATTAGAATGATAAATTTTATAAATATCATTATTGTGTAAGTTGATAAAAATATTAATTCTAAATTATTTAATTTTTTTATCTACCGTCTTTTTTCTTTCACCATTATTTGTTTATAAGTAAAGAATTAACTATTCAAATATAACTTAGATTTTTATTTTTTATTGAGTAAAAAAAAAATCCATCGCCATTAAAAATCCAATGAATGTTGGCCGCTAGAGAGATGACCACAAGGCAATCAGTGGTTGTCGTTCGTGAACAACCCTAGATAATCGATGGTTCGAATCTTGACTATGCCTCATCTGTTGGATCTCACCAAATTCATGCACATCAGGAATATACATAGTACAAAAACATTATGCTAATAAATAATATGTAAATGTTCGTTCCTTGAATCTAGGAAGAGGTATAGTGGATCAATCGACTAGATGAAGGATTGATAAAATCAAATAGTTAGCCCCTTCCTTGAATCAAATAGTTGGTAAATTTATAAATGGATTTTCAAAGAGATTATGACTTTAGACTATCAATCGATCCTCTTCTTTGTATTTGTCATTTAGATTCTTAATTTATCTTTTTCACCGATAGAGACAGTCGGAAGAAATCATTAATATGATAATTCTATATATTTTTTTAATAAAATCAGATAATCATGACAAGCCAAGCAACATATTACATCTAGAATTAGTCGAGTAAAATAAATTATTAGTGAACGGATCGAATAGATTCTAGTAAAAAAGGGATTTAAGGGAGAGCTTTTAGCAACAACTCTAAGAGAGAAAAAAAAAAAGCAAAAAGAGAAAGCTTCGTCATTATAATTCATCCTTGTATTGCATTTTTTTATTTGCATAACATTTGTATTCACCTGTGTATTGCTATAAGCGTAGGTCATGTAAGAGGTAGAAGACATTCTTAGGCCGTGGAATAGGAGCCAAGGACTACCAAACCACATAAATTGCCACAAAAGTGGCAAGAAGTTGCACAATTGATCTGCTCTAATATTACTTGAGTGGGTTATAAAATTTTAGCTACTAGGGTAGCGAGTTGATCCAAGTTTTCTTGACTGATGAATCATTTATGGACAATTGCAATCCATGAAGGATAACTTTTGCTGTTGAATTTCCTTGTGGTAAATTCATCATGGATCCTAAAAAGGTTATAGGGGGCCACAACCAAAGGTATTGGGGATGTAGATGAGGATGAGCTTGGCATGGAGAGGCTTCCGACAATAACAATATAGGGAGGAAGGACTGTTGAACTAGAACTCTATATCCATCAACAATGGGATGCAAAGTGGCTCTTGGACTGTGTAGCACTATGCACACTTGTTGAAGTGGTAACCAATGCTTGGGGTTATGTGCACCTGCAAGGGGGTGCACATTGCCTGCGAGAACCAACGATTTCGAATCAAGAAGTGTCGTGAGTTGCAGGTGGCACGGTCAAGAAGAGTCACAAGCTGGTATTTGGTTCCGGCATGGGTCGATGAGCATTTCAAATCGAGAAGCCTGCAGGTTGGTGCGTGCCGGCACGAACCATGTAGCCGCTACATTCAAAAGTCACAATCAACAATGGGGGTCAATGATAGAACTACCCATGATATCCCAATTAAAAAAAAATTATTTCTGCAACTTGAATTTGTGATTATCAGATCACACACGGCAATAATTTTACCATTATGCTAAATCTCCGCTTCATAATCATCACGTCAACTGAGACAAGAAAATTCAAATAGCTATAACAATCTTATGAGTTATTCTCAGTATCAGTCAACTCTCAACCTACCCTTCTGCACCATTTTTGTAAATCATCCCAACATCAAAACATAGATGGGTTTATGACATAGACATGGACGTCCCACCTGTTCTGTCTTTGCCAAAGAAGCTCCAAAATGACAGGAACTTCCTACCAAGGAAAAACAAAAGAAAAAGGTGTTCATTGTACATGCTCCTCTAAGAAGTTGACAATGGCCATCCTCATGCCAGATTAATGAAGTGAATCACTGATTGAGAAGCTACTATTTGTCTGTTCTTGGAATTTAACTGATGAATATATACAGGCTCGTAAATACCAATCTGCAATATACCAGTCGATTCATTTGGAACATATCTAGGTTGATTCAGAATCATACAAGGGGTTGTAGTTAACACAATATGTAGGGGAGCTCATAAGCATTTGACTCCGACACTAGATCATCAATAGCAAATCTATCGGTTCACTGAGAAAAGTAAAGAATCCGTTAACAGAAAACAAATCTCATATACACAAAAAGAGGAGTCTTCCCATCTCTCTGGCATTCTCTTTGTTTCTAAGGTTGTCTTTCCCTCTGTCTGGCATTCTCCATATGATCATTGGAGGTGCAAGCTTGAGCTTGTAAAGATGCATTCGAAGCTGGGCCACAAGTCAAAAGATGTAGTTAACCATTTTCTGTGAGGAGTCATGATGCATGATTCATTTCGCGAATATGAAGTTTTTTGGAGAATAATAAGCAGAGAAACATTGTCAAGTGCTGAGATTAAAGAAAGACTTTACCAGGGTTATACAGAGCAGGTGATTGAGGTATTTCCTCTTTGACAGCTCTAGTCAGTAATTCTGATGGCCTATGAAAGAGAAGATGGGCAACAGTCCGATCGATGGGATTTGTACCTGTTTCTACACTTGTCCACTTTGAATTTCTGTGAACAACATGAATTAAGTTAGCATCATATATAGTTTCTCAAAAATAGAGATGCATTCCATTTGATAGGAAATTTAATGAGTGGAACAAACAAAATGTCATTGTTATAGTTGACAAGTTTAGTAACCAAGCAAATGAGTTGGCAAATACTCATTCAAAAAGCTTCATATGAGTATTTAGTCTTTTGGTTACCCAAAAACTTGAATCAAATGCAATATAAATTTGGTATACCTTTTGACATGAATATTAGTCTAGTTTTTACCAAGGAACATTTGCTTTTACTCTATACTTCAAAACCTCTTTTGTCCACCTATATTTTTGCCATTAATGACCAACACAATACTACTCAGCCTCCAATGATAATTTTGAGAAAGTTCTAGCTTTGTGAACTTCAAAATAGTTAATGTAGGCTTTAGAAAGGTGCACATAATGGCCTAGTGCCTATCAGTGGATGAGAACTTGAAATATTTTCCAATAACTGAAAACTTGTGTGGAACTAGAATGAGGAATTGCAACATTCTAGCACTATATGAATAATGCAGTCATGCTTAAAGAGGTTTTATTCCATGTCTTAAAGTTTGTTCCGTCTCAATCCAAAACAAGGAGACATACCGACCCACAAGGTTTTAAATACCGTTGTGTTGGTTTTAAATACCGTTTTATTCCATGAAAAGTGATTCATTCCACCTGTTGACTGACATGAGAAACAACCTCATGAACCATACACAGCTACAACTGCAGGTGGAGTTTGTGTGAGGGCTTTCGCAATGTTGGCAAGAATGGAGTGAGTGTTTCATGATGTTGGTGACAATCACATGAGGGTCCCATGTAACTTGAAGTGTTCGTCCGACGGTTTTAGCAACGTAGTGGTCACATGGGGATTCTAGGCATCACAAAGTGTTCACTTGAGCAGTTAATGACCTCCTTCCCAATCTACTCTTGATGCTCCATACCATCATCACACATATGATATATAGAAAAGCCCCTCCATGTAATCACGAGCTATGAGTATGATTCTAAAATATGGATACATGGTGTATGCTATTTAGAAAAGCCCGATCATGTGATAACAGGGTTGAATCCACTGCTTTTTAAAATAATGAGAAGTGTTGATAGCATCTAAAATCAACTACCAACTTAAAGAGAAAACAGTGAACAAGATTGAATTAGAACATACCCAGGTTGAATGCATCAATAGGAAAGTTTAGTTAATATATTTAAAATTCTCAACAGCCGTAAATGATGAAAGCGGAATAAATTTGGTAGAAAGAGGTGCTTGCACATTAATAGCCCAAAAGAATCGACTCTTAAAAAGCTAATTTAAATACAGGTTTCAGTTAATAAACATCGGATGTAAATATATATATCAGCAAAAAACTCACTTGCGCGATTTCTTTGTATCATCATATGCTGAAAGCTCATCCTCATCTCTGTTACTTTTGTTTGTGCTATTTCTGTCGCTAGCACTTTGTCTCTCCATAGCACTTTGTGCTAGACGGAATAAACTATCTCGTATACAAAGCCTTATTCTAATATCCAACTGGGTAAAAGTGAAAATTATTTGCAATCATATTAAAACTGATAGGATTTAAAGTAAGTAAAGAAACTGAAACCAAAACAAGCAGAGTATCTATTACCTGTTCAATAGCATCTTGAAGTTGATAATATATTGTTTCTTCCAATGACTGACCATCAATTATTGAGGAGAATGTCCAGGGTTCTTCGTCGTCAGTGAGTATGTTCCGCTCTGCTAACAGAAGCTTATTGCTGATAAGATCAGATGCCGAGTTTGTCTTAGATTCTACAGGTTGTTTCTTAGGCGAGCATGATTGGAGAACCCCAGAATCACTAGTACTTGGATGAGAAAATTGCTGTTGTTGCTGCTGAATGGCAATCATTGCCTGCATTTTTTGGCGCCTTCGCAATTTTTCAATTTTTTCTTGGGGAGTCAGCAGTCTAGAAGCTGAATCAGATGGTCTACTTAGACCATTTGGATTCTTTGAGAAATCTGCTAAAAATTTATGACCAACAGAAAGTGGTTTTTCTTTGTTCATTTTAGTATGCACATTCTGGGAAATTGGAATAGTTGGAAAAGGATATGCTGTGTAAGCATACCCCGATAACATGAATTGATTTGGGGAGTCTAGTTGTTCAACATCTTCAGGAGCTCTAACTTGTCTTTCTGTAGATGATTCAAAACTGTCAATCAGGGTTTTGGTGCGAGCATCTGTCGTGGAGCTTAGAAGTTGCTGGCTTTCATTTGTGCTGCAGGACCACATGGCACTTGTATCATCTAATTCTTTAATCTTTCCTTTTTCTTCTGATTTCTTGTGAGACGTTAGAGTTTTCTTCTGGATATTGGGCTGCAATTATTGATGATCCCAATGAGTCATGTTAGGATAATAATGATGGCTTGCAAAACTTTCTATTGTTTGTGCTAGCACTAAAATTTTATGTGCAAAGGTTGATACAACCCAACAGTAACATAATAAAGCATATTATCATATCCTTTTTATTAAAAAGAACTATCAATTTTCACTTTTCAGTGTCATGTTCAGACATTACAGCATATGCATCTAGAACAAAGCAAATTTTCTTAAACACGAACCTATGCCTTGTACTCAAGAACTTCGTGTATCACAATGAGGTAACATGACTTCCTAAACCAGAAACTGTAAAAAAATTTAGCTTTGATATGGAGAAGGGAAGGTTTCAAGGAGGCTGCAGAAAGCATAGACATCATTGTCTTAAACAAAATGAACGAATTGATGACAGTCTAAATAGTCAAGGAACTAGATATATTCGTTAAAGCTCAAGTCATATGTTAGAAACATTGCCTTCAGTCCCACATTGTTATTTGCTATTGGGTCTTAGAGGCTATATATACATGGGAGATAATCTAAATTATAAAGCCTATTGACTAGGTATCGATGCTAGGTACTCTGTGATTGGCGAATTTTCAAATATAGAATCAAACACAATCCTAAATAAAATTTCAGTTTAATTTCTATTTGCTTAAATTCAAATCAAATGAAAAAATTATCTTTCTTAGTAGTAAATTATATATCTTTGAAATTTGTTTTTAATGATTGAAGGGTAATACACTGACCTCATAAACAAAGTGGAGATCAGGACCTCCCAAGCCAAGATTGTTATCTTCATATGGGAGAATTGGTTCTCTTGTTAAGTGTGTCCTAAAACTTCCTAGATGAATTATTAAATTACTTGACATCACCTAGAAGCATTTATATGGACTAATTTTGAATCTTGCTCAGTAGTCCAACGCACGATATCAAGGTCACATCATCTGACCAAGATCTGACGATAGGCTTCAAGTGATCAGCCTTAGATCAAATGTTGGGCATCACTATCTAAAATTTTAAGTATGGTGGGAAAGCTATAGAGACAACCAATGCACTATTGTTCTCTGATCGATCTGTCTCAATAACATAAGACGAAACAAACTGTACAACACATATTTGGGGTTGGCTGACAAAAACATCTTCTAAGCTATAGACGCTATTAAATCTTCAGCATCTTGAAACCAGACAATTGGAGACAAGATCAAGTTCATATGAACATTTGAATCCCTGGGTAAATTCTTGGTACAAAGTGCCTACACATCTCACGTCTATGGAAGTAACAAATACAGTGGGGCAGAGATGCTATTGTATATGTTCCTCTGAAAGTTGTTATACTGGGATGGGTTGTTTACAACAGAATTTTGCACACAAAGAAATTGGTCTACAGCCAAAACATCATTTGAAATCCCTTCTACATATATCCTGATTGGAGGAAAAGACGTGAAACCGCCTCATTTAAGAATGTCATAGAGAAGGGTATTCCTAGACAAAAATCAGTTCGACCTAATGAACCTGTAGACTCAAGGACCATGGTTTTAAATTTCGATCCATGCTGGACAGTACGGGTGGCCTCCGCATGACTTGTGTAGTTGCGATGAACAGTAAAATTTTAATTAAAAGTTAAGTCAATAATTTCAATCAACTTCTATCTATAATTCAAATAAAATCAATCAAAATTTAATAAAATTATCCTATTAATCTAAAAATATTCCATAAATTTATTTTATTTATTTATATATTATGAATAATAATTTTATTATTATTTTATTTTATTTTTTAATCCTATATAATCGCAATTAATTAAATTAATTTTAGTATTACAATTAATTTTTTTGATAATTTTTTTTAGTTATTTTTTTATTCTTAAATTTTTTAATATTTAAGTTAAAAAAATTATTTTTGATTTATATATTTTATATTTAAAAATTCTCGAAACTTATCAGCATGGCATGATACGATATTAAAACCGTATCATTCCATATGCAGATTGAAACCTTGATACCAATTGAGATTTTAAACCTTGTCTAGGACCACTTCAAGACATATCTTATCAGCCTCTACATTTTATAACCGACAAAGTTAAATTCACAGAGCAGTTGAGATAGACCTTGGGCACATAGCAGGAAAGAAACAATAGGTTCTTGTACCACAGTTTTGTGTTTTTCTCAACTGGCACATCTAGTTGTTTTTTATTTGGAAGAACTTGACATGTAATCTGCAAACATATAGATATACATCCAACCTATTCCTCTATCACTATACATATACCTGAAGATAATATCAGTGCATCACCATAGGCCTTTAGGCTTCTTTCCTCACTTTTTATATATTAAACAGTTTATATGCTAATGACAATAAGGTTTTAAGTAAACATGGTACAAACAACAGTACATACTCCAACAAAGAAAATTTTATTAGCATTTTTGACAAATTTAAGAATAAATAGATTACCGTGTTTGAGAACAGGTTCTGTTCCTCGTAGTATTCACTTCTTGTTGTCACAGTACTATCTCCTCTCTGTTGAGGCGAATAAGATAGGTGGTAGCTTAACAGGTATACCAAGGTATGTAAAGAACATTATCCATATATATACCTTTTCTTCCAATGTTTCCTTTCCAGCAGACAATTCATCAAGATGAAAAGAGGAAGAATCATAACCAGAAGATTGGTCCTTGCACAATGGCATGTCCTGTTAACATAATAAATAGGAATTTAAGATCTTTGTTTCTATGACAAGCAATATCAAGAATGGTAAACTACATAATGATTTGCTTGTGTGATTTGCTAACAAAAAAGACAAATTACTGGTAATGCAATTGATTGTGCAGTGCTGCTAATTACATCAGAAGCTGCAGTCAAGAACTCATCTGCATTGCCAACCATTTCGTGTCCAAATATGGAATCATTTTCACTGCAGGGGGAAAAGAGAGATAATAGAGCTAATGTTGACCATTGAAAATGATTAGAAGTGGTTAAATGAATTACCTGAATATTTTGTCAAGATCCTCAATATCTCCGATATTAGCCCAGTCACAATCAAGGAAAGTACCATTCTCTCTGTCATCTTTGTCATTATCAAAGATTTCAGATGGACTATTGAACTGCACTGTAGATGTTCACAAACTATATTTTATTGGACTATTCTACACCTCTGTGACAAATAATAGCACTAGATTGACATCATTTTACCTCTTATTTTGTTGAGCTTTTTTGTTCCACTGGTATCGAGCATTAATTGTTCTTCCATAGTATCTCTATTACAAGAATCATTGTACTCTTTACCAAGAGAAGTACTTAAAGAAGGCAAATCAGGCCATGAATCTACATCAAGTTGTGCAGCAATAAGTTCTTCACTTGTAATGAAAGTAGAACTATTGTCCTGATTAATCCCCAGAATATCATTCTTAGATCCTGAAGACTGTTCGCTTGACCTTAAGGAAGTGTTTGCTTCATCGTTTTTTTCCCTTTTATAATTACCCAAAGGAGGCAATGGATTCTTGTCAACACCATTAGGATAAGGCATAATATCGTCTTCATTCTCAGAAAAATCACACCATATTGTATCCCCCACCTGAAATTACTCAAATTAACCAAAAGAAATACTAAAAGAAAGAAGAATGTACTAGGGAATCAAGAAAATGATTATACTGAAATCGCATTCGCAAAAAAATTCTCACTAACAAAAGAAGAGAAAATTAACAGCTTTCTAAAATACTGTTAAATTCAGTATGCACACATGTCAGTGTTAAGAAACTATAGGCTAAGAGACTGCACCATGATTTCAAAGTGAGACATGTATCCAACATTTTGCTAAGTGTAGAATTCAATAGTGGAAGAATTAGAATACACATACCTTAGGCAGCGCACTCTCACCTATGTATGTATAGATAACATTTACATCCAGACCCTTGTATTTTTGCATAATTACAGTTAGATCCTACTCCAGGACATAGTAAATCTATCAATCAATCGTCAAGATTGCACTTGTTATCTTGCAAAATGACAATTTATCTTTATATCCATTGTCGTTTATTAAACCATAAAGTTTGAGTCCATATGCATGGAAGATTGATAATCACAATATAACTTCATTGATGCATTACAATCCACGTTCAGTTTTATCACTAGGTTTTTTAAGCCAAACAAAGCATAAATGTGGCAAGAGTCATTGTTGAATACCTGTGCACTTGATCTAGATTCTATGTTATGCCATCTTACTTATCTAAGATAGTTAGATTTCCTCCCAAAAGGACACAACAATCTTATGTAGATAGTCCATCCGTGGGGCAACTTTACCCATCTACATCAATAGATCTGGAAGTGAACTTGATCTCAACAAAGGAGGCCCTTGCTTGGGTTAGTCATCTCATACTGAAGAATTCTCCCAATTACCTAACAAAGACTCAACAAACTAGTTGACCACACAAGATAAAAGATATGCCAGGCTTGGCAACTCAACTTTCCCACTAACCTTCAATTTTGTTAGATCATATAAGAACTCACACCTTGGCAATAGTTTGACATTTGATCCTGTAGAGTGCAACAAGTTTAGTGCCTAATACATGTAGCTTTGTCAAACATATCAAGTCCATATGGATATAATTTTGTGTTAGTTCAAGCAAGTGTGTGGTATAAGACTTGAGTTAAAGAGTTTATGGTCAAGTGGCTTTGTCATCTTAGATAGTAGAAGCCTTGAGTAACTTTGTCTCGGATAGTGGAAATCTAAGCAACTTCATCTTCAATAGTGGAAGCCTCAAGCGACTTCGTTTCAAGCATTGGAAGTATGTGGTATCAGACTTGAGATAAAGAGTTTATGATCAAGTGGCTTCGTTATCTCAGACGGTAGAAGCCTTGAGCGACTTTGTTTTGGATAGCGGAAGCTTGAGCAACTTTATCTTCAACAATGGAAGCCTCAAGCGACTTCGTCTCAGGCATTGGACGTCTCAACCACTTTGCTTTCAAAGGAGGAAGCCAAGAGTAGGTTTCTTATGACAATAGAAGCCTCCAGCTGCTTCATCGTCTTGAAAACCTTGTGGAAGCTTTGTTGTTGCACTTGGAAAATTCATCATCATGGTTAGTTCAAGATGTTGAAGAACCTATTTGGGACTTCAGCTTTATAAGAGCCTTGGGCTCTTATATTGCCTGATCATCAAAGCTCCACAAAACCATGATGAGATGTAATAGAACCACCTCAGCAATGAAGGTGAGCTTTACAAATGATCCAAATTTATTATATCCGAAGCATCCATAACCACACACCCTTGTCATATAGTGGTCAAAATGTTTTCAATACCTTGAAAGCCTTCATCTTGGTACCTGGGGTAAAAGACTTGAAGAAGTTGAGAATGGAGATACCAAAGTGGATGTCGATGTGATTCCAGTTAGTCACAACCATCACACATAATTGGAATAGGTGAGCAAGACCTATACAAGATAGAATGGGAAGAGATACAAGTCGCATCTATGGGTTTAACAACTATCCACCTTAACATCCATCTAATTTGTAACTATTTTATGATTTTAACTTTCTTTGTAGCAAAAGAAAGGGGTGATAGAGAATCAAATCCTCCGGAATTCAATATCTAGGAAGCACTACTAATAGTTAAGATAGGCTTGCTATCCCATCTTAATCTATAAGTTTCTTGCCTAATTAAAAACCTAGATCTCCAATTATATCGACTCATATAGATTCTAATCAACTTCTGCCATTTATGATGCAACTCTGGCCTTTTTCTCAATTTCATTTGGTCTTGTGCGAGCTTGCTCAAGATCTCAGTAAAATTAACATCACATCCGGCTGGATCTAGTCTAACCTAGGGTATTTCACACTAAGATCATGATAGAAACAACTCTGTGATTTCAAGGTACAAACTAGCTTAGTTAGTCAGGCTTCCGTAGTGTTCCATAATATCATGGGATCAAATCCCTTCGTCGTTTGCATGGGATATATCCCTTCTCAAAATAAAAAGGAAATATTATCTACTTCCAGTGAGTGAAAGTAGGTCTCTCTTCAACCCTTCATAGAGGAGGTGACTTTGTCAATCAACGTTCCATCAAGAAGACAATAGAAGATTCGATCTAATTGCAGAAACAAACTAAAGTTCAAATTAATGGCAACAGAAGGAGTCTTGGTCTAGCAAACATATCTCCAGAAGGACCTTTAGCATCTTGCCAATGAAATATCATGCCAGCAGAGAATAAACCTTCTGTGTGATTTCCTACTTCATTTTTCGAATTCTTGTTTTTCACATCACATAATCCTCATCTCCATTTACTTGGGATGAGCTAAAGAAGATTATCATGTATGAAGCTTCCTGCTCCAGCAGAATCGTCTAGTGCCCAACTAAAAGAAGCAGATCTAGAAATCCTAGCGTTTTAAATCCCATCGTTCTCCAGAAGAGAAGTCCTAGAAACCTAAACAACATACAGTGACTACAAAACCAGTCAATTCTTCTCCGCCCTAATTGAGGGGACAAAGGGAAGAAAACCCATAAAAATGGTAAATTTTAACAAGGCAAAGAGAAGCGAATAATGAAGAACCTGATCTTGGTCGTCGTCCCAATCAAACATTCTCCTAGCAACGAGAGATGGCCAGCCCCAAATCCAATCCTAACGTGGCAGTTCCGACGATTCAGTCTCCGAGAAGCCAAACCCCACGCCGCTGTCGCAAGAACCCGCCTCCTCTCCCCCTCGACCAGAACGCCGCAGGAAGCACGCGCCGCATCACTGCTTGTATCGGCACCGATACGGGTGCATCGTCTACGCGCCACGTGGAAGGCGCATCTCTGCTCGTGGCTCAGCAGGGTCGATCAAATGCGGCGCTGCCATTGGCCGAACCGCGGTTTTGGCAGCATTTGCTAGGCATTTGGGTTTCATTTCATTTGCAAAAATTAAATAATTATATTTTATAAACGTAGTTTAATTTGGACCGCAAGCCGTTGGCGGTGGGAAGTGAGTGGGCTGTCGCTTTCTTGACGTCAGCGGCTCGATGCGTGCTTATCCTCATGTATTATTTATTTATTTATTTATTTTTCCTTATTTAAGAAAAATATTATTCTGGTACAGGATTAATTCAAGAAATTCGGTAAAATTCTGCGGATTGATCCTGATTTATTTAT
The DNA here is from genome assembly GCA_025175895.1 of Wurfbainia villosa. Taxonomy (NCBI): domain Eukaryota; kingdom Viridiplantae; phylum Streptophyta; class Magnoliopsida; order Zingiberales; family Zingiberaceae; genus Wurfbainia; species Wurfbainia villosa. Next base: position 7,524,230 of record CM046007.1, read on the forward strand.
TTTTATATTATTATGAAATTGACATGGAAGAATATTTAAGACGAACATTATCAAATTTTTTTTTTAAAAAAAACTAAGATAATTTACCAAGGATATCTAAATTTAAAATTTTCCAAATATAATTTCATAATTTTATATTTATCAAAATGATGCACCTCATTCTCTTTTTATCTTTCCTACTAAATATGAATTTAATGCTTAGATATTATATATATTCGAGTCGTAATTGGAAATGTCAACAACACAGTGGTCATGAGATTTAAATTTTCAACAACACATCCAATTTCGAATTGACCGAGAAAAAAAGTGATGCTGAAAATTATATTCCTAGTTATGAGATTTAAATTCTCAGCACCACGTACAATATCAAATTCGTCTAGAAAAAAAGTGGTGCTGAGAATTATATTCTCAGAAATACAGTGGATCTAGAATTTAAATTCTCAGCACCACGTACAATATCAAAAAGATGGTATTGGAATTATATTACTAGGAACATAATGGTGCTGAAAATTATATTACCAAGAATATAGTAGTGCTGGAAATTATATTACCAAAAACATAGTGGTGTTTGAATATAAATTCTCATCACCACATATAATATCAAACTGGTCGAAAAAAATGATGCTGGGTATTATATTATCAGGAACATAGTGGTGCTGGGATTTAAATTCTCATCACTACGTACAAATATTAAGCTGGCCGAAAAAAAAATGGTGTTGGGAATTATATTTCCAGGAACACAGTAGTCCTGAGATTTGATTTCCCAGCAACACATTTGGATGGCTCGAGATTTTTGATTGTGGCTCAAATGTATGTAAAATCTCAGTATTAATTGCATGTGTATTTGACGGGAGGGATAAAAAAGAAATGAGACGCGCTCTTAATAAATATAAAACTATAAGATTATATTTGAGTAATTTCAAATTTGACGTGCGCCCTCTAATAAATTGAATACAAGAAACTAGCTCAATCAAAGCGGTTTGACGTGCATAGATTAAACCGATCGAGTAAAAGATGTGAATTTTAGATTAATAGAATGTATTTATTCGTAGTTAAATCAACTAACCTTTTGAAAGTCGATTGATCTTCTACAAGTTAACTATATAGTCAACTAACCGAAGAGTAATCACTATTTAAATATCATATCTGAGCCTTCAAAGCAATTGTTGAATAAAGTTTGTTATCCCATTTTGAAAGAAATTTTTTATAAATACACTGTAGTTGGAGTTGGAGATTATATCTGAAAAATATATAGATATTTTACCAGTGCACCGTTAACCCGAGCATATTGAATATATTTATTTGAGCTATAATTTAGTATTTTGAAGCATATAACAAATAATCTCCGTTGTAGCGATCCCAAATCCAGATGAGAAAGGGGGGAGATTGTGTTAAATTGTAAAAAGATCATTTTTGTAAAAGGATAAAAGAGTTGAGAGAGATATTTTATATAGATACAAATAGAATGATTGAACTATAGGACATCATCGAGTATTCTTGGCGATCATAAAATATCTTTAAAATTTAAAATAAAATTTTACAAAATGACAGTTAGACTTACTATGTTATATGGAACTGAATATTGAATTATGATTCCGGTACATAAGCAGAAGACGAGGATGTTAAAATAAATATGTGCACATATGATGATAGATAAAACAAAAAACTAAAAATATTAGAGCGAAATATGGAGTTACACCTAGTGAGAAAAATTTTCGAAAGATACATTTAAAATAATACGAATATATATTTAGACAATTGATAGATGCTCCAGTCAAATGTGAAACTATTAAAAAATATGAAAATCAAATGAGAAAAAAGAAGATAAAAAAGACTTAATTAGCAACGATAAAATAAGATAAAATTTATTGAAATATAGATGATGATATAATAGGGAATAAAATTTAATGACATAGGAGTATCTATATAGCACGATCTTTGATTCATCACCACAAGCATCCAATGCTTTTCGTGGTTGATTGCAAACCGCATGATTTGCATTAGCAGATTTAACCGTTGTTGTTTTATTAATGACTCTTTTCACGTTGACTCTTATAATAACAGTCGACTTCTCTTTGTTAATTGTCTAGTCCCTTTATCAATTATATTGTCTAGTCGTGAATAAAAATAATTTATTTACTGATCATTCATCTCGAGTCATTTAATATTTTATGATATACCATAAATTGATCAAAAATATTTCGGTGATTTACCAAACAATGCACGTGAAATTTAGAATTGTCCAAACAGCGTCCCATACTTTCATATTTATCAAATAGCGCACTTAATTTTATTTTTATCCCTCCCGCCAAACAGACATGTACCATAGTGAAAATCCTGAACGTGGTATTGAAAATTCAAATCTCAGCATCACAGTGATGTTGCAATCCCAACACCACCACTGTGGTGTTGGAATTTATAGTTCCAACACCACTGTGGTGTTGGAATTTACAATTCCAGTACCACAGTGGTGTATGTCTGTTTGGCGGGAGAGGTAAATAGGAAATAAAGTGTGTTATTTGATAAATATAAAAATATGGAATGCTGTTTGGACAATTCTAAATTTTACGTACGTTGTTTGGTAAATTATCGAAAATATTTTGTCTCCTAATTTGGATTTTATCGATCAACAGATTTCATCGATTAACTAGATTAGATAGTCATGAATGAAAAATCCTTCCATTGAAAGTTGCAAGGGATAAGTCAAGCTACAAGGATAAGTCTTTGGTGAACCATAAGTGTTGAATGATTTATACTTAGAGGACGAGCATAAAACTAAATATTGACGGACTCAACTTTAGAAATGGTTGTATTTAGAGTCAACAATCAACTATTTATGAACAATCGTTGATTAATATCTAGAAACCTAATACTCCAAATGAATTTTAATAAAACAAAAAGTGAACTAAAAATTTAAAATTATGATAAACTAGGATTTAGAACAATCTACTGATGTAGATTTTAGTCGATTGGAGGAACAGAGTTGATTAGCTCTTATCAACTTTGTAGTATTATTTTTTTCGATCAGTTTGATATTGTTAGGACCTTTGTAACGCTAGAGGGGGGGTGATTAGCGTTTCTTCGTTTCTACAATCAAGTTAGCGGAAGCAATACAAATACAAAACGAATACAAATACGAAATAAGAAACCAAACGCTAACACCCAATTTACGTGGTTCGGAGATGACGCTCCTACTCCACGGCAATCCGTAAGGTGGATTAGCCCTAGCCAAGCTTTACTATCTTCTCCTTTGGATGAACCAAGGTGGAGAAACCTTTCTTACAATACACTCCTCTTCTTTACAATGATGGATGATGAAGAACAAGAGAAGAGGAGGTTTTGGATTGCTAAAAGCACTTAGAAAACTTGGTGAGCACGAGGATGAAGTTAGGAGTTAGAGCACTAGCCTCACCATGCTCCCCATGACCCCTTTTTATAGAAGAGGGGCTGTTTTTCCCGTTGGGCCTCGATCAGTCGACTGATGCATGCCATCAGTCGACTGCTGCCGAAGCCAACGGCTTCTGAAACGCGATCTCCGCGGAGATTCGTAGCCGCAATCTCCAACGGCCAGGTGATCAGTCGACTGATCTCTCCATCAGTCGATGGAGTGATCGATCGAGTGATCACGCAGCATCGAGTGAGGCGCATTGTGGTATTTCTTTCCTTGATCGATCATTGTTGCCCATATCCCGATCGATTGTAGCATCACCGATCCGACATGCCCAAAGCCGATCGATGGTCGTGGTTTCACTGACTCAAAGACACCGACGTCGATCGATACATCGATCATCGATCGTGATACTCATTAAGTATGAATAATTCATACTTGTTTTTATACCCTAGACCTAGACTCAACCTTCTAGCTCCGTATTAAGCCTTGCGCCTTCAGGATCCCTCCGAGTCCGCGACTTGTTCATCCTTTGCGCTTTGCTTCCAGGAGCTTCCTTCGGTTTCGTCATGTCTTGGGTTGCCAAATGCTTGGACTTTACACCGCCAAGACTACAAGCTTGGACTTATGCTGCCAAGACCTTACTTTGGACTTCCTTTGCCAAGGTTCACTTGGACTTTACGCTGCCAAGACTACAAGCTTGGTCTTATGCTGCCAAGTCCATCCCTTGGACTTCCTTTGCCAAAATCATACTTAGACTTCTCTTTTACCTGTCACTAAAACATATTTGCAATTAGATCACAACACATTGCCTAACTTAAATGATTACCCAAACATCAAAACATATAAATGCTTGGAGCATTGTTGCACCAACAATCTCCCCCTTTTTGATGTTTGACAATCATTTAAGTTTAGGTCTTTTAAAATATAATCATATTTCCAATATAGATTCTAACTTAAACATTCCTTTTCCCCCTTTGACAGACATCAAAAAGAGAAGGATTCATAAATGAAAGAGTTAAGGGTATTGGATCTTGGACTAAGGTATAAGATTGAAATTAAGCTCCCCCTTAATCCAAGATATGATGTGTAAACCATATTTGAAGCAAAGCATATCAATGAATTAAACATGAAGTTCTAACTTTGCACCAACAATGGATTTTAGGGAAGAAAACGATATTATATATGAAACTCCCCCTAAAACACTGCATTAATCTGTCCTAAAACTTTGTTTATTGCAACATTATCATACCATAGTTTTAGGACATCAAGGATACACTAAATATCAGAAAATGGAGCTTAATATCAGAAAACGCAGTGTATCAGTCGACTGGTTTCAACTGAACGATCGCTAGACTAAACTGAAATTTCAAATTTACCTTCATTTAACTTTAGAAATGCGGTAGAAATTCGAAATCTTGAAAAATCACGAAATTTAGTACATTTCTGAAATCATACTTGATGAAGGAAAAATAATTTGAAAAATATATGTTTTTCAGATTTCAAGATGGATACAACCTTGGAATCTAACAAAAGTTCTAAAGAGTTTGTAACCTTTGTATCACTTTTGTGGTTCATTTGGAAATTGTTTTTCAAAATATGATGAACATAGTTTAAAATATATATTATTTGGAATTTCCAACCATGTTCTTTGAGCTATGTATCCATTACTTGAATACAAGCCTTCCCAATGATTGGTCCATAAGGTGTTTATGTCTCTAGGTGTGTCATTGGCTCATAGTAATGCATCATAACAAGCATGATGAGCCAAGTACACCTTTCCTATTATCTCACATGGTTCTAGGTGTCTCAATACAAAAATCAAGGTTCTTAAGGCTTTTTGTGAGATGTAACAAGGTATAAAGATAACATATAAACATGGGATTATTGCAAGCCTAGAATTTTACTCCACAAAGCACATACCAAGCTCTCTCCTTAAAGATGAAAATTCATTTTCGGGAAGAGCTTTGGTGAAGATATCGGCAAGGTTGGACTTAGATTCTACATAATTAAGTTCAATGTCCCCTCTTGCCACATGATCTCTTATGAAGTGATGTTTCACTTCAATGTGCTTGATCCTAGAGTGATGTACCGGATTTTTGGTCAAGTTGATGGTACTCACATTGTCACAATAAACCTTAATGTTAGAGTAGTGTAGCTCATAGTCCACAAGAGTATGTCTCATCCAAAGCAATTGAGCTACACAACCACCCATAGCCACATATTACTTGGTGGTTGATAAAGCAACACAATGTTGCTTCCATCGCTCCAACTAACTAGGAAGACCCAAGAAATTGGCATCCACCACTAGTACTTTTCCTATCCAATTTGCACCGGCATAATCGAATCGGTATAACCAAGCAATTAAATGACCTAGTCCTAGGATACCAAAGTCCTACATTTAGAGTACCTTTAATATATCTTAAAATTCTTTTGACGCTACTAAATGTGATTCTTTGGCACAAGATTGTATCTTGCACACATACCTACCGCAAATAAAATATCTCTACTAGCGGTTAGGTATAGTAGGCTACCTATCATACTCCTATAAAGTTTAAGATCGATTGATTTACCATCATGATCACTATCTATTTTAGTGCTAGTGGCCATAGGAGTGCTTACAACTTTGGCATTTTCCAAACCAAATTTCTTGATCATTTCATTTGCATTTGGTTTGATAAATATGGATACCTTCATTGGTTTGTTTTACTTGTAATCCTAGGAAAAATTGAGTTCTCCAACTAAACTCATTTCAAATTCATTTTCCATATTTTTTATAAAGTCTTGAAGTAGATCATCATTTGTAGACCCAAAGATGATATCATCAACATATACTTGGGCTATGAATATATCTTTCAATGTTGACTTTATAAATAAGGTTTGATCTACTTGTCCTCTTCTAAAATCCTTAGAAATTAAGAAGGATGACAATCTTTCATACCATGCCCTAGGAGCTTGTTTTAACCCATATAATGCTTTCCTAAGCTTATATACATGATTTGGATAATCTATGTTCTCAAACCCGGGTGGTTGCTCTACATACACTTCCTCCTTAATAAAACCGCTTTAAAAATGCGATTTAACATCCATTTGGTAAAGTTTAAATCCCATGTAGGAAGCATACCCTAAGAGAATTCTAATAGATTCTAATCTAGCAACCGGCATAAGTCTCATCATATTCAAGCCACTCAACTTGATTAAATCCTCTAGCAACCAACCTAGCCTTATTTCTAGTGATATTCCCTTGGTCATCTAACTTATTCCTAAAGACCCATCTTGTAGTAATTATGGTGCTATCATTGGGTCTAGGTACTAACTCCCAAACTTGACTCCTCTCAAATTGAGTCAATTCATCTTGCATTGCCAAAATCCAATCCGGATCATGGAGTGCATCATTGATCGATTTAGGCTCAATTTGTGAGATGAGAGCAACTTGACTAGTAGGAGTCCTATGAAATGACCTAGTTCTTACTCCTTGAGATAGATCTCCTACTACTTGGTCAAGTGGATGATCTTGATGAATTCTTAGGTTTCTAGAAGGGGTTTCAAATTGATCATTGTTATCCTTCACCCTTCTTTCATCATCGGAATCTTCTTTTCCTCCCCCTTGATCATTGCCCCTAATAGTCAAATTTTGAAGTTTTTAGGTAATGTCTTGATTATTGTCATTAATATCCTTATCAATGGAGGACTTTCTAGGGTAGGTACTTGTAGTTTCATCAAATTTAACATTTGAGGACTCCTCAATCCCTTGGGTTCTCTTATTGTAGACTCTATACCCTTTACTTGTGGATGAGTATCCAACTAGAATTCCCTCATCCGCTTTAGATTCAAATTTCCCTAAGTTGTCTTTGGTATTTAAGATATAAACTTTACATCCAAAGACTTTGAAATAGTGAATTGTGGGAATAGTTCCATTCCATAGTTCAAAAGGTGTCTTTCCTAAAAACCTATGGATTTGAACCCTATTTTGGATATAGCAAGCGGTATTAACTGCTCGCCACAAGTAGCTAGGTAGAGAATATGCATTTAGCATAGTCCTAGCCGCTTCTTGTAGGGCACGATTTCTCCTTTCCACCACCCCATTTTGTTGGGGTGTTCTAGGACAAGAGAACTCATGCTTGTACCCTTGCTCTAAACAAAATTGTGAAAATTTAAAGTTTTCAAATTCACCACCATGATCACTACGGATCCGGTTGATTTTGAGTTTCTTTTCATTTTCAACCCTTTTACTAAATCCTATGATTATTTCTAAGGTATCATCCTTATGTTTCATAAAGTAAACCCAAGTATACCTAGAAAAATCATCCACAATGACTAAACAATATTTATTACCATTTAAAGATGGAGTGCTATGGCAATCAAATAAATCAAGATGCAATAGTTCTAATGGTAAAGACGTATTAGTTAAGGTTTTACCTTTGTGTGATGCTTTTGTTTGTTTTCCTTCTTGACATGCATCACACATTTTGTTCTTGACATACTTGATCTTTGGTAACCCTTTGACCAACTCCATCTTGGCTACCTTGGCTATGTTTTTCATGTTGACGTGCCCCAATCTTCTATGCCATAGCCAACATTCTTCTTCTTTTGCCACAAGACACTTAGTAGAAATGACACTTAGTAGAAATGTTAGAAGCATATGAAAGATCAACATAATAGATGTTTGATTTCCTATATCCAACTAACATGCAATCATTTAATTCCTTGTGTTTAATCATGCATTTAGAGGATTCAAACGAAACATGATAGTTTGCATCACAAAGTTGACTAACACTTAATAAATTAAACTTCATATTTTCAACTAGCAAGACTTTGTGAATAACAATTTTAGGGGATACCTCAATTGTACCTCTACCTAGTATCTTGAGTTTTCCACTATTCCCAAAAGATATCGCTCCCTTCTTCACATATTTAATTGTGGAGAACTTGCTCACATCCCCGGTCATATGTGTTGAGCAACCGCTATCCACAATCCACATACCTCGCTCTCCTACCTAAATCACATGAAAAACACAAGCTTTTGGTACCCAAACATTTGGACCGGTAACATTAATTAAAAACTTCTTAGGTACCCAAGCTTTCTTAACCTTACCCTTAATGGTTCCTTTCCTATTAATTAATGAAATATAAGCAACCTCTTTCTCTTTTGGCTTATATCTTAAACCGGCCTTGTTATAAACCGCTCTTTGCCTACTAAGGATCATGTCAAGACCTTTTGAGCCATTTGAAAATTTTTCTAAACATGTTTTCAATTTACTAACCTCATCCTTAAGTTTTTCATTTTCTTCCCTAAGCATGCAAGAGTCAATATGTACAAGTTTTTCATCCCTAATGGCTTTTAATTCTATCCTCATGCTCTTAACCTTAGATTTAGATTTATCTAGAGCTTCTTGAAGATATGCAATTGATTTATAAAGAAGTTCTACTTTAGGAGAATTCATTACCTCATCGTCACTAGATGACGATTCATCACTTGAGGAGCTTTCTTCTTGGCTTGACGTTCCGGAATCATCTCCTAGTGCCATGAGTGCCACATGGCGAGTGATGTGGCAAAGCTCATCATCGGAAGATGAGTCTTCAACGCTTGGTGTCCCATGTGGTTTGAGCCACCATAGCCTCCTTCTTCTTCTTCTCCTTCTTGTCCTTCTTCTTCTTTTCTTTTTCCTCCTTCTTCTTTAGCTCCGGGCAATTTGGCTTTATGTGCCCCTTCTTATTGCAAGCATGACAAATCACATTATTGTTAAAATTTGAATTACCACTACTTTTACCTCTTGATGAGTAGGACCCCTTCCTTGCTTCTCTATTCTTGAATTCCTTTGATTTTCTAAGAAACTTCTTGACAAAATGGGCCACCTCACTAGCAGTCTCCATCACTACTTGACTCTTGCTCCGACTCGGATGAAGATGACACCTCTTTCCTTTCTTTCTTCTTCTTTTCTTTCTTTTCAACAAATAGGGCCAAACCCTTTTCCTTAGAAGACATGTTAGTTTGTTCATGCAATTCAAACTCACAAAATAGTTCATCAATTTTAATTTGTGAGAGATCCTAGTTACCTTAATGGCATCAACTATAGAGGTCCATAAAGAATTTCTAGGAAAAGCTTGTAAAATATACCTTACTAAATCCGGTTGTCAACTCGCTCACCTATGATATGGAGTCCGTTCACAATTTCCTTGAACCTTCCATGCATTTGGCTTACGGTTTCATGCATCTTCATTTGGAAGGCTTGAAGTTGTCAATTAGAAGGTCCTTCTTTGCCCTCTTTGACTCCTTGGAACCTTCATTTAGCTCAATGAGCTTTTCCCATAGCTCCTTGGCGGATTCAAAAGGCCCCACCTTGTTGAGTTGCTCCATTGTGACGCCGCATTGGATGGTGAGGACGACTTTTGCATTTGACTCAAAGTGCGGTTCATCTCCCTTGTCCAATCCTTGCTTGGAATAGGGTTTCCACGCTCATCCACCGGTTCCTCGAAGCCATCTACAACACTATGCCAAATTTCAATATTACTCATTAAATAGTACTTCATCCTACCTTTCCAATATGCGAAGTGACTCCCATCGAAGAGTGGTGGCTTGGCGATGCTATATCCCTCTTGAAGAGCCATTGATGCCTTGGTTGATGGTGAGATCTTCCAAGCGATCCGGGCTCGATACCACTTGTTAGGACCTTTGTAACGCTAGAGGGGGTGATTAGCGTTTCTTCGTTTCTCTGATCAAGTTAGCGGAAGCAATACAAATACAAAGCGAATACAAATACGAAATAAGAAACCAAACGCTAACACCCAATTTACGTGGTTCGGAGATGGCGCTCCTACTCACGCACTAATCCGTAAGGTGGATTAGCCCTAGCCAAGCTTTACTATCTTCTCCTTTGGATGAACCAAGGTGGAGAAACCTTTCTTACAATACACTCCTCTTCTTTACAATGATGGATGATGAAGAACAAGAGAAGAGGAGGTTTTGGATTGCTAAAAGCACTTAGAAAACTTGGTGAGCACGAGGATGAAGTTAGGAGTTAGAGCACTAGCCTCACCATGCTCCCCATGACCCCTTTTTATAGAAGAGGGGTTGTTTTTCTTGTTGGGCCTCGATCAGTCGACTGATGCATGCCATCGGGCATCACGCAAGCGGCCAACGGCTTCTGAAACGCGATCTCCGCGGAGATTCGTAGCCGCAATCTCCAACGGCCAGGTGATCAGTCGACTGATCTCTCCCTCCGTCGACTGATGGAGTGATCAGTCGAGTGATCACGGCAATGAGTGAGACGCATTCGTGGCATTTCCTTGATCGATCATTCGCTGCCCATATCGGTCGATCGATCGAGCATCATCGATCGACATGCCCAAAGTAGTCGATGATGGTCGGGGTTTCACGACTCGGTAAACGACCAGTCGACTGATACTCATTAAGTATGAATAATTCATACTTGTTTTTATACCCTAGACCTAGACTCAACCTTCTAGCTCCGTATTAAGCCTTGCGCCTTCAGGATCCCTCCGAGTCCGCGACTTGTTCATCCTTTGCGCTTTGCTTCCAGGAGCTTCCTTCGGTTTCGTCATGTCTTGGGTTGCCAAATGCTTGGACTTTACACCGCCAAGACTACAAGCTTGGACTTATGCTGCCAAGACCTTACTTTGGACTTCCTTTGCCAAGGTTCACTTGGACTTTACGCTGCCAAGACTACAAGCTTGGTCTTATGCTGCCAAGTCCATCCCTTGGACTTCCTTTGCCAAGATCATACTTGGACTTCTCTTTTACCTGTCACTAAAACATATTTGCAATTAGATCACAACACATTGCCTAACTTAAATGATTACCCAAACATCAAAACATATAAATGCTTGGAGCATTGTTGCACCAACAGATATTGTATGTGATATTGAGAATTTAAATTCTAATATTATTATGTTCATGGTAATATAATTTCCAACACCACCTTTTATCTCGACTAACTTGAAGTTGTACGTGATGCTGATAATTTAAATCTCAGGACCACTGTATTTCTAGGAATATAATTCCTAACATCATCTTTTTTTCTCTGTCAATTTGATATCATATGGTGCTGAGATTTTAAATCTCAAGACCATTGTGTTCTTGGGAATATAATTTTCAACACCATTTTTTTCTCGGTTAGTTCGAAATTGAACGTATTGCTGGAAATTTAAATCCCAGGACCACTGTATTTCTGGGATTTAAACTCTATAATCATTGTGTTCATGGGAATATAATTTTCAGCACCACCTTTTTTCTCGTCTGACTTGAATTTATACGTGACACGTGACCAAAATTAGGAGGTAGGAGGATCAGAACTAAATTTCCTTGACACATCAATAATTCATGCTGTAAGATCTTTCAATCCATGTCAAGATTTCAGAATTTGGACTCCTTTAGGTCCATCAATGGATTTCGGTCAAAATCCATTGATGACTCTATTCACCTCTTTTTCGATCCAATCCAATTCCATTGAGTTTGGGAAGTGCTCCTCTGTGTATGTGTGCCCTAAATTTCTGATATTCAAAGTTTTATTAGATATCCACATCCATATTTCAGAAATCAGACTGATATAAATCAGAAATCAAGATGAAAAAAGGTGATGCTGGAAATTATATTCTCAGGAATACAATGGTCCTGAGATTTGAATTCCCAATACCACGTTTGGATGGTTAAAAATTTTCAGTTGTGACTCAGATGCATACAATATCTGAGCATTAAATTCATGTTTGATGGAAGGGGTAAAAAGAGAATGAGGTGCACTCTTTAATAAATATGAAACTATGAGATTGTATTTGGGCGATTCCAAACTTGAGGTGAACAATTTGATAAATTGTCAAACAAACAAGTTTTACTTAAGAACTTGATAATATTTAAATAAGTTAAATTTGAATCAAACTTAATCGAACTTTATTAGAAGATCGATACCTATTAAACAAGCCAAAAGCAAATCAATCTAAAAAAAAGAAGCTAAGTTTCAATAAATTTTTTAATAGTTTAGTTAATTTTAAACTCGGCTTGATTATCTTATTAAATAAATCCAAATACTATACAATTTGATTTGACTTAGCTTGTTTACAACCCGTGTAAATTTTTCATCGAAACCTTAAAATATTTTGGGATCTTTTTATGATTTGGACAATTAAAAAGTGCACCCTCCAATAAAGATACTTACTTTTTTTTTATTAAAATGTTTTTTTGAAAAAATAAATAATAATAATAATAATTATTATTCAATGGTTAATTGTATTATCATTTTCGAATGACTTAGTGAAATATATCTGAAGTGAAAAAAAATCATATTATATTTTATATTTTTTATTTTTGATACGGTGTGATATTATAGTGATAGAGTCGTAGTTGATGAAAAGTCAAAAAGACGAGTGTCTCAAACTTAATTTTTAAAATAGTTAAAATCATTTTAAAAAAGAATTAAAAATTAATATAAAAAATTTAAAAATTAATTTATTAATATATTTTTTAAAATTCGAAATTGTCAAAATTGTTGTACGAGCAAATGAGAAGATGAAAATGCTCCACTTTCTCATTTGCTTATATGCGGGCAGAAGTCTGAACCCAAATCAACCTCCCTTAGCTTTTGACCACACGTTGAGCTGCGAACGTTGGGTACAATTTATGACTATCTTCGTACTGCGTCCCCGTAGCCGGCGACATCATTCTTGCGGGTCTGGGTCGTTGTCTCTTAGCCACGTGCAGACTTCCCGTTCCACTCTTATGCGGCCGTGTTCATAATAATCCTTGTGCGGCAGCCAAGAAGCGACTACACCCTCCTCCCGTCCTCCGCTCTTCCTTTCCTCCACCCGCCGGCTTCCGACGACATTTGCGTGCGCCAGTTGCTCGTGCGGCGACGAAAAAGAGGAGTTCGGAAGCGTGGATTCTTATTCTCGACAGGCTCCGACCTAAGCGACCCCGACAATCTTGCTCGCTCGCGTTATCCTCCTCCTCCCCTTGTTTGCCCCGTCGATCGGTTCCCCGGAATTACTTCCAGAGGTTTACGGATTGTTATTGACAACCTTAATTATCCATTATAAATAAAAATCTTATTTGATTTATAATTTGAGCGATCATCAATCAAATCATAATGGATACTTGACGGTCCATCATGATTTATCTCTCTTACGATAGCTCGAGAACGAACGGATAGAGATCGCTAGATTGACGGTTCCAACCTTTGCACAAATAATGGATACTTAACACGTCATGTCATATCAATAAATGATGGAATTTTTTTTTCTAAAATTATCCTCTAATTTTTACCCTTTGAGATAAAAATATCCTAATCAATTTATCAAATAGTAATCTAATTATATATAAATTATTACTATAATTAAAATCTTAATCGGTCAATCGCGATGGTTGTTTTCGTTGCCACGATTGACGTTGTTATCGATCGACAGTCGTCTGTATCGATCGGGCACCTGCATCGAGCACGGGCGATTGTCGCTCGGCATCGATCGATGATCCTCGATCAACGGTCGCTATCAGTCGTCGCCTGTCGTCGATCGTCAGTTTTTTTTCAACAGCCACCGTCGCTCGGCACCAATGCCAATTGCCAGTGATGGTCGTCGATCATCACTGCTGTCAATTGTATGTTAATCGTCGTTGGCATCGATCGTCGATCGCTACTAATGTCAAACATCTATCAACCGTTATTATCACTCATCGTCAACCATAGTTGTCGATTGATCATATATCAATATAATTTAAAATAAACGAAAGTTTATAATTGAAAAAGATAATATAATAAAATATTAAATTAAATTATAGTTCGAATCTCCAAATATTTTTTTTTTTACTTTCAAACAAACGATATAAATTATATTTCATTCCTTGTAATAATTTTAATTACGTGATTATCTAATAATCACATCCCAGGATTTTATTCCCGGAGAAGCGGCAGGAGCGATCATGCTGCGGCGATTCGTGGATCATCTACTCGCTGTCACCAAGGGGTGATTTTCGTTCCCCTTTTTTTTTCATCGATGTGCCTTTTCCCCCTTTTGAATTCGTGTTGAAATAGTGTTCCGGTGATCGGGCTTTATGTTGGTTTGAATGCTTCTTGGAATTTGATATGCTTGATTTATTTTAGTTGAATTACAATTTTCCCCTAAAATGGATGAGTAGGTGACCTCTGTGATGAAAGATGCTGCCTTTCTAGCTAGAAGAAGGGAAAAAAGGGAGAAGAGTTTGCGTTTTGCCTCCATAGCAATCTTATGATTTGGCTACTGTGAAATATTTTCTTAGCGATGCAATATGGCGGGTATTAAACGAAATTCGGTCTTATTGGGTGTTTAGAGAAATAAAAGAAACGAAGATACATAAGCCAATTCAATTGGTGGAGTTATGAGAAATGGATAATACTTGTGAAAGGAGGTTGGGATACTAGAAATCCAGCTACGGTGATAAGACTAATTGGTCAGTTGGCTTTGCTTCTGTTCTAAACTTTGTTATGGGGGCTCCTATTGTATGCCTAGTAGTAATATTTTATCATTTGGTGTTATTGTGTGTTTAGAGAAAGAAAAGAAATGCAAATTCAATGGGTGGAATTATAAGAAATGGAGATTATGAAAGAGGATTGGCAATGGGATATTAGAAAATCCAGCAAGGGCGATAAGACTAATTGATCTAGTTAGCTTTGCTTCTGTTCCTAACTTTGTCTTCAGGGCTTCTATTGTATGCCTAGTAGCAATCAAATTTTTTAGTTTACTCCTTATGTTGTTTCTAGGAGATTATTCTTACTTTATTCAAAGGAATCTGAGTCAGACAGACATAAGTGGCAGGTATATCTTGTCATATGTGGAAATTTATTAGAACAGTGCTCAGATTAAACTCAATCCTACCCATGCCTTTTTTTTTTCTGACAACTGTAACTGCTAACGCACTTCATCCACATCTTTTGATATATCAATGCATATAGAAAAGTATTAAACATGAACTTCTTAAACCATTTCATTAATTTCTGTTTTATGTCATGTTTCTTGTAACAGTTAACCAAAGATTAGTTTAGTTTGAGTTCCTTTTTATTTCTGTATTTGTGTCACGCTCCGAGGGAGTCTCCGTCAGACAAAAATCCGATAGCATCTCCCCTGTACGGGTGACAATATCAATTTTTATACAAAGCCTATACGACCACTATACATCGGTCAACACGACCGGAACAAAAACATCTACACACGCAGATCATAAGGCCTCAGGCCAACCATCATAGTAAATAAATGAAGTCTATCACATATAGACTTACCCCTTCTGCCATCTGAGCAGGAACATACAACCAAACTAATTGAATAGTCCATAAGAACACCACAATTATTCTCAAACTTCCATAAGTACATAACCACAACATCAGGACCTATACATATCCTCTATACAAAATCCAAAACCAATAGACCAATAAAACCTATTCATTTCGACGAGGGGGATTGGCAGCTGGACTCTCCTGACAGCTTCATCCTGAAATAAAAATAAATCAACGGGGTAAGTTCAAAGAACTCAGCGGGTATAGTCGATATGAATAGCAAGAAATAACTAACAATACTAATCATGCCAGTACAGTCTCATATATATATGGTAAGCAAGAAATAAATGCAAAATAACTGTACTCACTTGAATCTCCTACCCTGATATAGGAGCATGTGCCCTACTATAAGAGATAAAGTCATCATCATATATGAAAATGAATCCTGTATGCATGACAATCATATGCAACATCCAAGACATCAATAAAATGCAACAAACACAATACAAATGCGATCCATGCAAAAATGCATGCTGTGCAAATGACATGGTCACCCCTGACGCCAGTCAGCCGCCTCACACGCGATGGTGAAGCCGAGTGGGTAGGGCTATGACAACTGTGCACTCTGCCATCACTGCTTTGCTCGAGTGGCCAGAGTGGACAGGATCTTTGAGTACACCTATCCTCCCGCCCCAAACATAGTGGGGAGCTAAGCTCTCATCTCCTGTCATAGACGCAGGAGGGATCCTCGCACCACGCCGCCTCATCGCTACCATGGCGGACCAATGAGCTGACAGAGCAATGCACACACCTCACGATGTACCACTAACCCATGAGTGGCGGTGTGCAGGCCATGTAATCGGGCTGCTCAACAATAATGGAACCGAATCCGGCGATGCAATCATGCAAGATGGTGCATGATACTAAAGCATGTCGATCCTACTCAAAATACCTATCCGAATAATATGTACAATCAATATGTACATATCCATAATCAAGTAACTATGATCGAATAAGCGGGAAGAAAAAATCATATCCTATCCAATGCATGTATCGATAGGCACAAAACATACTAGGCATATAAGCATGAAAATTATTGAAAACTATCATAACTAACATATCAACTTGACTATATCTAAAAGATAAGTCAAAATACCCGCCTTATATAATGCTCGTGATAACTATCTTCACGCCCGTGGACCTGTCCCGTGACCGAAATCTGCATAAAACAACCGTTATGATTAAGTACAATCATACAAAGACTGATCAAATCGAATCCTACATCGATTAGAACCCGATCAACTAAATTGATCTAGTTACCCACATAACCTAAACAAGTTTACACATCGATCCCTATCGACCATTAAACGATTAACAACCTAACCGTTGCCCCGAAAATCTTGTACTGACCTATCCCGATCACTGCTGCGGCCGATCCGACCTCAGGCCAATGCTACCTTGACTCACATCCAAAACAATCCTGGCAATTTACAATAAAAGGAAGCGAGGAATTGATCGATCTTACGGCGCGAGACTCCGCGATATAATTTCCCCACCTTTGCCTTGTTGGAAAGTCCCTTGATCGTTGCCTAATCACATATCGCATCGACACTTCATTCAACCGTCGATCCATAGAAAACATCATGGGAAGAAAAGAAAGAAACAGGAAATATACCCAGATTTGAGCTTGGCCGAGAATTTGTTGGTTGCTAACGAGTTCTTGAGCTCTGCGAAGATGGCGACCTCCGTTCGGATCTCATTGCGGCAAAACCCACCACACCAACAACCTACTTCGATCCCAAGCTCCACACATGCGATCTTGCCCGGCGATCGGGAAGAACAACTCCGCCCGTCGCCTGGCGCTGCCGACCTCCGTTTGTTCGGCGAGACCTCGCGCGATCGACCGCGGTGACTCCTCGACCTAACCCGGCCCGCGTGCTCGCCGCGTAATCCGCCGCCCTTGCTTGGTAGGGAAGATCGCCGGGAGAAAGGCGTCGAAGTCGGCAGTCTTGTCGGAATCGCTGCGTCTTGAGGCGGTGGCGGCGCGAGGGCTCGGGCGGACGTCGGAGAGATCGCGTCGAAATGGGTAGGTCGCGACGGAGGTGTAGCCCAGCGGCGATGGGGCGAGCTCGGCGGCGTCGGTGTGGTGTGGATGCCCGAGGAAGGAGGAGGCGAGGAATGGCGCATGGGTGGCGTCGTGAGAAAAGGAGGTCTGTGCGGGAAGAAGCGGCATTGGGAGAATGAGGGTTGCGTCGAGGAGAAACCGCTAAGCGAAATCACGAAGAGTGGTTGGTATGACGGGAATAAGAAAAGAAACCTAGGTTTTCGGTTAATAAAATTTATTAACCCCTTAATACAGATAATCCAAACAGACCTTTTAAAAGCCTGTTTTTCTTATCCCTGTAAATATCTCGTACAAGCCCCGTTTAAATCCAGAAAAATTCCTAAAATTTCCTAAAAAATCCCGAAAATTTTTTAGGATTATTTCCTTAATTATTTGGCCATTTAATTTAGTATTTTTAAATTTCAGTATTTAACATTCTCCCCCACTAATAAAAATTTGGTCCCCAAATTTCTTACTCAAATGTATCTCGAGTAAGAGATACCACAAGTACTGAAAATATATCTCATGTACCTTAAGTAAACAGGTGGGGGAATTGAGCTCTGATCTTTTCCTCAAGCTCCCAAATAGCCTCCTCATCGATGTGGTGACTCCACCCGACTTTAACAAGTCGCACAATCTTGTTCCGCAACCGTCATTCTTTGTGTTCCAAAAATCCATACCGAAACCTCTGTGTAAGTAGCATCAGGTTGAATAGAACCTGACACACCTGACCGAATATATGTAGGGTATGACACATACTTCCTCAGCATGGACACCTGAAACACATCATGGATACCAACCAAGGATGGTGGTAGCGCTAGTCGGTAAGCGACTGCTCCGATCCTTTTCAAAAATCTCAACGGACCAATGTACCTTGGAGCTAACTTATCACGGAGGTCAAATCTCTTCACCCCTTTCGTGGGTGAGACTCGCAGGAATACCTGATTACCAATAGAAAACTCCCGAGGTCTCCGTCTCCGATCTGCATAACTCTTCTGAGGATCCTGCGCCTCACCATCCTACGTCGATAAATGCGGACCACCTGTCTCATCTTGAGCTCTACATGGGTCCTGAAGTCGTCCAGTTACCCCGAAATCCATTACAGGACCTTAGCAAGTCCTCGAGTGTCTAAATGGCCGCTCGGTATCCCGTCTATCTGCGGATGGAATACACTACTAAAGCGAATTTTTAACGTCTGCTGCGGACTCTGCGAGCGAGGCGTGACGGATCTCTATCGATATAATGCTCAACACCATGCGATCGATGATATCCAATATAACTCTGTGAGCGACCCAAAAGTCGGTCTTATCGCTAAAGTGCCTGGGGTTAGTCGTTAACAACTACCCAAATCGCATCATGGCCTTCGTGTCTAGGCAAACTCACCACAAAATCTATAATAATACACTTCATTCCATTAATTTCTTGATCTGATTGTTCCTTAAACTGCAACTCACCATTATCCTCCTGAGTCGAGGCGGGAATTAATCTACCATCAAATCCACTCCACCACACTCTGTAAGTGCTTGGGAGGCTATTGCGACAAACTTTATTCTGACCGTTGTGTTCGGCTACTCTATAGTAACTATCCATTGCTAGCTAAAACTCCATGAGCATTTACTCTCACCTATTCAAATAATAAGCTGCGAAGTCGTCTATATATGCCGGCTTATCTCATGATCCTTCTCGTAAGCTTAGGATCGTCTTATTATAGCATCGAATTCGATCCCGAAATGATACATCCGTATACTATCCTTCCACAGGCGATTAATCAACACCGAAAATCAACCATCGTTTGAGCCACGAAATTAGTTTCACAAGCTTGGACCAAGTAAATTCTTTCACCTTCACGGTCAAAATGATGTAAGCAGCATCTATCCGTATTTATGGAAATAATCCAATCTATGAAACTACCATGACGGTGATCAGTGGTGATCTAATCGTGTCGAATACACGACTTTCTCCACCGGGCGTAAGTAAATCAATAAGTCTAATAAGTTAATCATAAACTCATACTTCATACCAAGTATGAAATTGTCTACACACCGCGTTCCCTTTACTCTAGGGTGATATATACAATTATCATTGATTATAATTGTCCTACTGATATCAACACACATATCGATCTAGAGTATACTGTGTGTTATAGTGATCTAAATAGATCCTCTATCCACTATGAAGGATATTCATTTCCTTCACAACTCTGCATTATATCATGATAATCGATCGTAATCTCAAAGGTCCATCTCTCTTTAACAAAGAGTTAGGATCTTCTCTGGAAAATTCGGACGCTAAATATCCCATCCGACACCTCCTATAATAAGGTAAACGATCTTTTCGTCTTGACCAATGTAGACATACGCCTTATCCATAATCAAATCACTATTAGTAGGGACTAATATTCTCGAGGTTTACTCCTTGTCCTTCAAATTGGTGGCTAGCGAGGCCGTCCTAGCTTCTAATTGACATCGATCGACACCTCTAAAGAATCCGTACCTCACGAAATCATCATTAGATTCCTCAAGATCAATCGTCGTCGAACTCGTCCGACCATGAGTATAATTTCAGCCGGATACTTTTCCTAACCACTAAAGTCTGATAACCCTAAAGACAACACTTTCCTATAGCTCGGAGATATCCTTGATTGCTTGGTCCCAAAATCCGATCTCCCAAAAATCCAAGGAAAATAAAATCCTCGAGAACACCACCACGATAAAATTGTCCGTCAATATCCATCATCGAATGGCGGAGGAACCCTTAGTGACAATATTCCATACAAGGACCAAATCGGTAAAACCTCAAAATAATTATAGTATTTTATTTTATGCATGCGCTAAACATATATCACTTAAAGTAAAATAGTTTTGTGACACCGTCAATTGTGACGAAAAATCCAAAGTCGTAACAAAATGCAACAGATAAAGTAAACAAATCGACATCTCGGCGATCAATAGCAAGCGAACTCTCTGCGACAAGAAGGTAGGTCAGGACCGTCCTCCATTGATTAATCTAAAGGATAAGTGAGGAGAGGTGAGTACAACCACTCTGTGGATGTATAAATAGTCATGTAATGCACGTAATGGTCACAGACACTAAAGTAACCCACCTCGTCGTATCGATCTACTACCCTCTTCGGTATAACAAATATACCCGCAACATACACAACCACGCGCAAGCGGTCCGGATACCACGAAGTCTCGTGGCTCGCACTATCATGAACTGAGCGTAACCGTAATCAATCGATATACTCGGCGTTTACGTGCGACCACGTCACGAATGAGACTCGTGGGTAAACAAGCAGTATATAAATATTTAATTATTCGCGCTGCGTACTACCCGATAGGTCGTGTGCGTCGATTATCCTAGGTTGTTGCCTAGGATTATCATACATCTAGCGTAGACGTCTTAATCGATGATCATCGATCTACAATTAAACCAATTGAGGCGGTCAAGCGAGGGTTTCAACACCTCTAAAACGAAATGTTTACCAAAGTCGGTAAAGATCATCGACTAATAAATAAATTCCTCCAGATGGTTAGTCTAAGGTTCCAACCCTTCTAATATAAACGGTTATTGTTAGAATATTGTAGATATGATTAGGGATAATTGTTATCCCTAAAATATCATTAGGAATAATTATTTCTTAGGATAGATTTTTGATTTATTCCTAGGATAGGGTTTGATTTATTCTTTTGAATAAGCCCTAATGTTGTATATAAATAGGTCTTCTTTCTTTTATGTTTAGTTTATATCTAAATTTTTAAATAACATGTTATGACCGCATTAGGTTTCTTTTTAGGTTTCGTAATTTTTTTCCTCTCCCGTTTCTCTCGAACGCGCGAGTTTTCTCTTCCCAGCAAAGCGATTGACATTTCTCTTCCTCGCCCAGCGGCCGGTGAAAGAGCGTCGACCGACTCGGCGCGCAGCCAGAGCGACCACGAGGCGAACCGCTGACGCGACCACCGGCGGCGAGATCCATCGCGCCTCTTCCCAACGGCGGCGGCGATTCCGGCCTTCATCTCCGTGGTGGTCATCCATCATCATCGTCTCCTCCGCTAATCCTGGATTTCATCCATCCTCTCGTGGCGGCGTATCTTCTTCTTCGTCGAACCTCCGAAACGCCCCATTCCTTGCTCTCTGGCCGTTACCTGTGCCATAGCTCGTTCATCTTCTCGGAGCATTTCGACCTCCGTGAATCGTCTTCATTCTGGCGTGGTTTCCCTCGTGAGATCTTCTTCATTCTGCGACGGTTTCCCTCGTGGCCATTTCGGCTTCTTTCTCCGCATTTCCATCATCCATCTTCTCGACTTCCGGCACTTCCACGCCTATTTGATTCCGCGATTTCCACTCCGATTATCGGTGAAGAACACAAAGACTCTGTTCAGGTCGATCCTTCCAGCAATGATCCTTCCGATTTAAAACAACTCAATCGCGGATGGCGATTCTAATTCCCTTCTTTACATTACCAAGTTGGTATTTCCTTTATTGGTATATCTCGCTCTGCGAATCCTTGGTATTGACTCTGGGCCACCGATCATATCAGTAATAGATCTCTTTTTTTTCTATCTATCTTAGGTTATTTACCATTTGTCACCATGGCAAATGGTTCTCGATCGATCTCAGTATTGGTATTGTTCATCCTTCCATCTCTTTCCATTCATAATGTTCTTTATGTTCCGGGCCCTTTAATTTATTGCTCGATAAAAATTACCTCGGTCTCTTGATTGCGTCGTCTCGTTACTAAATCTTGTGTCATTCTGAGACGAGTCTGGAGAATGATTGGCTCGGATATGAGTCTCATGGCCTTTATCGATTTCACCATGCCTCTCTTTTGTTGGTTCTGACATCTCCACTTGTTATTCATGTATTCGGTTAGGACATCCTAGTCTTGATAAGTTAAAACAATTACATCCTAGTTTTTCTCATTTAAAGTCTTTATCTTGTAGTCATGTCGATTAAGCAAGCATGTTCGTAGTTCATTCTCTCCTCGCGTTATAAGTCGGGCTACATCTCCTTTTGCTTTGGTTCATTCCGATATTTGGGGTCGAGTCATGTTTCTTCTACATTCGGATCACGATATTTTGTTACCTTCATGAAGCGATTTTTCCGTTGCACTTGGCTATATCTCGATGAAGGATCGTTGATTGTTTATTTTCCAATCTTTTTAATGAAGTCAAAACACAATTTGGTATCCCTCTTGATCCTTGCAAAGTGACAATGCGTGAGTATCTATCTACTCCGTTTGAGACCTTTTTAGCGTCTCGGCGTATTACATCGAGCGTCTTGTCCTCATACTCCCAGCAGAATGGAGTTGCGAGCCAAGAATCGACATCTTCTCGAGACCGCCTGACTCTTCTTCATCACTCTCATGTTCCTCTTCGTTTTTGGGGAAGGTGTACTTCTGCATGTATGTTATCTTATCAATCGCATGTCTTCCTCTATTTTACAGGGTCAAATACCTCATCATGTACTTTATCCAAATCAGTCCCTTCATCCTTTACCACCTAAGGTCTTTGGTTCTACATGTTTTGTTCATGCTCTTGATCCTGACATTGATAAACTCTCTCCTCGGTCGCATAAATGTGTTTTTCTTGGATACCCACGGTCTCAAAAAGGATACAAGTGTTATTCTCCTACTCTCCGTCGGTATTTCATCTCTGCTGATGTCACGTTCTTTGATTCGGTTCCTTTCTTTGGACCTTCAGAGTTGTCTGAGTTTCCTCCTTCTATGCCTACACCAGTCTTTTATCCTCCGGAGGATTCTTTATCACCCCCAGCTTCAATTTCTCCTCCGTTTCAGGTTTATCAGCGTCGTCTTGACTCTTTCTGCATGCCACGATTCTCTTGTGGAATCATGTCCGAGCCGGATCCTCCGCCCCTTCCTTGATACAATCTTTTGAATCGATATTCCCATTGCCCAGCGTATCGTTGACTCGTAATCCTTCTCCTCATTATGTGTCTTTGAGTTATCATCGCCTTTCTTCTTCCTATTATTCTTGTCTTTCCTCCTTGTAAATGCATTTCTCTTAGAAAGCTGCAGAGATGCATTGCCCATCCAGGATGGAAAGCAGGCTATGTTGACGAAATGAGTGCCTTCAATTTGTGGGACTTGGGACCTCGTCCCTCTACCACCAGAAAATCGATTGTTGGTACATCGTCGTATATACGGTGAAGGTTGGTCGAGCAGGCGGTTGAAAGACTTAAGGCTCGTCTTGTTGCTAAAGGCTATACTCAGATCTTTGGATTGGATTACGGGGATACTTTTTCCCCTATTGCTAAAATGTCTTCGATACGTCTATTCATGTCCATTGCTGCGATTCAACACTGGCCTCTTTATCAGTTAGACATCAAGAATGCGTTCTTACATGGTGACCTGCTCGAAGAAGTCTACATGGAGCAACCTCCGTGTTTTGTTGCTCAGGGGGAGTCTTCCGGTCTTGTATGCCGCTTGCGAAAATCTTTATATGGTCTCGGATCACCTAGAGTATGGTTCGGTAGATTGATGTGTAATTCAATTGAGCGGCATGACTCGGAGCGAGGCTGACCATTCTGTCTTTTATCGCCACTCATCTACTGGTTGCATCTATCTAGTGGTTTATGTTGATGATATTGTCATCACAGGCAGTGATCATCTTGAAATTTCACAGGTGAAACAACATCTTTTCAAACATTTCGGACAAAGATCTCGTGAACTCAAATATTTCTTGGGGATAAGTAGACAATCGAAATGGGATCATTATATCCCGAAGGAAATATGATATGAATATTCTAGAAGAAAGCGGAATGTTAAACTCAAAGGCAGTTGACAACCCTATGGATCCTAATGTTAAGCTCAAATCAGGGGGAGCCTCTACCATATCCCGAACTATACAGGCGATTAGAAGGGAGACTAAACTACCAAAATGTTACTCGTCCAGATATCTCATTTGACGTAAGAGTAGTAACTCAATTTCTCAACTCTCCGAGTAAAGAACATTGGGATCTTTGTGATTCGCATTGTTAGATATATCAAAGGCGCTCAGAAAGGTCTTTTGTTCGAAAACAAAGGACATACTCGAGTTATAGGATAGTCTGATGCAGATTGGGCAGGATCTTCAATTGATAGGAGATCCACCTCTTGTTTTTGTATATTTGTCGGAGGTAACCTTGTTTCTTGGAAAAGCAAAAGCGAATGTTGTGGCGAGATCCGGTCTTGAGGCAGTATCGAGCTATGACCATAGCATCGAGAGCTTATATGGCTCAAACAATGCTTCGGGGCTCGAGTTTGGAGATGTTACACAAATGTCACTCATATGTGATAACCAGGCCGCCATGCATATCGCGTCAAATCCAGTTTTTCATGAGAGGACAAAACATATTGAAGTCGACTGTCACTTTGTCAGAGAGAAAGTCATATCTGGAGAAATATCTACTAGTTTTGTTAACTCGCATGATCAACTAGCAGATATGTTTACTAAGTCTCTGAGAGGTCCCCGAATTGACTACATATGTAACAAGCCGGGTGCATATAATTTATATGCTCCCGCTTGAGGGGGAGTGTTAGAATATTGTAGATATGATTAGGGATAATTGTTATCCCTAAAATATCATTAGGAATAATTATTTCTTAGGATAGATTTTTGATTTATTCTTAGGATAGGGTTTGATTTATTCTTTTGAATAAGCCCTAATCTTGTCTATAAATAGGGCTTCTTTCATGTAAGTTAAGGATATCTCTAAATTATGAAATAACAGTTATCAGGGTCGATAAAAATCATAAGTCCACTGATAATCACGTCGAGACGATTAATCATAGGGTTCATCCCAACTAACAGGAAACGCCTATCAAGGTCAATAAAGACAACCATATATCATAGGGTTCATCCTTACCATACAAACTCTACTAGTCCGATCACCATATCACTGAAACAGTAAATGGATAACCATATATCATTAAGCACATCCGGGTTATTACGCCTAGGGTTCCAACACCTAGGGTTCCACTAATATTGTTTCATTCCTGAAATCCGCTCCTACAGAATAACCTCATCAAAGTTATTCTACCTTTACTAGTCTTAATCATGGTATCCACCGCAAAAACATATAACCATAAAAACATATAACACGCTGTCTAATAAACGACAGCATAGTCATACCAATGGCAATCAATAGCCGAAATTAATTAGGGTATAGCTAAAGGGTCATGCTAGAACAAAGTCAAGGCAATATATAAATAAAGCATCAAATGCTTATATATACTCTAAACTACATAAGCTGTCATCATGTCATCATGCACTATGATCTAGAGAGTCAAAGAACCTCTATATATACCTTCTACGAATTTACCCATCTTATTCATATTATTCAACTAGTCCAACCCTAATAGGTAAACCTCTACCAATAATATCTAATCATTTATCTCACAATGATAACTAGCTACCTATAGCAGTAATAGCAATTTATAACCAAATGCTATCTATAAACCAGCAACCTAAAAATCTAATTGTCCAACAGATATCAGGTTAAAACAATACTAGATAAAACATGATATCACCGCATAACCAAATATAACCAATATAAATATGCACTAAATCTAGAAAATTTTCTAGAATTTATTTACCTGTTAGCCGTCTGGAGATGTCCTGTCGCCACTAAATCTCCCATATTGACCTCGTCAATAATACCTCGAATTTCCGAAATATAAAAATCGTCGGAAATCCGTACAACTCCGAAAATACCCAGTTAACCTGCCAAACGTGGCAAACTCCCAAAAACCCAAAGACCCTAAGGAACTCGGAAACCTAGGCTCTGATACCAAATAAATTGTCATGCCCCGAGGGAGTCCCCGCCAGACAAAAATCCGACAACATCTCCCCTGTACGGGTGACAATACCAATTTTTATACAAGGCCTACACGACCACTATACATCGGTCAACACGACCGGAACAAAAACATCTACACACGCAGATCATAAGGCCTCAGGCCAACCATCATAGTAAATAAATGAAGTCTATCACATCTAGACTTACCCCTTCTGCCATCTGAGCAGGAACATACAACCAAACTAATTGAATAGTCTATAAGGACACCACAATTATTCCCAAACTTCCATAAGTACATAACCATAACATCAGGACCTATACATATCCTCTATACAAAATCCAAAACCAATAGACCAATAAAACCTATTCATTTCGACGAGGGGGATTGGCAGCTGGACTCTCCTGACAGCTTCATCCTGAAATAAAAATAAATCAACGGGGTAAGTTCAAAGAACTCAGCGGGTATAGTCGATATGAATAGCAAGAAATAGCTAACAATACTAATTATGCCAGTACAGTCTCATATATATATGGTAAGCAAGAAATAAATGCAAAATGACTGTACTCACCTGAATCTCCTACCCTGATATAGGAGCATGTGCCCTACTATAAGAGATAAAGTCATCATCATATATGAAAATGAATCCTGTATGCATGACAATCATATGCAACATCCAAGACATCAATAAAATGCAACAAACACAATACAAATGCGATCCATGCAAAAATGCATGCCGTACAAATGACATGGTCACCCCTGACGCCAGTCAGCCGCCTCACACGCGATGGTGAAGCCGAGTGGATAGGGCTATGACAACTGTGCACTCTGCCATCACTGTTCCTGAGTGACCGAGTGGACAAGATGCTGTCGGAGTACACCTATCCTCCTGCCCCAAACATAGTGGGGGAGCTAAGCTCTCATCTCCCGGTGTCATAGACCAGAGGAGGGATCCCTGCCCGCTACCACGTTGCCTCATCGCTACCCATGAGCGGACCAGCGGAGCCTGACAGAGCAACTGCACACCCTCCTGATGTACCACTAACCCATGAGTGATAGTGTGTGCAGGGCATGTAACTGGCTGCGGGCTCAACAATAATGGAACCCCGTCCAGCCAGCATGCAATCATGCAAGATGGTGCATGATACTAAAGCATGTCAATCCTACTCAAAATACCTATCCGAATAATATGTACAATCAATATGTACATATCCATAATCCAAGTAACTATGATCCAAATAAACAGGGAAGACAAAAAATCATATCCTATCCAATGCATGTATCAATAGGCACAAAAACATACTAGGCATATAAGCATGAAAATTATTGAAAACTATCCTAACTAACATATCAACTTGACTATATCTAAAAGATAAGTCAAAATACCCGCCTTATATAATGCTCGTGATAACTATCTTCACGCCCGTGGACCTGTCCCGTGACCGAAATCTGCATAAAACAACCGTTATGATTAAGTACAATCATACAAAGACTGATCGAATCGAATCCTACATCGACTTCGTAACCCGATCAACTAAATTGATCTAGTTACCCACATAACCTAAACAAGTTTACACATCAATCCCTATCGACTATTAAACCAATTAACAACCTAACTGCTTGCCCCGAAAATCTGTACAACCTATCCAATCACACTGCGGCCCCAACCTCCTCCAATGCTACCTCATGACTCACATCAAAACAATCTAGCAATTTACAATAAAAGGAAAGCAGGAATTGATCAATCTTACAAAGACGAGACTCCACCGATATAATTTCCCCACCTTTGCCTTGTTCGCCGGGAAAGTCCACTGCCCAATCGTTGCCCTAATCCACATATCGCATCAACACTTCATTCAACACCGTCGATCCATAGAAAACATCATGGACAGAAGAGAAAAGAAAGAAATAAGGAAATATACCCAGATTTCAAACTTCGCCGGCAGAATTTGTCGGTTGCCCTAACCCCAGGTTCTTGAGCTCTGGCGAAGATGGCGACCTCCGTTCAGATCTCGCTGCAGCAAAAACCCACCACACCAACAACCCAACCTACTTCCAATCCCAAGCTCCACACACGCGATCTTGCCCCAGCTTCGATCGGGAAGAACAACTCCCACTTCGAACCGCCGCCTAGCCGCTGCCAGCCTCCGTCTGTTCCGGCAGAGACCTCCGCCGCAGATCAACACGCAGCGGTGACTCCTCTGACCTAACTTCCGGCCACGTGCTCGCTCGCCGCCGGCGTAATCCTGCCGCCCTTGCTTGACCGAGGGGAAGATCGCCAGGAGAAAGGGCGTCGAAAGGGTCGTGACAGTCTTCTTGGAATCGCTGCGCGTCTTGAGGCGGTGGCTGCGAGGGCTCGGGCGGACGTCGGAGAGATCGCGTCGAAATGGGTAGGTCGCGACGGAGAGGCTGTAGCCCATGGCGACGGCGACGGGGCGAGCTCGAGCAGCAGCGTCGGTGTGGCTGTGGACTGTACCGACGCAGGGAAGAAGGCGGAGGAGCTGAGGAATGGCGACGCATGGGTGGCGTCGTGAGAAAAGGAGGTGCGGCGGGGAAGAAGAGGCAGCGCTCGGAGAATGAGGGTTGCGCGTCGAGGAGAAACTTCGCCTAAGAAACCGCGAAAAAGAGTGGAATAAGAAAAGAAACCTAGGTTTTCGGTTAATAAAATTTATTAACCCCTTAATACAGATAATCCAAACAGACATTTTAAAAGTACATTTTTCTTATCCCATAAATATCTAAATCTACAAGTCCCGTTTAAATCCAGAAAAATTCCTAAAATTTCCTAAAAAATCCCGAAAAATTTTCAGGATTATTTCCTTAATTATTTGGCCATTTAATTTAGTATTTTTAAATTTCAGTATTTAACATTCTCCCCACTAATAAAAATTTGGTCCCCAAATTTCTTACTCAAATGTATCTCGAGTAAGAGATACCACAAATACTGAAAATATATCTCATGTACCTTAAGTAAACAGGTGGGGGAATTGAGCTCTGATCTTTTCCTCAAGCTCCCAAATAGCCTCCTCATTGATGTGGTGACTCCACCCGACTTTAACAAGTCGCACAATCTTGTTCCGCAACCGTCGTTCTGTGTGTTCCAAAAATCCGTACCGAAACCTCTGCGTAAGTAGCATCAGGTTGAATAGAACCTGACACACCTGACCAAATATATGTAGGGTATGACATATACTTCCTCAGCATGGACACCTGAAACACATCATGGATACCAGCCAAGGATGGTGGTAGCGCTAGTCGGTAAGCGACTGCTCCGATCCTTTCCAAAAATCTCAACGGACCAACGTACCTTGGAGCTAACTTACCACGGAGGTCAAATCTCTTCACCCATTTCGTGGGTGAGACTCGCAGGAATACCTGGTCACCAATAGAAAACTCCCGAGGTCTCCGTCTCCGATCTGCATAACTCTTCTGACGATCCTGCGCCTCTGCCATCCTACGTCTGATAGTACGGACCAACCCTGTCTCATACTGAGCTCTATGGGTCCTAGCAACTGGTCGTCCCAGTTACCCCCGAAATCCATTACACAGGACCTTAGCAAGTCCTTGAGTGTCTAAATGGCCCACACAATTACTCCAGTCTGTACCTGAAATCAAATTCTATGTTACTACGTTACCACATAAATTTTTTAGGAGTGTCTATATACACACACAAACAATTATTGGGTTAGGAACTTATAAACTAGTGTCTGACACTCTGGATTAATTAATTATTATAATTATCCATGAGCTTGTTCCATGGTTAAATTGTTTATTCCAATATTTGGAAGGAATATTATTCTTACTCCTTAACCATGTCATTGATATTATTTGTGGTATATCAAAAAAGCAATTTCCTTGGCACGATTTTAATTTTAGAAAGCCCCAGTTTGGCTCGCTTATGTAACCACCCAGGCGGACTTTGAAGGTGGTCTAAGGTTTTACATACACATATGTGACGTACATGTGCAATTACAATGCTAGTTTTTTTTTTTTTTTTCTCTATTGGAATAAGTAGTTACATACATTTTCTGTTCTTGGGATTTTACCTTAATTAAAAGATTGTTTCTTTCTTGTTCTCCTCCAACATTGTCTTGTAGGTCAGTGAAGACATTCACTTATGAATCACTGATCAATATTGCAAGGCTAATAAATGATATTTCAGCACTAATATTGTCCTTACTGCCAGGGAAGACCAACATTCTAGAGGTGACCCATGATCGGGAGCTTAGACCTTTACGTGGACCTCACCTTCCTAGATGGATGGAGAAGTATGTTTCAGGGTGCTGCTTTTATGTTGATGTGGCGAGGAAAATTCGCTTTACCCCCTTTCGACGCGATGAAGGGACGAAGGGAACTTTTGGGGGGTTCTCACAGGCCGCAACAGTAAAATGGATGTAGAAGACGAAGTCAAGAAATGCAAAAGCCCCAAACAGACAGCGGAAACTAGAACACAAGATATAACGTGGTTCGGAATGAGTATTCCTACTCCACGGAGGTGAGCTCTCTCACCGGGGACAATGCCCAAGCACTTTCCACTATGAATGTCCTCCTTTACGGAAAGAAACTTCCCGAGGTGGAGGAGAAAACCTCTTACAGTTGGGTTATAAATACAAGAAAGAGTACGTGTGACTCAAGATCAAGGTCGCTACTCTTCTTCTCCGGCGAAGTGATGACAACTCTCCTCCTTCTCCTCCTGTGTCTTCGTTTCGTGTCTGATGGAATGATTGCGGATCCCTTCCTTTTCTCTCTTCTTTGCCTTTTATCCTCCTCCTCTGATCCATTTTGTCCTCGTGACACGTGACCACCACGCCACCGAGGAATAGTGCATTGCAGTACGAGGGACGAAGGCTCCTCGGAATATTATGGGGACCTCTCTTTGCATTACATATCACCCCTCATCCCTATTCCAGAAACTAGGTTAACCGTCCTCTCAACCATCTACTTCACTAAACTAACTTAGGTCTCACCAAGGATGGTATAGCCTTTAAGGCTCATTCGTAACCAACCGATTCTTATCCGCCTGGGCCTGTTCTTTGGCTTATGCGGCCAACCGATTCTCATCCGCCTGCTATCCTTTCTAGGCTTATTTGGTCAACCGATTCTCATCCGCCCCGGGCTGGCCTTCTAGGCTTATTGGGCCGAACTGATTCGCCTATTTCCAAACGTATACTTCTTCGCTTTGCATATTGATTACCCACTTACTTTACTTTAATACCTGCTAATTATCTCAGCGCTTGCCACGAATTGCTCTCTTTTTTTCTCCATTGAACCTCTAATTGGGTCTGGGTAATACCTTGCCTATGAGCTCTTCTATCTAGTTCATATAGAAGAGGTAACGGATGTATCATTAGTCAACCCCAAAAAATAGTCAAGCGAAGTTATGAGCTTGACTTTCCCACTATATAAGGTTCCTACTCCCTCCTTGGCCTTACTAAGTTCAAATTTACTCCTTTCTTAAAGCTTTATCGCATATACTTGAGGCGGCTTAATGGACCCATGGGCCCCGCTTTTCCTTTTTCTCTCCTATAATCGAATCGTCACAAAAACCCTATATAAACCTCCGCCTTTTTCTTTTAGGTATTACTTAGTGTGCCCAACAATACCGTCCCTTCAACTTCTTCTCTCCTGCGACTTTCACCGGCGGTGTTCCAACGACCCAACTCTCTCCCTCTTATACGTTCTTCTTCTCACTCTCCAAGTAAGTGCTCTGTCCTGCTTTATACCTATGACCCCTACGACCATCCCTTCCCCTGCGTGGTATGAGCATACCATAACCCAACTAGATCGCGACCACTATTTCTGTAATCTTAAGGACAGGTTTATAGACCCTTCCTTAAAATGCTGCTTTACGACCAAAATGCATCGACCAAATCGTCCTCCTCCTGGTCTGACTTGCTTCTTCTCTGAACAGTTTCTTAACGGCCTGTCCCTACCAGCACCGACTATCTATTTAGACCTTTTAGACTTCTATGGACTACCCCTGAACCAATTCACCCCCAACTCTTTTCGAATTCTGTTGGGAGCACATATAGTGTTTCAACACCTAAACCTCTCCCTAACCCCTGAAATATTCCATTACTTCTTTCAATTGAAATCTTCTAAGGCATGTCTCTTTTATCTATCTAGTCACCCAGACTGTCAATTCTTAGTGAACCTGCCTACTTCCCATAAGGGATGGGAAGAATTATACTTTTTTGTACAGCTTCCGTCATCTTTACCTTATTCCGATACTTGGAAGGTAGACCTTCCCGAACTACCTTCCTTCCGGAAAATGAGGACCAAATGCCCTTTCCCAAAGGTTTATAGAATATTAGGAGAATCACACTACTGTTCGAATCATCTAATAAAGACTCCCCTTTTAAGACACTTTGGACTGTCCCCCCTCCCTTCGACGACCTCGGTTGCTGTAGGTAGGATGATACTTACCTTGCAATATAATTTTCTTCTTGCGTTATCCGTCTTTCTCACCAATACATTTTGCAGATAACCTAATGCAGGAAGCTTTGGTAGAAGGAGAGGCGATTGAGGCTGCCAAGAAGAAGAAGACCTCCACCAAGACTGCCTCCTTCGGAAGAAACTGCGGCTAGCTAAGAAAGGAGCCCCGAGTTCCTCTGCTCTTCCCCCTCCTTCTGTCGGTCAACCTAGTTCGCAATCTCTGACCATCTATGAACCGAGAAAAAGGGACACTACCCTATCCGTCCCGTCTTCATCTCCCCAAGGGGGGGACTCTCCTTCTTATTCTCCCAATTCATCCCCTTCTGCACATAACTCGCCTCTACCTTCCTACACCGAGTCCCTCTCTGCTCCTATCCCTGCCGACGCACTTGCTTCTCCTAGCCCTCTCCGGCGCGTCAGACCCGCACTTCCCTCCGAAGGAGAGGATCTTCCCCTTCCAACTCCCCTAAAGGCCACATTGGGATCCTTACTGAAGATTCGTCATCCTTCGGAGGTAAAATTCTTCAACCAATCGGGTGTGCAAGGCCCTTGTGAACAAGTGAGCAAACTGCTGGCTGAGGTATTTACTATCTCTTCTTCCTTTTTACTGTACGTATCTATGCGTCAGCATATCCTAATGTTACTTTCCTTCTTCTAGGCCTCATCCCAGCACGACAAAATGGTAGTACAACTGGCTCAGTTCCAATCCAGCGTAGAAACACGCCACTTCGCCTCTATAGTGCAACAGAAAAAGCTCGTTCAGCAATTAAGCGAGAGAGAGGCGAAGGAAGCTGACTTGAGGGGCCAATGTGAAGATGCGATGATGCAATTGGCCCTGATCCAGAGCGAAAAGGAGGAGCTGCAGCGAAAAAATAAAGAACTCGAATAGCAAATCTTCATCCAATCCAGTGAATTGCAGCAAGTGGAGATCCTTTCCTATGAACTAAAGGAATATAAGGGACATCTTGGGAACGCTATGATCCAAGCCGCCGATTCTTCGAGTACTATCGAACAGCTCCAGGAAGAACGCCGACTGCTTCGACTGGAGCGCCAAGCCTGGGAAACCACCAGGAAATCTTGTATAGAGAAGTGCCATCTTCCTCGAACTTTATCGGTGGCAGCGGCTCAACAGCGGTCGACCCTTCAGGAAGAACACTCCGAGGCCCTTTCAGCTTTGGGACGGCAAGCTCTAAAAGCAGCCACCGAGAGGGATGCCTTGGCAGCACAACTAACGGAGAGCCAAATCCAACTGGCTAAATGTCAGGACCGGCTAAAGGAGCAGGAAGCTGATCTCAAGAGCCGATATGTCAAGAAAGGGGTAAACCTGTTCATCTTAGGCTTTGATGGGTCTTCGGTTCAAATTGTCGAACGAGGATACCCGCCCCCTGGTACGGACACCAGCTACTTAAATCCTGTAGACGCCCTAGCCAAGTGTCCTCCTGAACTATTTGAATTGTAACTTCTAATGTTCCGCTTCTTGTAATGACTTTTTCCTTATCAATGAAAAACAATTATATTAACCATAACTTTTATCATCATCCTTGTATGTCTCCTTGCGGGTCGGAAATTCTGGACCAACTTCAATCTTTCCTCTTTTTATACTATCATTCCTTTTCTTGTGTCGTACGACGCAATCATCAAGTTGGTTCGAGGACTTGGAAGGTCTCAAATGACATTATTCATATCCGACCCGATTTTGGTTCGGCCAACACTTTAAATAACTTTCGCCTGTTGATCTTCCCTATCCCTCTTACTGCTTCGGAAACGATATCAGTCTCTTCATCTTCTTCCCCTTCCCAAGAACTTCTGCCGTCGCTTTCCTTCCACTATAAATCATTGCCCTCCATGTCTTCGTCCCTCTATCTCACTCTCATGACTTCAGCGGGGCACCCCATCGAGATTTCTTCAGAATCAGAATCTTTTGAGCTACAAGACTGGGTTTCCGAAGACATTGAAGATTCGGAGACCCGCTCAACCGCCACCTCAGCTTTTCGCCCCCTTCCTTTTCCGCCTCCCAATCCAGCTCCAACCCCTCCTACAGAGAGGTCTTTTCGTGCACCATTTCCCTTGTTCCGCAATAGGGTGTGGAACCCTCCTTTAACATGGGAATACATAGTAGGAGATACCTGGGCCGCCGCAGAACTTCCCCCACTCCCATCAGCTGTGGCCTTCCTCCCAGTCTCCTCGGCGAGAGCTCATCCTTCTCCTTTCAATGAAGGTCCATCAGCCATTCCTCCCGCTCAAGGCGAACGCTTCAAGGTCATCTTGGCGCCTTCTCCCTCCAAAGAGACCTCTCACGCTTCATCTGTTAAAAGTAATCAGAGAAGATCTTCATAGATTAAGCTGATGTAATTATTTCAAATATGTTAATAAAAATGAAGGAGGAGTTTTATATTTGCTTTTGTCGTTTTCCTGTATAAGTGAAATTTCTATCCTCAAAAAGACTGTAATCCGGTCTGAATCATACTTTCTTTTACTATCTCCCGGGGATTCGGACCCCTTTACTTACAATTATTGTACCAGCGACCCTTCACCTACTGCCTTCGTGCTTCCCCTTCTTTACTGACATTTATTATTCCTATTTCTTCTGCAAATAAATGCGCTCTTCTCCTTCATCGCTATAAAGACTCCCAACCCTTACCATATAGCTTCCATCTTTTCCCTTTCCTTCCCTTCGCCGTGAGTATCCGAGCAGGCGGCGATTCCTCCTGCAAGAAAAGATTGACGATCGCCGCTATATAGCTAATTTGGAGGAGCAAGTAAGGTACTTGCAGCAACGGCTGAGGGAAGCTTCCGCCAGTAATCGCTCTCTGCATCAACAACTGGTCGGGTCCCAAAAGGAGCTATCCAAGCAAATCTTCCTGCAGCAGTCTTACCTTCGGCAATTACTGTGCCAACCCTGTACCCAAAGCGACCCGTCAGTTCTTCCGATAAAATTGTAATACCCTGCATATATATGTAGGGGTTTTCTTTTGCTATTTCTCCTTTGTGAAGGAATTAGAATATGTAATTTTCCCGAATCAATGAACTTCTCCCGCTTGTCTTCTTCTTCTTATATTCCTTAAATCATATCCCATTGTGCCTTCCTCATATCAACACAAAATAATATACAGCGGAGGGAAATGTATAATGACTTCAGCTTCTTTTGCCCCTTTACCCTACCGGGGATATAATAATATAAAGTCGCTAAATGAGCCAACTCTGCTGTTCTACTGCTGTACGGGAATAAAATAATACAAAGTTAAATAATGACTTCAACTTCGCCAAGGATAAATCGATGTATAACCGAGGATATCTCGTTCTTCCGCTCCGCCACCGACGGGATTTTTCGCCGGCGGATAAAACTGATGTATAACCGAGGATATCTCGGTTCTTCCGTTCCGCCACCGCACGGGGATTTCTTCCGCTTCGCGGGGATAAAAGTGATATATAACTGAGGAAATCTCGATTCTTCCGTTCCACCACCACACGGGGATTTCTTCCGCTTCGCGGGGATAAAAGTGATATATAACCGAGGAAATCTCGGTTCTTCCGTTCCACCACCACACGGGGATTTCTTCCGCTTCGCGGGGATAAAAATGACGTATAACCGAGGAAATCTCGGTTCTTCCTTTCCACCAACACACGGGGATTTCTTCCGCTTCGCGGGGATAAAAATGATGTATAACTGAGGAAATCTCGGTTCTTCCGTTCCACCAACGCACGGAGATTTCTTCCGTTTCGCGGGGATAAAAATGATGTACAACTGAGGAAATCTCAGTTCTTCCGTTCCACCACCGCACGGGGATTTCTTCCGTTTTGCGGGGATAAAAATAATGTATAACCGAGGCAATCTCGGTTCTTCCGTTCCACCACCGCACGGGGATTTCTTCCGCTTCGCGGGGATAAAAATAATGTATAACCGAGGCAATCTCGGTTCTTCCGTTCCACCACCACACGGGGATTTCTTCCGCTTCGCGGGGATAAAAATGATGTACAACCGAGGAAATCTCGGTTCTTCCGTTCCACCACCGCACGGGGATTTCTTCCGCTTCGCGGGGATAAAAATAATGTATAACCGAGGCAATCTCGGTTCTTCTGTTCCACTACCACACGGGGATTTCTTCCGCTTCGCGGGGATAAAAATGATGTACAACCGAGGAAATCTCGGTTCTTCTGTTCCACCACCGCACGGGGATTTCTTCCGCTTCGCGGGGATAAAAATAATATATAACCGAGGCAATCTCGGTTCTTTCGTTCCACCACCACACGGGGATTTCTTCCGCTTCGCGGGGATAAAAATGATGTACAATCGAGGAAATCTCGGTTCTTCCGTTCCCCCACCACACGGGGATTTCTTCCGCTTCGCGGGGATAAAAATGATAGATAACTGAGGGAATCTCAGTTCTTCCGTTCTACCACCACACGGGGATTTCTTCCGCTTCGCGGGGATAAAAATGATGTACAACCGAGGAAATCTCAGTTCTTCTGTTTCACCATCATACGGGAATAAAATAACAGGTAGTGCCTAAAGGCCTTCAACATAGAGATTGTGATGTTTTCACACCACTGTTCTTCCTATCTTCATCCTTCTTATGAAAGTGAGGGCTTCAACACATAATGGGTCATATGCAGAATAAATCCTCGTTTTACTCCCACCTAGGGCCCCCTTTTCCATAAACGAGGAGCCCAATAATCATTATGAGCCCATTCTTCTCCCTTTTTATAGGGGATTCTTCGTCTTCCCTTTTATTACCTTCATTCCTTACGCCTTTTCATCTTCTTCGTCTTCGTTTGTTCCTCTTTCCGCCGCCATCCTCCGTTGCCTCAATCCCCCATTTTGGCACCCCTCTTCTTCATTCTCAGACCAGCAAGATGCATTCCACTTTCTTCCAAGAAATATCAAGCCGTTACTCACATCTCAAGCGAGGCGAGGGTCAGCCGTCAGCTTCATCCTCCTCCTCACCTTCTCCGATTGCCATCACTCCTGCTCCGTCTCACCTTTCTCCTTCGCCTCCGCCCGAAACCCTCATTACCTCCGTGCCAGAGGAAGTCGGAATAATCAGCTCCTCCTCTCTTCCTCTGTCATTTACAAACCCTAACTCCCTTACTTTTTCCCCATCCGCCATAAGTGCTAGGAAGACACCTTCTCCTTCGTCCCACTCTAAAAATGAATCCATGGAAGACATGCTTCTATGTCAGCCAACAATAGATGCTTGCACATCCTTACCTTCTTTTTCCCCTGAATGCAATCCCACTTTTGAACCTATGGTGATTGACAATTCTTCATTGCCTGACTCCCCTTCTGCCTCTCGCCTGAAAAACCCTTCACCTCCTATCAGTACTAGCCCACGTCCTTCTACTTCCTGCCTTCCCATCGAAGGCTCCTCCAGCCCCATGCTCCTCATATCATCTTCTCTGGACTCCTCGCCAAATAAATTCCCGTCCGCCACTTCTGATGTGCCCCCTTCTCCGCCAGTCGCAGTACATCTTTCACCTTCTGCTTCTGATTTTCTGCCCCCGACTTCGCCTCCAAGGAACCTTTCGATTAGTGCTCCTCCTTCTTCCCTTTTCGAACCCCCATCTCAACCTATAGATACCACCCCCATTCTTCCCCTGATGAGCGAACCTTTTCATTCGGGGTCGTCCGTCCCTTCTTCCCATTCCCCTTGGGGTCTTCGGATCTTACATTTAGAGGAATTGATCCTCCGCATGGAAGGCCTGCGCCACGCCCTCGACTTGGTATGTTTTTTTTTTTTTAATCAGCTCTTCTAATTTTTCTTGCTGAATAACTTCTTTCTAATAACCGGCGTACAGGCCCTAACCAACTACCAAGAGTTGGACCGCTCTCTACACCAACATCGAGCCTTTCGGAATCGCGGCATCGAGAGGATTTAGCAACTGCCCAACATCGGGAACAGCTCCTGTCGCAACAACTGCAATTATGCCAGGAGCAATTGGCAGGAGCTCGCCACCAAATTCAAAAAGACGCCAATACCATCGCAGCCTTACAAGAACAACAGCGAGCAGGTGTGAAATCACCTTTACTACAACGGGAGGTTCAGCCGACCCATCTTGACAAGGAGTCTTCCTCTTCTCAAGAACTGATCCGCCTTCGAGAATAGGTAGCAGAACTCCTTCAGGGGAAGCAACAGGACTCAGACACCATTGCTGGTCTCCAGGTTCAATATCAGAAGGCGGAGGATAAAATAGGGGACCTCCGCACTCGCCTGTGCAAGGAGGTACAAGAAAACTCCTCTCTCATAAATTCTAGGGCGCATGCTCACGCCCGTCTACGCAGGCAGGAAACCTCCCTCCAGAGGTTAGGCGCTGAGCTGACCCGCACCAGATCCTATTCTGAGGCGGTGGAGGGAATTTCGGCTTCGATGCGCCAGAATATGATGGACATGACAACCCTCGTCCAGCAAGATCAATCCTCCCGAGCCGATGATATTTCCACCCTAGCCGATGCTATTATGGAGGTGTCCCGACGCTATGTGGATGTACGCCGAAATCTTCAAGAGCAACAAGAGAAATGCTGTAGGCTTCATCGGGATCGGAGCCCTGACCGTCCGAACTGCCAGGAGCGACTAATTATCCTGCTGCGCGCCACTTATCAAGACGGATTTAATGAAGCGGTCCGACAATACGCTGATCAAGGGTTTCCTCCCCCGACATATCCTACTTTCTCTTTAAATTGGGAAGCCGGCTTTCGGCGCTATCCCCCTGACAGGTTTAAGTTATAGCTCGATGTATTGTCTTGGAGTAGCACTTTCTTTACATCGTCTTCTCTTTTTCAAAGTTTATTAGAAATACTGTATCGCGATTGTGAATGACTCATTAATCAAATTCAGGTTCCTTTTGCATCTGACTAATACAATCAAGTTAGGAAGTACACCCCTTCGGGAGTCCCACAATTCCTCTTCTTCTATCCCCCACTTCTCATACAGTGTGAAAAAGTTTTAAATGAATGACATTCCAAGGTCGTGGAAGTTCCTTGCCCTGGTCATCTTTCAGATAATATGCTGACCCTGCTACGCGACGCGTTACTTCATAGGGTCCTTCCCAGTTTGGAGCTAGTTTTCCAGGGTCTCCAGCGGGATTAACTTTACGTAAAACCCAATCCCCCTCCTGAAATCTTCGAGGCATCACCTTCTTATTAAAGGCTTGCTGCACTCTCTGCTTGTAAAACTCCGCTCGTCTCCGTGCCGTCTCCCGCTTTTCTTCCACCAAGTCCAACTCAGTGCTTCGGATAAGCTGGTTCTGCTCCGGTTCGTACACCTCTATCCGAGCGCTACTTAAAAGGGCCTCAACCGGAATAACAACTTTCGTCCCATATACTAAACTGAAAGGAGTCTCTCCCGTTGCAGTTTTTGGTATGGTTCGATAGGCCCACAAGATTCCAGGCAATTCTTCCACCCAATTCCCCCTTTGACTGCCCAATTTAGTCTTCAACCCTTAAATGAGAATTCTATTAGTGACTTCAACTTGCCCATTAGCTTGAGGGTGGGCTACTGAAGTAAAAGCTTGCTGAATGTTGAGAGTTTGGCATCATTCTTTAATCTTTTTACCTTGGAACTGGCGTCCATTATCACTAACTATCCTCCGAGGAATACCATATCGTGCATAATATTCTTCCACAAGAATTGTATTACAAGATTCTCGGTAATTTTGGCTAGGGGCTCTGCTTTTCCACCCGTTTGGAGAAGTAATCCCGACCACGATAAAAATTTCTTCTGAAAAGGTGCCAGCGGCATCGGACCCACTATATCCATTCCCCATTGATCGAAAAGGACATGAAAGGCGACCACAACTTTCATTAATTCGGTAGGCCCGTTCGGACGGTTGCTATGCTGACAAGTGGGCAAGTTTGCACTATCTGAGTGGCATCCTGTTGGAAGTAGGCGAAAATATCCTGCTAACGAGGGCCTTCTTGCTAAAGCTCTCCCTCTAGATGATTCTGCAAGCAACCTTCATGAATCTCGAAGTACCCATTCGGCATCCTCACTTCCTAAACATTTGATAAAGTGCGTCAGAAAGATGTTTTGTATAAGTCTCCGTTTAAGAGGGTGAAGCCGTCGGCTCTCACATTAAAGCGAGCCGCTCCTTTTCCTTGAGGACCTTCATGCAGTAAATAAGCTATGATGTCAGTCCTCGATCGAGGAATTAGGTTTTTGGTTGGTGCGGCTTCCTCCATTGTATATTGCTAGGAAGTAGGATTTCCACATGGACCGTTTCGATGATTTCACTCCTTCCATAGCCTAGCCACGAGACAATTCATCTGCCTTCCCATTATTCTCAGTGGGATTTGCTTGAGAGGACTTCTTTGGCTGGACTTTTTCTTTCTCAAAAGCTTTCAAGTACTTGTGCAACCTTTCCTCCCGAACCGCGAAAGAACCTTGAAGTTGTGATATCACCAGCTGGGAATTCGAATGGATTACAATTGAAGAAGCCCGCACCGCCTTAGCAGCCTGCCAGAATAGCTTCATATTCCGCCTCATTATTGGATGTCCGATATCCCAAGCGTACGGCTATGCGGGTCTCTTCCTTATCAGGGGAAATTAACAGAACACCGACACCGCTGCCCGTAGATCCTGAAGAACAGTCTACGAATATATTCCATGCATCCGATCCTTCCTCTTTTGTCGACGAACCATCTTCGGGGCCACAAGGTACCTCTGCTAGAAAATCAGTGAGAGCTTGGGCCTTGATAACCGTTCGGGGTTGGTAGTGAATATCATATTCGCTTAACTCTACCACCCATTTGGCCAATCTTTCGGAGAAATTGGGCTTAGTGACGACCTTGTCCAATTCGCTGTGAGTTAGAACACTGATGGGATGAGCCAGAAAATATGGCCTCAATTTGCGGGCGGTCAACACTAGAATATACGACTTCTCCACTCGTATAGCGAATTGACCCTTGAGAATATGTGGTATAATAAATAGTGGTGAGAGCCTTCTTGTTTGATAAAATCGAACTAATAGCTCCCTCACGAGGCGGCCGAATACATCCATAACGGTTCTCGACCCTTTGGTTTGGCTAGCGGTGGGAGTCGACAAATATTTCTTGACTCTGAAAGCCGCTCGCATTGATCGTCCCAGAAATTTAGTAGCCTTACGCAGAATCTTGAAGAAAGGCGACCCTTTGTCACGATCTGGCTATGAATCGGGATAAGGAAA
The DNA here is from genome assembly GCA_025175895.1 of Wurfbainia villosa. NCBI lineage: Eukaryota > Viridiplantae > Streptophyta > Magnoliopsida > Zingiberales > Zingiberaceae > Wurfbainia > Wurfbainia villosa. The sequence goes on from CM046007.1 coordinate 7,566,364, forward strand.
GCAATCCCGCCCTGACTTTTGGGTCTCGCGATTAGTGGGTGATTTCATGTTGCCTGGCACCTTCTCAGGGTTGGCTTGCAACCCCTTCTCAGTTACTATGCACCCCAAGAACTTGCCGCTTTTTACCCCGAACAGGCATTTGTTAGGGTTTAGCTTCATATTAAACCGTCTTAATGTAGCGAAAGTTTCATTTAAATCCTTGACTAAATCCCCAGTGGTCTTTGATTTGACCAGGATGTCATCCACGTAGACTTCCACATTTTTCCCTTTCTGCTCTGCAAAGATCTTGTCCATAAGGCGTTGATAGGTGGCCTCTGCATTCTTTAATCCGAACGACATTACCACATAAGCATATAACCCTCCCGCCGTCACAAAGCTAACCCTCTTTTGATCTTCTTTGGCCAAAGGTATTTGATGGTATCCTTGATATGCATCCATTAGGGACACCACTTCATATCCTCTGATGGAGTCTACTCAATCTGAGGCAAGGGGTAGCAGTCTTTAGGGCACGCTTTATTCAAATCACGAAAATCGATACACATCCTCCACTGCCCAGAAGGCTTGGGGACCAAGACTACATTGGAAACCCATTCGGGGAACTAGATTTCCTTTACATGACCCGCCTTTAGCAGTTTTTCCACCTCTTCAGCTATGACCTTGTCCTTCTCAGGTCCAAAATGTCGCCGCTTCTGTTGGACCGGTCGGGCTCCTCTGGTTATATTGAGATGGTGTTCAGCCACGCGAGGATCAATCCCGGTGAGATCATGCACATCTCCGCAGATGTCTTCATTCTCTCATGAGTAGGCCCACGGCTCCTCCTTGGCTTCCAATTTGCTGCGCGACTCGTGTAGCCTTTCTGAGCGATTTCCACCACGGCTCTCCTTCCTCTATTTTATCGGCTTTGGGGATTCCTCGAGCCTTGCGGACATCGAAAATGATGATAGCTTTGCCTTTAAGATCATCGGTTCGGGCCTTCTTCTGGTCATCCCGAACCATTTGTATATGACTAGACCTTACATTTCCCCTCGCACTTCTCCACCAACAATCCAGGAACTTGACTTACGGTGAGTGCAGAAGCCACTTTGCTGAAAGATAGTAAGGAAAGGGCGACCAAGAATAGCATTATAAGTGGGCGGAGCATCACGATGAGGAAAGATATATCTTGGTTTTAGGTGGGCTTTCGCCCAGAGTTAGAAGCGTGAAATCTGCCCGGTAGGGTGGACCACATGCCCTGCGAACCCAAACAGGGGTGTAGCCACATCTTCTAGTTGGGCATTTCCCAGCTGCATCTGTCCGAAAGCCTCCTGAAAAAGGATATTAACATAACTTCCCGAGTCTACCAGCACCCTAGCCACTTCATAATTGGCTAGGGATATTCGGATAACTAAGGCATCCGTGTGGGGCAGGAGGACACCTTGTAGATCTTCTGGCCCGAATGAAACGGACGGTGCAGTTTGTACAGTCTGGTCAGTGATAATGGCCAAACTCTCCATGAGACGGGCATATGACTTCCGTGCCTGGTTGGAGTCCCCGTCAGTAGGTCCTCCGGTTATAACATGGATAACCCCCCGTGTGGGAGCGTTATTTAGATTTGATGAGGGGCTCTCACCTGATGGGCCTTCTGTTGGTGCAGTGGGCACCAAAGTCGAACCGATATTTTGATTATGGCAAAAGGCTCAATAGTTAAGAGTATATTTGTTATCTTACGAGCTCAATTAAGTGTGCAGAAATGCTAAAGTTGAGCGGAAGGTCTGCGACACCCGGTGGGAACCGAGGTGGTCGGGCAACGCCAGAGGGATTTCGGAGGAAGCCGAGGTACTCGGGTGAAGACCGGAAGCGAGGCTACAAGGTAAGCTCGTGTGAAAGCGAAGCAAGGACGTTAAGCGTAGATCCGACCCAATACCTCCAATGGAAGGTCTAGGTCGAGATCAGTTGGTTAGAACCATCGTACTTTATATTTTAAGCTAACTTGTACTGCAGTCCAAAACCCTTTGACGATCGTCTACTACACCATCTGGTCTAGTTCCTCGAGAAGAGCTCGAATTTCAAGGGGGTGAATTTGGACTTGACTCGTGTTTTGGTACAAAGGGTGATGTGGCATCAAGGTGGACATCCAAACCATCACCAAGCTTGGACCCCCAAAATTAGGTGATGTGGCATCAAGGTGGACATCCAAACCATCATCAAGTTGGACGCCCAAAATGAGGTGAGTTGACACAAGATGGTTGTGAGCCACCATCAGCTTGGGCCCAAAATGAGGAGAGTTGGCACAAGATGGTTGGCTCCCATGATGTGGCACAAGTTGGATGGCTCCAAATGAGTTGGCGTGAAGGCCTCCTTGAGGTGGCACAAGGTGGTTGGATGAGCACCTCATCCTTGAGTTGTGGCACAAGGTGGTTGGATGAAGCACCTCATCCTTGAGTTGGCGCGAAGGATGTGGATGAGCAAGACTTGGGGGATAAGAACCTCACCTTGGACACTACCTATGTCTAAATTCATAGATCAATATCCATAAATAGACATGTTCACGCCAAGCAAAAAACATAAGAAATCAAGAGCTCTCAACACGCCGTCGTAACGCCGCTACTACTACTCACATTTGCTACGACGAAGTGCCGCCGACAACGAAAGCTACATCTTCTACTTATAAGAGTTGTCGGTATATTTATTTAAGTTCTACTTCTTTAAATTGTCTTTGTGCTTTAATCGTAACAAGGAAAGGGGGAGTGTCCCTTTGCCTTGATTTCTTTTTGTGATCGTTGCTCCTACTTCCAACGAGGAGGAGTGGTTTTAGTGAATTGCCCTCCGTACGTGATCAAGGATCACTAGGGCCGTGGATTAGCAATCGAAAGATTGTGAACCACGTAAAAATATCTTGTCTACTTTATATTTCCGCTGTGCACTCTCTACTTGCTTTTTACTTATTGCAAAAGTTTTTTTTAACGACACCGTATCGCTATTCACCCCCCCCCTCTAGCGACACTTTCGATCCAACACCTTCTTGAGAAACAACCTCCTGGGACGGCGTTTGGGGGAAAGTGACTTGAGGTTGTTGGTTATACGGCCATGGACGGGCTACATCGGGTCGGGGACCTCGCCGTGCTGGTCCTCCCGTTTGGAACCGCAATTGCGGATATGCGGTTCGGAGACGATCCAGCTCCTCCTGTAACTTGAAGCATTGGCCACTAGCATGGTCATATTCCTTATGATATTGGCAGAAGAATGGGGTGGGGGGGGGGTTACGTGGGATCCCCCTATATCCCAAGGGTCGCCAGAAGCACCATTGAGATCATAAATTCCATCTCGCTCCTTCGGGTCCTTGGGAGGAGGAAAGTGCTTGGTGACCGTAATTTGTAATGGCGGTATAGGGCGAGCACCACCCATGTGCCAAGAGCCTAGGAGCACTCCCCTTCGAAAAGGGTGCGCATAATAACCTCGAAATGAGGGGGTACTTGAGAGCGTGGGGCCGAGTTCTTTGATCGGGTAGCTGCGGCGACCGCGTTGACTCCTCACGCACTTGCGATCCTTCCTCCTCGCGGATGAATTATTCGCCGCGACTTAACGACTCCTCATGCATTTGGCGGGTTGCCTCGAGAGGCGAGGAAGGGCCTTCATTGATCCGTGCGGAATAGCGACTACGAAAGATTACATTACAGCGAAGGAATACCTAGCGGCGAGTAAGCCGGTGAAGAAACCCTCTGAGCGATTTCGAGGGCCCTTGCGTGATGTGCATCAAGATAGAGACGTCTGGCTTATACACCTTGCAACTGGCAAACTCCTGGCTGAATATTCCCCGAAAATCAGCAAAACAAGTGATGGATCCCGGAGGCAAAATATTAAACCATTTTTGTGCCGAGCCGGTTAAGGTGGTCCGGAAAACTCGGCATTTGAGGGCATCGGTATAACAGTGGAGCGAGGCTGCTCCGTCGAACTGCGATAGGTGCTCTTCAGGATCCGTCGAACCATCATACTTATCTACTTGAGGGTTCCGGAAGTAAGATGGAGGGACTTCAGAAAGGATGTCCATGGTAAAGGGACTAGGCTCGTAAACTTCTGGAGGTCTGGTCGATTGACTTTCGTCATGTTCTTCCCTTCGAGTTTGAGTTAAGGGCAGAGTGTTTTGAGGTGCTCTTCCCCCAAGTCCTTCTCCAGGCACTACTTCCACATTAATGGCGGTACGAGATGGAGGAGGCATTTCTGGGGGTGGGCCTCGAGAAGAAGGTTCACCGGAATGAGGATGCAGATATCCGGTCCTTCTCCTTTCTCTAGCAAGGGCTTCTGTAATAGCATCGTTCATCAAAGCCTTCAACTGTGATGGTAGGAGAATGATGGGGCGCTCCTCCGCTGAGGAGGCAGCAGGCTGTTGTATCTCTTCCGGTTGCATCTCGACGTCCAGTTCAATGTTCCCACAGATGGCCTTGCCCGATGCGAGGAAATTCGCTTTACCCCTTTCGGCGTGAAGGCCTGAAGGGAGCTTTTGGGGGGTTCTCACGAGCCATGGATGAAATGGATGTAGAAGGCGAAGTCGAGCGTAAAACCCCCAGAGCCAGAAACTAGAACACAAGATATAACGTGGTTCGGAATGAGTATTCCTACTCCACGGAGGTGAGCTCTCTCACCGGGGACAATGCCCAAGCACTTTCCACTATGAATGCCCTCCTTTACGGAAAGGAAACTTCTCGAGGTGGAGGAGAAAACCTCTTACAGTTGGGTTACAAATACAAGAAAGAGTACGTGTGACTCAAGATCAAGGTCGCTGCTCTTCTTCTCTGGCGAAGTGATGACAACTCTCCTCCTTCTCCTCCTGTGTCTTCGTTTCGTGTCTGATGGAATGATTGCGGGATCCCTTCCTTTTCTCCCTTCTTTGTCTTTTATCCTCCTCCTCTGATCCATCACTATCTCGCGGGCTGTCCTCATCGTACACGTGGCCACCATGTTCACCTGAGGAATAATTCTGTTACAGGTACGAGGGACGAAGGCTCCTCGGAATATTATGTGGGGACCTCTCTTTCTGTTACATATCACCCCCTCATCCCTATTCCAATAAACTAGGTTAGCCCGTCCTCCTCAACCATCTACTTCTGGTAAAACTAACTTAGGTCTCCAGCTTAAGGATAGTATAGTCTTAAGGCTCATTTGGCCGAACCGATTCTTATCCACCTCGTCTGTCTTTAGGCTTATGTGGCCGAACCGATTCTCATCTGTCCCGTTGGCCTTCTAGGCTTATTTGGCCGGACCGATTCTGACATATTTCCCAACGAAGTACTTCTTCGCTTTGCCATGCCGATTACCTTCACTTACTTTACCGTACCAATTATCTCAAGCGCTTGCGCCCGACCCGTTCTTCTCTTTTTTCTCCATTGAACCCTCTACTTGGTTCGGGTAATACCTTGCCTATGAGCTCTTCTATCTAGTTCATATAGAAGAGGTAACGGATGTATCATATGTGATATACACTTATGCTCTTTTCCCCCTATTTTTCCTATTCTGTTGTTAGTTATTGATTTTCATAAACCTTCTATACCTAATTTTATGGTTCCGAGGTAAATTGACAATCCATTCTCATGAAAATCGACTACACAGTTGTAAAAAGTAGATGCATTAAGGGAAATGTTAGAATGTAGTAATATGCTTTAAGATCAAGGGAAGTGAATGAGCTAAAGCTTGTTGTTTCAATTAAATGGACAAGGCTGTTTCACTTTGGTGATTATCTTATTTGCCTTTTTCTTTTTGGTTTATAATCATGAGCTAGGATCTCTGAGAATGATCAATTATGTCACTGGGGATATAATTTAGTAAAGAAATCTGGATAAAATACAATAAGTTGTTTACTATTTATGGAGATCCTATTGCTTAGATTCTGTAAGAGTGTTATGAGTCTCCCCCTCAACTTTTTTTCTTCTCAGATTTGGAAGAAAAATGGTGTTTTTGTAACAACTCTCTATCTTGCTTCACTTTCTCTTCAACTATACAGGATTAACTTATTCATCTCTCCTCTCTCCATTTTTTTTTCCCTCTAACTTCCTCTCCATTTTTTTCTCCTGCCAACTTTCGTTCTTTTTAGGGGTAAAAGCTGAAACTTTTCTAACTTTTGAAGGGGATGAACATAAGATGGAAACAGAATCAAGCCTTAATTTGATCAATGACAAGATGGCGACAGGATCTTCTTGTTCTCCCAAGTGTTCTACTTTTTCTGCTAGCTAGAAGCTACCTACATTATAATTAAGAGTGATTCGTTATAGATCCTGATATAAAATTTCAAACATCACATACACAACATGTATTCAATGCACTCTTCTACCAAAGGAAAACTTATTTTCTTTTGTTTTTATGGATGAGAATGCAGAGAGAATCTAATTAAATGTATTCTTCTTTTGGAGCTAAGGTAGTTAATAAAAAAATACTATTTTTTTTTGTCCTATGATGCTTTTGTTCTCCAAGTAATTTATTTTTTCTCATTTGACAGTGGTGTTTCTTCATTCAACATGCTTGTTCATGAATTGTCCTTAGATCCTGAAACTTCCTTAGATGCTTATTCTGTAGCTGGTGAAGAAGATTATGATGAGAACATCTATCCTGCATCTCTAATGTCTCGGGCTTCAAGATTATCAAACAGCAGCATAGTTAGTAGATATGATCGGTGTACAATATGTATGATCAAAAATTTTCTGCCCTGCATCCTTTTTCCTGAGTTTCTTCAAATGTTTTAGGAGAGGTGGAGCAGCAGGCAACATAAGTGTTAATCAATTTGCAAACCCTCTCTTGACAAGAAGATTTCTTCAAACAAAGGATTATGTTCTTCAACGCACCACTGAGGGTAATTGAGGTATTATGATGATGACATTCCCAAACAGTTTAATGTAGCAGACACATAATTTAGATCAAGGAACTATGATTACATGATTTTGTACTTGTGTTATTTTAATAAATTTGTTACATTTTTTAGGATCTCCATCTAGCAATAGAAATATTCATTGAATCAGCCTTTGAAATTGCCCATAAGGCCGGACACTTTCTCCTCTCCTCTTCAGAAGTTTGTAGGAAAGTTGTTGCATTGATCTCTTCTAATGGAGGTGCTGTGATTGATAATCATGACGGTAACATAGACCTGGTTTTTCGAACAGCTACTATTGGTGATGCTGATCCAACTCCAACAGAAAGGAGGTGCACACTCCATTACTCTCTCGACACTGATGCTCGGACATGCCAAGATGTCATAACTGAACTTGAGTAAGAGCTTTTATTATTGTTTGTTTTTAGTTTCTCATGTAAACTTTGCTTTTGGTATCTCACTGTAAACTTTCTATTTCTTAATGTATTACATAGATGTCAACGAAAATGGATCAATTTATTGAAGTAGATGTCTCGATTGAAGTCCATCATGATAGTTCCAAAATGTTCAAGCTTTTCGTTAGAGACCCACCCACCGACAAACACATCTACCACTACCACACACCCAACGTTAAACACCAACAATGTGTGTGGCAGTGATGAGTGAGTGGCTTGTGTGAACTTTCTATTTCTTAATGTATTACATAGATGGCAATAATGTTGGTCATCATGTTATTGAATTAAAAACTTCATTGAAGTACAACATTATATTTTATATGGTAAATCCATGTCATTGGGTTCTAAACACGGATTTTAAGTGAGCGACACGTGCTCCCATACAGATTCTCTATCCCTCGTGTGGAAACCATCCCATAACTCGCTACTATAGCTCTAGCAACCATGTCTATGTTGATATTCTTGCCACCCAACAACAAGTTGTTTGCGTATAAGAATTCAAAAATGTTGAGCTTTATAGTGTGAAGATCCTGCAACATTCCTAAGTACTCCATTGAACAATAATAAGTTAAAATAATGAATTACAAAACACGATTATTTTGATTTTTAGGGTAAAGAGCACAATATTGTACGTTACAAAAGTTAGACTATTACACACGTGAATTACAAAGTTGAATAGATAGTGGACAAGCTAGGTCGCGTGTTGGAATATAGGGACAATATATATAGCTAGTCAACATAATTAGCATTGATAATTAGAGGATACAATACAAGCTCTCCTTTGTTTCTGAGAGAAGGGAACTCAAATCTTTTTCTTAGAAGATTTTGTTGGGACTAAACTTGCTTAAAATTGTTGTTGCAAAATTATATATAGGGATAGTTTGCTTTTGGCTGGAGACCATGCAATACATGCATCAATGGCTAACACATCTATGTGTATTGAAAATTTGAGTTCCTGAAAATAAGGAAAGCCACTTAGTTTGATGAAGATCAAGAATAAGTTCCAATAACCATAAAAATGAGTGAGTGATTGTGAAAATTAGGAAAATCATTTAACCTCATCGAGATTAAGAATAGGAAATAATCTACAAACATGAACGATATAAGTTAAAAGATGAACTCATCAAAATATGATTATTTTGATTTTTGGAGTAAAGAGCGCAATGAGAATTAGTTTAGTACAATAATTTATGTTACAAGTCAAAAAGAAAGAAATAAAAATTAGACTGTTACTTAAGTGAACTATATAGTCAAAAAGACATTGTGCAATATAGATAGGGTGTTGAAATACAAGGACCATACCATATATTGTGGGCAAGCATAATTAGCATTCACTAGTAGAGGAAACACCACAAACTTTCTATGGATTCATGAGAAAAGGAATCTCAAACCTTTCTCTTGGAAGATGGTAAATGAGACAGGATTTTGCTAAAATCTAACTCGCTTGGATTTGTTGCAAATTATATACAGTAACAGTTTACTAGTCTTTCCTATATACTAGGTCTAACTCCTACAATATAAACTCATACATGGTGGACCAACTAACTATACAAACTATTTTCAATAAAGCAACTGCAACTATGACATTATTATTAAACAAAAGATAAATACATTTAAAGATTAAATCATGTGTTATAATTAAGGAGGTTAACAATGACACGAAGAAGGGTAACAATGATATAAAGGAATTCTTTGTTGCATGATTTGGAGAGAAATGGAGAGATGCCATTAGGTTATGAGAGTACACAATTATTTGGTTGAAGTTGGTGTCACTGAGGGACTTCCTTACGTTACAAAGTAGGGAGGAAGCTCAAGTGATAGACAAAGATGAGGAGAGGGGTGTGATAATCAAAGGTGATTTGGGAGAGACTGTGAAAATAAATAAATAAAAAAATAGGAAAGGTTATGGCTGATCAAGGAGAGGAGGGAAGTAGATAACACCATAGAAGAAAGGACAAGAGTGGAGAAAGTTCCTCTTGTCTTGTGCGATAAAAAGGGTCATTATGGGGAGTCCCATCTATAAAAGTAAAGTGGTGTCAATGTAATAGCCTATACTTGTCTTCTTTACTTAGAGTTTTATTTCCTCTATGTGAGGTTAGTTCCATTTGTGCTATGCCAATTGTATCAAAGACGAAACTTGGCGGTTTGATTTGATATTTACGAAGTTTAAACTTGTTAGCCCATTGTTAAAGAAGTACTGACACATTGTTCAAGACCACTATGTCATCGTAGGAGTTAAGCCTATTACAACCTTGGTGGAAATGAAGTATAAGTTGATGGAGAGAAGTATATTCTATTGCACTTCAAAAATCAACAATACACTATGTTAATCAACTTGAATCAATTGTTCCTAATCAAAATGGAACACAAAAGTAAAATAGTTTGAGGATTTGTAGATGTGCTAAAATCCCAAAGTAGACTCTAAGGAAGCCCTGATTTATTTTATTAATGGAGTTAGGCTTGAATCTAATGATAGGCTAAGTTTTTTGCCCTGACCTAAATTGAAAAGGCCTAGCATAAGGAGGTAGAGATCAAACAATTATTGAGACCTCCTAACTTTCAACCATCACGCCTTTTAACTAGTAAGATACTTCCTTATAAGGTGTCACTATAATTTGAAGAGTCTACCAGCTTGATTTGTCTTAGAATTGTCATCTAACAAATAAAGACTAGCATATAATTTAAAGAGGAGCTTTAGCACAACAGTAAAATTGTTATCGTGTGATCTTGAGATCACGAGTTCAAGTAGTAGAAACAGTATCTTGTAATACAAGGTAAGATTGCATACAATCTTCTCCGAGATCCTGTAGGATCCCGCATTAGCGGGAGCTCCATGCACTGGACTTCCCTTTATATAGTCTCCTAGAAGACCTATCCTTTATCTAACAAATAATGCTACAATTGTTATGGCAAGGTCGCATAACATTTAACTTCCCTCATTGAGTATTGGCCTTAGCAATTGAACACAACCTAGAAGATGGTGTTGCACACTTCCGAACTCTTGGCAGTGATGAAGAAGTTGAATCTTCAATGAGTACCAAGAGATAAAGGAGGTGAGGAAGAGATTGTACAACTCCATGTAGTACATTGTACATGTTCACACGTACGATGGCTATTCATGGAAATATTGTAGTAAATCCTGCAAGGCTATTATGAATAGTGGAAGTTGTATGGATTTAGTTTTCACACGTCTTCACTAAGACTCGGGTCACACTCGAGTTGCACCTAAGTCCCTACAAGGTGCATGGGCTATATTTGGCTCCTATTGGGATGAGTCGATATGAGATGTTTTCCTGAGCATTTCCCTTGTCGTTCTTGGTTGGCACTAGCTATTTGATCTCTCTATCATCTATTACGGTGAGAGAAAACACTTGCTTCTTCAAACACAATAGTTAAAATGTTAGGATTCACCTAGTTAAAACTAGTGAGATTAAACCCAAAATTGAACCATGACCAATGCATCCCAATCTTCTAGATAACACCTTTTACTCCTCACATATTCTCAATTCAATGAAGGCGAGGAGTTAAGAGTAGAAGTGATGGTGGCTTTAGTGGCCCAAAACGTTAGAGTCATAATTTCGAGTAACTTACCAAGAGACCATCTCCTAAGGTCGCGAAAATCTTAGATGAGTTCTTAGACATGACTTCTAAAGAGTTACGTGATGAACGCTCATATATCGCATGATCAACCATGTTAAAAATGTTATGCAAGGTCATAGTTGCCTAACCTGCCACATTATTCCATGGATCCCTATAGCACTTTAAATTGAATATCCAAGTTGAGGACTCTAACAAAAATATTTTATTAGAGAAAACATAAGTTCTTATATTGTCCTTGTTGGCATAATCAACTTCTGGTTAAAATTGACTAAATTTCAGTTGGATTTTGATATTTGAGCAATATGTTTTGATGACCGAGTATTATCCTCAAAGGGGATATTATTGGTCAAGAGTGACCAAGCTCGGTTTAATGCTTGAGTGAGATGGCAAGTGAAAGAGAGATTGCTAGTGTAATCGACCTCAGGTCAAAGGTTAACTGGACACTTGGCAGTCGGAAGTCCAATAAAGAATTGGCAAGTGGAGAAGTCTAGGTGGGTCGTGATTGACCTGACACTTGATAATCGAAAATTCAACATAAAGTTGACAAGGGTGAAAATCAAATGGGTCATGAAGGATTGGACACTTGACATGAGATGAGTAAAATTCAAGTGGATCATATAGGATCAAACATTTAGCATATGATAGAAAGAAGTTCTAATGGATCATTGAGCATCAGATATTAAGCAAGTGTAGAAGTTCTAATAGGTCACGGAGGATTGGATATTAGGCACGTGGAAAAAATCCCTAATAGGTCATGAAAGAATGGATGTTAGGCATTAAAGGAAAAATTCAAACAGGACAAGAAGGACCATATATTTGATAATAATGAAATCTCGACAGGTCAGCATTGACAGGATGTTAGGCACAGGGTGAAGTTTTATAGACATTTTTAGGCAGGAAAAGTCCTCATATTTTGATGTCAACTGGATAGTAGGTAAGAATGAGGTTCTTGTAAGTTGGGGTTGACCTACAATAGTCATAAAAGGAAGTTATAGAAACATGGAGATCTCTTGGCATAAGGGAATTATGCATGAATAGTATTTTTAGTACTGTAAACAGTATTAGTCAACTACAACACTCGACTACTATAGTAATCGATTGCTGAACAATAGCAGTCGACTCCTATGAATAGTATTTAACCTCAACCCATAGATAATATTTTTAGCCCGGAATATTTTTCAATCGACTAATATAGGAGCATTAGTCGATTGGTGAACTCAAAATTACGAATTCGAAGTTTGAGTAGGAGGTATCGATTGCTAAAAATTTATAGTTGATTGATGAACTTAACTGCTGACATTGTTGGAGCGAACAATAAGTTTGAAACTCAAATATGAGACTCGACTAATGGTATAACAGTCAATTGATGGTAATGAGCAGTCAACTTTTATAATCATTGTTGAGTTGGAAAGAACTATTCTACAAGTGCAATGTTCGAATTCAGTGGGGTAATCGATTGATGGTTCTAATAGTCAATTGTTGGCTGATTTTCAACCATGACTTGAAGCCTATAAGAGAGGGTCTCATAGAGGATATCGTAAGTTGGTTTTTGGAGACTTTGTAGGGGAAGTATTGTTGCATTTCATATCTTCAAGAAACAATCCAAAGCAATCAAACAACGAGCAAAATAATGATCACTTGTGTAAATAGTATATTTATATTGTTTTCATTTTTCATTCTTATCTTTGTACTTTGATTTGTGTTGCTTGTAAAAGAACAAGTATTGTAAGAGGTTCCCCACCTCTAGAAGGATTGGAAAAGGAGAAATATTAGTGGTGGTAGCACTAGGATTAAGCCATGGAGTAGGAACCGAGGTTTCGAACCATGTAAAAATTGAGGTGTTGTGCTTGTGTTGTTTATCTCGTTTTTTTTTCATTACATGTTAATTCTATGTATACAAGCACAACAAATGATGAATCAAGAATTGATATTCACCCACTCCTCTAGCGGCGTAACTGTCCTAGCAATCCTTGCTTTAGTGATACCTAAAAAGGATTATTTTTGGAGAATCTATCAATATTCGTGCCCTTTACAAGATTGTTGTTTTTATTTTTTATACCTATACTTCGTGACATGCTTGACTAATGGCAAGAGTTTGATTGTTGATTTGCATAGTGAGTAGGACCAAAGTAGGATTTGGTTTGATGATGAATGGAAAACTACCTTGAAGAGACAAGACAAACTTTATTAGTGTCAGATATGCCTTTTGAACTTTTGAACACACCTAATACCTTACAAGTGAAGAACCAGGTCCTAAATCCTATTATATGAAAATTCTTTATAGTTTATTTTGGAACTCATGCAGATCAAGAAAGATTTGATTTGACTGAATTTTGAATTTAAATTATTGGAAACTAATTTGAACTGTTTAGCAGATTTTCATCTTTGAATTAATTTGAATTACTATATTTTTTGAGTTGCCTTTCATTAGGGCAGCCAATTAATTGGAATTATTGTGTTTTCCTATTTGTTTGTTTCCTTATTTTCGCAGAATCTTGTATATAATCGTAGAGTTGTGTCAATGCAATAATCATCTTGCAATTGACCAAACTTTCACTTGGTTTCTTTGAGAGTTATTTTCCTCTGGGTGAGGTCAATCTCTTTCGGGCTAGGTTAGAACCTTTTTTTGGTAAAGGAGAGGGGTGAAGGTTAGACAAAGGAGACGAGGAAGGTTGTGAACAAAGGAGAGGAGAGAGGAAAATGGTGTAATAGAAGCAAAGAGAAGAGTAGAGAAGGTTATAAGATGCCCTTCATGCCAAGGAGAGAAGGTGACGAGCTTTTAAGTACACCTGAGGAGTAAGAACGGGGCTAGACAGTAGATTTTTTTTATCATTGGAGATTAGAAGGGTGTGCATGAGACTAATAATCAAAGTAAAGAGGTTCATGATTGTAGCCAATTTAGGTGATGGCTATAGTTTTAGTAGTTAAAAAATGTTAGGGGGGTACATTTGTGACCTCTTTGTGATTTGGAGGAGGAAATAGTCTAGTCTGAATCACTTGTAGTTTTTTTTTCTTCATTTTTGCTGATGAGCTTTGATGAGATTCCTAAGATGCATATGCGAGAAATATATATAAAAAAAAATGGAACCGTCACATTAGCAGTTTCAAGTGGCAAACTCTATTGTTAATTCCATATGTCAATTTATTAATGAATTTGATTTTGTCTAAATTGGACCATGCTACAAAAAATAATAGCTAGTAATCAATTGCCACGTCAAAAAGTCTAAGCAACTCTAGTGATCGTGATTTAGATTAGAGAGATCACATATTTATGGCAATAATGAGCTACTTGCTCTAATGATGAAATTTAAGATTTTTGCAAGATCCAATGACTGAAATGCAAGACACATCACCCCTTTATCAAAATAGGTGACATATATCCTTATTAATGATCAATCCCTTAAAAGAAATTTTTAGAAATTAACTCAAGACTATATGCTTTGACGTATTTTTCATTTATTCGATTTCTTTTGCATTGTGTGTGTGTATGTGTTTTTATCTGTTATGTTTCACATTAGGACTAATAAGTGAATTGGTCACGACAATTAGTGTCAAATTAGGTGAGGTGTTAAAAAAAAGGCATGTTGGTGTAGCCACCATTTGGCATGAGATGCAGTCAATTAGGGATGCTTTTGAGCTATGATTTATATTTTGGATCTTAGTGGAACATCAACTCTTAAACTGGGGAGATTATGGCACCCCACTTTAGACCAACATTGCAAGTTGTGGCTGGTAAAAAAACTATATAAGCTTTGATGAATGAGCTATTTGCTTGGGCTTAAACATTTTAGGTCAGTGCGCCTGATATCTTAATGGGTCAATTGTCTCATCAAGGTGGGTTGTGTGGCAATTCACATAGCTAACACAATATAGCATCATGATGTTGCTTTTGCTTTTTGAAAGAAGTCTTTGGGACCATCTTTCATTTATAACATGGAAGTTAAATATCTTTTCTGAGTTCATATGTGGATTAAAACTATGTTTCTGTATTGATTTGATATCTAGCTACCTGTCATGCATTGGAGCTTAAAGTTACAATGTTCCATGTATGTTATAAATAATATATTTTTGTGATTACCATCTAACTCTTTCATTTTTACATTTCATTAGGTGGGTATCCAATGGAGTTGTTGGTTCTCCTGCATTTGCAGCATTCGATCAAGGTTTTTTCTCTTCAAATAAATTAATAAACAATGGAAAATCATATACTCTCGTCCAACACTGTGTTCTTTTTTTTTTCAGGTTATGATGTTTTTCTTGGTAATTTACGAGGATTAGTTTCAAGAGAGCATGTTGATAGTGATACTAATATTTCCTCGCGCAAGTAAGCTGATATAACTCATTCCTTGCTTTGATTTGAAGTTCAGCACTTGTCCAAGGATTTCCCATAAATTGTTGATTAGTGATGCTCGACTAATTATCTCTGGTTTGCAAAGAGCTAGAGTTTATTTCCCAAGTTAAATTACAATGATGATAATTTCCTCTCATTTATTGGAAATACTATTTTAACCAAACTCCAGACCATCTTATAATCAAATTCTCACTTTCTACTAGTTCATCTGGAGTTTCAGTGACTAAAGCAAAGACCTCTAGCATGTGATACTTGTAATATTTCATGTCTCTTTTACTACGAGGTTAGACAAACAAGTGCAATTTTTTTATGATCATCAATATCAAATAAGCAACAGAACATGGTGTGAGGTCAGTCTTATCAGGCATGCAGAGAAATCAAAAATACATTGAAATACATAACTTATACAAACTTCTAAGTTCTTTGAGATCTATCACTTTCCAGTTATTAACCCACTACATTTGTCAGCAGGATGAATCTAAAGCCAAATTTGTGCAGGTACTGGAGGTATTCGATCAATGAGCATGCAACAAAAGACATACCTGCTATGATAGAGAAGATACATGAGATAAAAGCAAGCTGCTGTAACTAAATGAACTTTTTAAACCTGATTCAGATGAAGAAGTACGTGATCAGCCCTACAAACTGTGCAATTTCCCAGTCTGGGAGGAGCAGTTATGCTGATGTATGTCATAACATCTATGATCAATTTAATATTTCTACGGGAAGGTTTTGTGGCTAGTGCAACAGTAGAATTGTACCAATAAGTAATGATCAATCTTTAGGGGTTGTAAGTCTTTCGAGGTGTCTGTCTTCTTATCGCATTAGCTCTGGATTAGACAATATATTCTTTGTGATTTATCTCCTTCGTATTGACTGTGAAATTGATTGACGAAGATACTAAGGACGAACGAATCACCTTGTATACCAATTTAATACCTCACAGGCTATCAAGATTGATCTTGTTGTCACCTGGCTTTCATGATGACTCTACTATAGTATTTACAAATATGGAGAAAGTTTTATGTTGCTTCTTGGGCCTGTGATTGCCGCCATTATTCTTGGACTCTACATACAGACTCGCTTCTGATGGATGGTTATTAACAAATTGGCTAGAGATTTCCAGAACTATCCAGCTTTAGGAAGCCTTGTTCAGACTCTTACGAGCTACGTCGTCGGCGGTGACAGCTCGAATTGGATTGGAGTGCACGGTGATTACCGTAATATATTTGAGTGTGTTGTATTAATTCGAATTTAATTATTATGATTTTAATTAACGAGATTTATATTATTGGATATACATTATTGAATTTTAAATTCATGTGTAAAATCTATTAATCCGTATCATTAGTATCGATGAGATATTAATGGGTATCGATAAGAATATTCGATTGACTTTTTTTTTCTCCATCAGACAGAGTATACGAGGTTGACTCTCTTGACTTATGGAAGATCAAATTCTGCGGTGTTTTTTTCGATTTTAGATTCTTCGAACCTAAGTGCATGGTTATTATTTTCATTGTATTTTATTTTATATATTTATTATAGATCAATTGATAAAATTTTGTATTCAGATCATTTTATTTTCATTTATTTGATGTCTGAGGTGTCACTCTATGTTGCACTTCACTTCCCGTCGATCTAGTTGCATGGCGGAAAGACAAGGTTATTCGACCTTCAATGGTGAAAAAGCAATATCCATAAAAGATTAGAATTCATCAATCTAACAATTTTTATTAATATATTCCATAATTATTATGGAAAAAATAAATCATGGAAGATCTTATGAATCTTGACATGTTAATCAAAACACATAGAGATCATCTAAATTTAAAAAAAAAAAAAAAACCTTCCTCAACATCAATCTTTATATTGAGGTATATATATAATTTCAGTAGGCTAAACATGATTTGAGTCGACTAAAATCAAACAAAAACTACTCGTTTAAGCAGTCTTATCTATTATTTGAAAGTTATTTGCAAGTATCAATAGGAATGCAAAACTTGGAACACAATACTTCAAAATTAATTTTTCTCTCTTGTTTTATTTATTTTTGTATTTGTAAGAGAAATGTTTTCCTAGGAGATTTCTTCCCCTTTTAAAGGAGGGATTTTATAGTAGGACTTTAAGGAATGATTCGCTTAGTAGGTTGGAGAGTAGGATAAGGTTTTCAAAACTACATTAAATAATTTGTTAGTATTGATATTATTATTATTATTTTGTTTTCAATTTGATAATTTTCATGTTAGCCTTGCTTGCAAGAGTATTTGAAATCTTTTATTATAATATTCTAATTAGGGGTTAAAATCGAACCGATCAAGATGAAATCGAATAAACTGATTTTTTTTTAACTAAATCGAACCAAATCAAACTGATTTGATAAAAAAATTGATTTTTTCGATTAAAATCGAAAATATCAATTTTTACTATCAGTCGACTGATGATTCCTATTAGTCGACTATTGTTATATAGCAGTCGACTGGATCCAATGGATAGGAGCACATATTATTTCTTAGTCGATTGATAATTTCGATCGGTCGATTGATGTTGGACAGGAGCACAGATTGTTTCTTAATCGACTGATAGCTCAAATTAATCGACTGATGGTTCTGATCAGTCGACTGAATATAGTGTCAGTGGACTATTACTCTATTTGTACATTATTCAAATAAATTTTACGATAAACAGTCGATTGTTGGCCTGCTGTAAAATTTTATTGTTAAACTCTAATTTGATATTATTTCGTGCATTTAATGAATATATACGATTAGATGCTACACCTATTCGTTCGCCCCCAATGCTCTTCATCGCCAGACCCTCGATGACGATGAAGAAAAATAAATCATGGGGGATTATGCTTCTTGACTCGACCAGAACAACGGAACCTAAAATCTTTCAAATACGGTGTCTGTCCTCTTATCGTGTTAGTTCTGGATTGGACAATATACTCTTGACTCTCCGTAATTTATCTCTTTCGTATTGATTATAGGATCGACTGACGAAAGTGCTAAGGACGAGCGAATTGTTTTTTTTTTTTCAAGCATGATGGAGTAGTTGGAGAAATATTATTGCCGAGATTATGTCATTTATATCGGACCTCCCAGGAACAAACATCATCATTCCACTGAGAAAAAAAATCGATACCAAACGACATATTATTAGTAAATGTATCACTTGCAAAAATTATGAAAAAGTCGAATATATATTAAATTCATTCCACAAAAAACCACCCGTGACACTCCAAAACTTCCTCCGCTTATATATCCCACTATGAATGAGGAGCAAATTATAAATTGTACTAAAGTTTGATAAGTGACAAGAAAAAAAAAAGAGAATTGAAACTAGCTATACATGAATCTAATAAGATATTATTCGATCAACACCGCCAATCTCAATAAATAACTTTAACTGGATCTCGAACTAGAGTTTCAGAAAAAAATTAATTTATGGCTTTACAGAAAAAAAATTCAGTAAAATACGATGAATTTACTTGGCTATCAAATAAATTATCCTAAATTGTTCGGTTGTAGGTGCAAATTAAGATAAGCATAGTTAGACAATAGCACTTTAGACTTCTACTGGTTCTTTATCATATTCCTGTTGGGCATGGACAATGCTTGGAATTTACAAGTACTCATATATTTTAAGTGTAGCTCTCACCTCATTTGCAAAGGTTAGAATTGTCAATTTAGCAGTCTTCATCGATCTGTCTCAAGATCATTGCGAGGAAGATAAATCACGGGAAAGTCCTATGGGCCTTAACGTTGTGACCAAGACATGTGAGAGTCATCTGAATCCAAAAAAAGATTTTAGATCTCCTCCGGAATCGACCCACGTCATAATTATAAATACCGTCGTACCTTAGCCACCACGTCATCCCCGTGAGGACATAACTCTCACTTCATAATTATATAGATGATCTCCTATTAAGAGTATCTTGCGACACCCCATTATATCCTTTATAGCATAATATAAAAATCATTAAAGGCTTTTACTCACCCTCTATCTATTTTGCAAGTTTCTTTCGTAGGGATGAATTGAAGTCCTTACTCCTAGGTACTTCAAATCTTGTAGCTTAGGTGTCTCTTTAATTTTGAATCATAATCTTAGGATCTCTAATCAGTATACTTGAGTTACTATTACTCAATTCAAATATCATATTTTAGATCTATTCCCCTTAACTATAGCATATTTGATCTCTTAAACTTTTTTTTTTTTTTGACTAGTGGATCTACATAATTTTTCATATTTAATAGAAATCTACTATTTATTGGTGTTATATTTTTAATAATTATTTCAAAATTTGTCATTTCACTTAGTACTTTTCTTGTAGTTTCTTGACTACCATAGTGTATCATAATTGTTGGCACATATCGATGCATTTTTTATGCAATCAATTCTTTTGGCCCCAATTTATGTATTTATACCTTACCCAAATACTTCACTTTTATTAGTTTACCTCCATATGTATTGGCCCCATAGGAAGGGCTATGAAATTTCTCTGACTCAGAGATTTTTCATCTCTATCTCTCTTCTCTGAGAAATATTCTTTGATCAATACCTTGCATTTTCTTCCTCGATCACCATAAATGATCATTTTAGATGATTTTTCTAGTCACATTTCCAATGTTTTAAACACTTCAAGGGTCTTAATCTCACCTAGTAGCAAGTCTTCATAATTCCTTCACTAATTAATGAAGATACATTGTTCACGAGGAAAGGAGAAGGTTATAACACCTTTGGTAAAGTTCCTTTATACAGAGCCGACCCATATGATTTTGAGGTCCTAGGCAAAATCTCGATAAATGAGCCCTGATCCATGATTAATGTTAACACATAAATTTTTTTGGATCCTATGTAAAAGGATTGATAATGTTGTAAAATTTTAGACCCTGAATGAGCGCCCCACTTGCCCTGGCGTAGGGTTTGCTCTACCCCTACAAAACATAAGACCACAATCTCGTTCAGAACTACATGTCTTGATTTGGCCTCTTGATCATGTTGAACCAAAAGTTACAACTATCTAACCAAAGTTTGATCAAGGTTGTGTCTATTCTTGAGAATCACTTGATTTAGCCCCCAGGGCTAGCTCAGTTGGTAAGTACAAAGGGCCAACTTTTAAGTGGACATGGGTCAATTCCCGGGGAGGTCATGACTCTGGGCCATCGACAGACCCTCTCCTTTGCATTTACCACCTGAGTCCTGATTTACCTCCTCCACCGGTAGGGGTAGCCGGAGGGAGCCGCTAATGTGGTGGTTCCACATTTTTGAGAATCACTTGATTTAGAGAGCATGTGTATATCCCTTGATTCTTCAATTTCATCGAGTCAAAACAATGGTTGTCTAATCAGAGTGATAACTAAGATTGCACTTGTTCTTGAAAGGTGTTCGATCTAGAAAACTTGGATCCTTAGTCTTTTAGTTTCACCGAGCCAAAGTTATAGTTGTTTGATCGGAGTGCTAACCATGATTACATTTACTCTTCCGTAGATACTCAATTCAAGAAGTATACATCCC
This sequence comes from Wurfbainia villosa, assembly GCA_025175895.1. Taxonomy (NCBI): domain Eukaryota; kingdom Viridiplantae; phylum Streptophyta; class Magnoliopsida; order Zingiberales; family Zingiberaceae; genus Wurfbainia; species Wurfbainia villosa. The sequence continues at coordinate 7,587,119 of CM046007.1, forward strand.
TTTTGGCTTCCATGTAGTAGGAGTTAGACTCAATGTTAATCAATGGCAACCTTTACGGCGATTTACCAAACAGCGAACGTGAAGTTTAGAATTGTCCAAACAGCGCCCCATACTTTCATATTTATCAAATAGCGCACTTAATTCCCTTTTTACCTCTCACGTCAAACGGACCTGTACCACTGTGGTGCTGAAATTGTAAATTTCAGCATGTTCGGGATTTCCATTGTGGTGCAAGTCTGTTTGGCGGGAGGGATAAAAAGGGAATTAAATGTGATATTTGATAAATATGAAAGTATGAGGCGTTGTTTGGGCAATTCTAAACTTCACGTGCGTTGTTTAGTAAATTGTCGCAACCTATATGATGCAATCCTTCTAGCTCATCCATTTTTATTTCCATACAAGTCTTGTTTTTGTTGGGACCGTTGGCATTGCTAGAGGGGGTGAATAATGATTTTCAATTTATCTTTTGTCATGTCTGTCTACAAGGATTTGTACATATAGAAAACAAAATTGATTTTTACGTGGTTGGAATCTAAGTTCCTACTCCATGACCCACCGTCCTAGAACTATAAAAAAAATGGAAAATAACGACGAAATATTAGCGACGAATTAGAAATTCATCGCTAAAATGAGATATTTTCGACGAATTAATAAATCGTTGCAAAATAATCTTATATTCGCGATGAAATTTTAGATTTCGTTGTAAAATTACACTTGGCGACAAATAAATATATAATCGTCGTAAATACTTTGTGACGAACTAATAAATATCGTTGCAAATTATTCAGTCGAGGCAGCAGTTGAGTAAACTGGATTCTATGGCCGACCAAATGTCAAACAGTCAAGTCGTCAAACTAGCTAGTCGACTGAGTATTAGAGACGATATATTTAAATTTCATCGCAAATATTTCAGTCGAGGCGCTAGTCGAGTAAACTCGATTCTGTGACTGCAGCCAAATTACTGGCAATCAAATCGTCAATTCCACTAGTCGACTGATGATCGATATTAGCGACGAATGTTTAAAATTCATCGCTAATTTAATAAATATTAGCGATGAATATAATTAATTCATCGCTAATAATCACGCAAAAAAACCCTTGATCATGCCCGATTCCCTCATTTTCTCGGCGCGATTCCCCTTCCGACAATTTCCCTCCTCTCCGGCAAAGCTCCGCGCGAATCTTCCTTCATCTCCGTGCTCCGGCTCCGGCTCTGACTTCGGCTTCTCTGTGCTCCGGCTTCTCGTTGGTGGCGTGTGCAACCTGTCTTCTCCAACACGTGAGACAACTCCTCTCTTCAGGCGATTCTCCGGCTCCGGCAGCAGCTTCGGCGGCTTCTTCTCCAACTCGGGTCTCCAGATCCGGCTTCTTCTCAGCGTCGTCTCAAGCTCGTCCTTCAATGCGAAGACTTAGGTTTATCCGAAATCTTTCTTCAAAATTTTACAATTAATTTAGGGTTTTTTTAAATATTGTTGTTATAATTAGATGATAAATTTAGGATTTTGTTATACTCAAACAACGAATTTAGGGTTTTGTTAGGGTTTAAGGTTATTGTAGATTATATATATGGTAGGTAGCATTTTGTTAGCGATGAGGCGATGAATTTGAGATTTTTTAATCTTTTAGATTTGGACGTATTCATGGTAATCAAGCGATAACTTATTGCCTGATGATATGTTGTCAATAAGATGATTTTAGGATTATTTTGCAATCAGAGGATAAGATTAATTAGATTTTCTTATTTTTAGATTATAATGTTCGATGATAAACATAAAGTTATAATGCAAATTGTAGGTTATGTTGTGTGAGATTTAAATTATAAATTGTTTGATTATTTTGTATGTGATAACTAAATTTGAGTTGGTAAATTTCTTTTATTGAAAATTAACATCAAAATTATTGTATATATGTTTAACCAGGATTTAAGAATATGGATAAAAGTTGGATAATGATTCAGAATCTGATTAGCCTGAATATATCAATGAGTTGAATCAGTTTATAAATATTGCAAAAAATCACATGATCAGTTTGAATTTATCAAAAATTCGTTGTCCATATCGACGGTGCGACAATTTATTTCAGTATGAATTGGATTATGTGCGAGGACATCTTTATAGGTGGGGTTTTGATAGATTATATAAAATCTAAAACTTTCATGGAGAAGTTTCTACATCATCCGATAGTATAAATATTGTCAATCAAGATGAGAATGATTTTGATGTTGAAGTAGATGATTTCGAAGACGAATTTGAAGACATGTTTACTGATTTATAAAATGCAGAAAATATAACCAACAACGAGTCTCTACCAGATGATATAAATATAAACACAAATGTAAATGATTGTAGACGAAGTTATATTTCAATGTTGGAAGAAGCACAAAAAGAGCTCTATCCCAATTGTACTAAATTTTCGGTTTTCAATTTTATGGTGAAGCTAATGCATGTGAAGGTGTTAAATGGCTGGAGCAATAAATCTTTTGATATGTTACTACAGTTATTACAAGAGGCATTTCCTAAACCGAATGTGATTCCAAAACTCTTATTATGAAGCCAAAAAATTATTAAAAGAGTTAGGATTGACATATGAGAAGATACATGTCTGTAAGAATGATTGTTGTCACGCCCCGAGAGCATGCCGAACCGAAAATCAAACGGACAACACCTCCCCTGTACGTGGCAACATTTCGGGTTAATACAAGGCCCGTAGGCCCATAATAACAACAATATATATGTATGAAAACAAAACTACACAAGACACAGCGGAAACAAACCACAACAATACAACAATCTCACACATGCATACCGGTATGACTAACACACCCCAACAACATAACAAAACTACTACGACAAATACACAGCGGAAACGATACAACAACAATACAATGTCACACACGGGCAGCAGGCCCAAAACAAAAATACGGAAGCCTCGTGAGATGAGATGACGTCAGCCGACGATGCTCCAAGCTGCCACGAAGTCTTCTACCTGTTACCTGGGCGACAGAATACCCAGGGTCTGTGGGGGGTGGTGAGTAAAACTCAGCAGATAATCAGAGAAAACATGTATATATGTAATATCACATGTATTTCAACGACATATCTAGATGTACAACAGGTATATCAGCATAGTATATAAATACAGGCATATACCGTCTAACTGAATGAACAATATAAAAATGTAGACATACCTGAAGTCTGCTACGCTACTCTGATCCAACCTGAACATATATCCAATATATATATAACAGAAAGAGTAACACCAACACATAATCTACTCATGCTACAGGGCAAGGTATCTATGGTCTGTCCAACACATATCAATATCCGACACAAGTGTATAACATATGCAAGAAACATGCATGAATATGATGTCCACCCAAATGCAGCAAGCATAGTACAAACAAATGCAACATCACAATAATCAGATATATATATATATATATATATAGACTGTATCCATATATATATATATTAATCTCAACCATCCATATATATAAATATACATGCATATATGTATATATATATATATGGTAATATGCAAAACGCCATCAGATACGGCAATGCAGCATGCATGGTCATGTCGGCTCACCCTAAAGCTACCACGACCCCAGTGTGGCCTCGGTGGCTCGAGCATGACAACTGTCCCAACTCAACACCAACCACTACTCTCGAGTGGCCGAGTGGGCAGGATGATCGAGTAGCATATAAGCGTAAAGAGCAAGCTACACGATGGGGGTCCCTGCTGTTGGTCACTCAGATACTACCCATGAGTGGTCGAGTACCACACACGCAGGACTACGGCACGCAAATCCAACTACCACCGTCTATAGTGATAGAGTGCGGCACCTCAATGCTCTGCCCTCACACGGGTGACTCCTCCTATGAGTAACCATGGAGGCAGGATGACTGGCGACACTCTCAACCACAAGGGAGACCTCGTCGCCAGCGTGCATGTAAATGCATGAATGCAATGTCTCACATACCGACATCCACCATAGACTCTCTGTTCTACAGAGAATCATACTAACCAGATCTACGCACTCTATCTTGTAGAGTCGCACTAATCGATCATAATACTCTATCTAGAGAGTCATACCAATCTAAGCGACACACTCTCTATCCTGTAGAGTTGTACTCAACTAATGGACACACTCTATCCTGTAGAGAGTCGTACTTATCTGATTATAACAAGCTAGGACCATCGGTCCGTAGCGATACCCTAAGTATCATTCCTCTGACCATTTACACAATACAAGTTCCGTGGTAACATACAACCTAAGGGTACTAGAACTAATCCTAGGTTAAAGACATTATCTACCTACGGATGACCTTTTTACCTAAAGTACAATCAGGTTGTCATCCGGACTTTACTATTTGCACTTAACTTAAACAAATTCTAAGTTATTTACATCATCTATATGTATAACTCCTAATCATGATAAAATAAACATGATATCAGCAATGGAGTTAATAGCCGACGGTAGAAGATCAAGCATGCGATAAAAAGAACAGGGTCAAGGTAATATGAACACCTAACATGCTCATATCAATGACTAAATCTGAATGAAATATAACTACCCGGACCAGGTAGGAAATTACCCACCTATTATGTAGCTCATGTTGATGGTCTTTGCATCCAGGATCTCTACCTCGAATCCAATATCTGAAAGGGTAGAATCCGATATAACCATGTGCTAGTATAATCAAACTGTAGGAATAAGAATCTAATCCAAAAATTCAACCAAAGGATTAACCCCCTTCTTCGTGGACTTTTTAAATAATCACATCCACAACAAAGCTAACGGTAAGAATATTACACAACCATATGATATCAATTATGAACTTACCGAGCTTGTATCATCCACACCACTTCCTACCAAGTATAGGATATCAAATCTGCATTTACTCAAATCGTATATGAAATTCACCCTTCTTGGATCACCCCCTTCGCCCATTTGCAGCTGTACAATATACCGATAATAAACGTACTGCAAATCAAAACCTAATTTCCAAAATTCCAAAATCTACACTTACCTCACGTCAATCCAATTGTCCACAGCCTATCATGTATCACTTCCTCTACCAGCATCTTATTCCAACTCAGTGTAAAATCTGCACAAACAATTTAGATGGGAGATGACGACCTTATTCACATTATTTTCATCACAATCACGGTGCTATACCCACCAAAAATGGCAATGACAACTGAGCAAAAATCATTGCTGAAATCGATCGAAGAACGGTCACGAATCTCATCTGAGACCTAAGCTGTGGCAGAAGTGCGAGAGTTCACGATAGAGGAAGGCTTCAAAATAGTGGAGACAGATCTTGGTTTCGGAATTGGGGCACGGCGGCAGGACCTCCCATTGACAGCAACCTTCCCTTCTCTTTTGTTCTGTTCACCGGTAGAAACACCTGCTGCCCTATCACCAAAGTTGCCGAGAAATTTGAAAGAAGGACTACGATTGAAGAGGGATCTTTTCGAGATCAGGGAAGAGGGCATTGCTCACCTTGCTCCGGCGGTGATCGACCAAGCAGCTCACAACGACGTCGATCTGGGAAAACAACCCGTCGATCCAAGAAAGATGGCGTGGCCGGATGTCGATGTAAGCGACTGTCGGCGTTCTTATATTCCCTACCAACAGCTCCTTACGGCGAAGGCGGCAGTGGCTCGATCGACGATGTTGGAGCATCGAATGTTGGCGAGAGAGAAGGGACGGCGATGCGGCGTGGCTCGGGGAGGCGGTCATGGGCACCGGCAACGAGCGACGGCGAGGAGACGACTTGCTTTTCCCCTCTCGGTCTCGAGATCTCCTCGGGAGTTGCCGATGGTTGCTGGAGGTGCTCGCTGCCGGCGATGGGGCTCGGGGAGAGGATGCGCTGCGGCGAAGTGGCGTCGCCGGGCTACCTCTCGGTTAGGCGATTAGCAGCGTGAGGAAGGCGAGGGATCGTGCGCTCCAGAGATAGAAGAAATGTCGCGGCGTGAAGAGGAAGAGGAGGTGTCGCGAGAAACCGCAGATAACCGATGAAATAGAAGAGGAAATGGGTTTGTGGATCGCGGATCGCAGATCAGGTTCGAGATTAACCCGGTACCTATTAACCCATTAATCTTAGGGTTAGATTAATAAACCCAATTAACCCCTAGACTAGGATTTAAACTCATTTTAAATCCTGAAAAAATTTCCAAAAACTCCAGAAAATTCCACAAGCTAATTTCTCAAATTAACAAGGATATTTTCTGTTATTATTATTATTTTTTTTTCTACGGTATTTTACAATTGTATATTATTTTGGGATGAGCATGAGAATAAGGATGCATATCTAGTGTGCAAGGAGCCCAAATACAAGTACGAAGGGATGAATAAGAAAAATAATCCTCACAAAACTCTTCGATATTTTTCTCTGAAACCGAGACTTAAGAGGTTGTTTATTTCGAAGCATAGGGCCAAAAAGATGAGATAACATAAAGAAAAGCGAATTGAAACGGATGGTGTATTAAGACACCCAGCTGATAGTGAAGCTTGGAAAGAATTTGCCAATGCACATGAAATATTTATAAGTGATCCACGAAATATTCACTTAGGGTTAGCTATTGATGGATTTAATCTATTTGGAAACATGTCAAATGCTTATAGTACGTGTCACGCCCCGAGAGCATACCGTGCCGAAAAGCAAACGGACGACATCTCCCCTGTACGTGGCAACATCTCGTGTTAATACAAGGCCCTTGGGCTCACGATAAACATAACATATAACAGTGTAACCATAATAACACATCAAAATACAGCGGAAACAACACAACAATAGTCACAGACTACAATCATCACACAAAAACCATAGACATATCGAAACACCAACGATAACCCAAAAACTCGGACTCTCGGAGTTGAGATGAGACGATGCCAGCCAACGGTGCTCCAAGTCCATCACGAAGTCGGCTACCTGTTACCTGGGCGACAGAAAAACCCAGGGTCCGTGGTGGTGAGTAAAACTCAGCAGGTAATAGAAAAACATGTATATATCAATATCACATGTATTTCGATAGAAAAATCTACAGGTATATATCAGGTAATACTAGCATGATAACGTATCCATGTATATACCTTCTAACCAAAGGGCAATATAAAATACAGACATACCTGAAAGTCTGCTACGCTACACCTATCCAACCTGAGCACATATCCACAATATATCCATATACAGGAAGTTTGCTCTAAAACCATATAACGATATAAATACAGGTCAAAGAATGCAACAGACAATCCAACAACTATACAAGTATCCTACACGACCGTATAAGCAATGCGGGTAGCATGTATGAAGATGATGTACAACCAATGTAAAATATCGGAAAAAATAATAATAATTAATACCCTTGTTAATTAATAAATTGTCTTATAAATTTTTTTTTTCCAGAAATTTTTCTGGATTTAAACGGAGGTCTTATGGACATTTCATGGGGATAAAGCGGATAGACTTTTGTAAAGCCTGTTTAGACTATCTGCTAGGAATTAATAGGTTTAATTAAAAACCTATTATATTTCTTCTGTTTTCCTGATCGGTCATTTCTACTCCTCATTTCCCCGATACGCCGATTCATTCCCCGATCTCGAGCTCGACGGCAGCGACCTTTCTCCACTCGTCGCCGCCGGAACTGGCTTCTCCCACTCGTCGCCGTCGGAATTGGCTCCTCCCACTCGTCGCTGCCGTTGGAGTTTAGCTTGTCGGCATCTCCTCTGCGCTCGCCGCCACCTCTGATCAGCCGTTGTCGGCCGACCTCCAGACGACGCAAGCCCCAACCATTGCAGCTTTACTTCGACCATCGCTTCTCTCCACCGGATCTGGCTCTTCCCACTCATCACGACCCCCGAGCAGAGCATCTTGCGTCCGGCCGCCCCTATGCGTCGCGCGCACTGGACCGACGGTCGTCGCCCTTCTCTCAGCCTTGCACCCATCTCCTGGCCGCCACCGGTTGCCTTTGCTGATAGCTGACCTCGCCAGCCTCTCCCCTTCTCTGCTCTTCTGCCTTCAGCCACCGCGAGTTGGATCGCAGTCGAGCCCATCTCACGTTTATCGCCGGTAATCGGTCCTACCGCTGAGTTTTGGAGTTGTAATTTTTTTTCGTTGAATTGGATCTTTGTTTTGGGCAATGTTTGTAACGATGAACAGGGGATAGGGAGGAGTAGACTGACGGTGGAGTTTTTAGGGCTGGGATTTCCATTCTGTTGCAGTGATTGAAGCTGTGATTGGAGAAATCCAGATGTGGGTGCGGCTGTGAGAGGAAAATTATCGGTTGTGCGTGAATGGAGGGGTTGTGAAGCTGTGTTGGCTGTGATGAGTGGATGAAGTGTTGTTGGGGATCGAATCGGGATAAGCAGGGTATGGTAAGCCTTGATCTGAAAATGGCATCAATAGATACGATGCTAGTTTATATATATGTTAGCTGTGGATTCTTGATTTTGTAGGTAAGAAGGACAATCAGATCAAGGGTTGTGATTGAATAAGTTGATCATTCCAGATTTAGAAACCTCAAATTGTTGAATCTAAAGGTTGGGTAGCTGGGATCGATAAAGGTAAGCTTTGTTACCCTGTCTGTATTGTTGTTGATTTTAGAGTGGCCATTGTTGATCTGTGGGGATTGTGTCGGCTGTGTGTGGAATGATGTCGACTGTGGTTTAGGCATTGTTAGGTTTGCTATAATTGATTTAGGGATGTGTTCTTGTTTACAGGTATTTGTTTCAAGACGGATTCTTGGACGTGAAGACTATCGACATAGTCTACATACCAGGTGGGTAATTCCTACCCTAGTCAGGTAGTTTAATGCATACAGATTTAGATGCATGATCATCTTATATGATCATGTTACCTTGATCCTGCTCTTATTATCTTATGCTTGAACTTGTCGTTGGCTATATTTATTCAAATGTTGATATCACATTCTCTTTATTATGATTTAGGGTTATAGATGTGATGTAAATAGGCCTAGATGCTTAGTCGGGTGTGGATGTTAGAGTACGGGTGATGACCAAATTTATAAATTGGCAAAAAGGTCATCCGTGGGTAGGTAATGCCCTAAATGTAGGAGTTATACTAATACTCGTATGTTGTACACTTATTTACCAACCACGTGTTGTGTAAATGGTCAGGTGAGTCGTATATAGTGTGTCGCTATGGACCGGTAGTGCTAGCTTGCCATGATCAGTTGAGTACGACTCTCTACATGATAGAGTGTCTTGATCGATCAAGGATGTGACTCTCATCGAGCGAGAGCACATGGTAGATGTCGTATGTGAGGCGATTACCTTCATGACATTGCATGCATACTGACGACATCGTCTCCCTTGGGGTTGAGAGAGTCGTCAGTCATCCTGCCTCCCAGGTTACTCCCAGAGGAGTAATTGGTGTTAGGGCAGAACATTTATTGTGCAACACTCACCATTATAGACGATGGTAGTTGAGGTGCGTGCAGTTATCCTGAGTGCGTGACACTCGATCACTCATTGGTAGTGTCAGTCGGAGTGGCCAGCAGCAGGGACCCCCGTTGCGTAGCGAGCTTTTTACGCTCATATACTACTTGATCATACTGCCCACTCGGCCACTCTATAGCAGTGGTTGGTGTGAGTTGGGACAGTTGTCATGTCGTGCCACCTAGGCCACACTGGGGTCGTGGTAGTAGCAGTAGGGGTAAAGTGAACATGACTATACATCTTTGCATCATACTTAGTATCATATGGTTATATATATATATATATGGTTATATATATATATACATACATATATATATATATATATATATATATATATATATATATATATATATATATATATATATATATATATATATATATATATATATATATATATATATATATATATATATATATATATATACATGGATGATGGTGATTAGTATACATACATATACAATCTATATGTATACTCACTTTGATGATGCATTTGTATGGACTATGCTTGTTGCATTTGTTTGTACATATTCATACATGCTATTGCATTTCCTGTATGGTAGTAGGCCGGTACTTGTATATCTATTGGTTATTCACTGTGATACCCTCGACCCATATCAGGATGTAGTGTGAGTTAGTACTATTCTTTATACCTTATGTTGTGGATATATACCCAGGTTGGATGATGATAGAGTAGCTGACTGTCAGGTATGTCAGCATCGTTTGTTGTTCAGATTATTTAGTGTATGCATGCATATATACCTGTTATGCTGATGTATACCTGTTGTACGAGTATATTAAACTATTGAATGACATGTAATATCGATACATATATTTACATGTTCTATCTTATTACCTACTGAGTTTTACTCACTACCACGGACCCTGGGTTTTTCTGTCGCCCAGGTAACAGATTGAAGTCTTCGTGACGTCTTAGAGTTGCGCCGACGATCCATCCCATCTCTGCTTTTCCGAGTCTCTCGAGGATTTTTATCTATGTTATGGACTTATTTTCTATTATGGACTTGTCGTTATGTAGTGGACTTTATTTCCATGTTCGATGTTTTATATACGGTTTTAGTACTGTAGACTTGTCAGATGGTGTACACCTGTGTGTTTTTGGTTTGGATGTCAGTATGTATGTTGTTTATGTTTCTGCTGTGTTTGGTATGTTTATATTTGCTTATTATGTTGTTATTGTGGGCCTACGGGCCTTGTATTAACCTGAAATGTTACCACGTACAGGGGAGATGTTGTCCGTTTGATTTTCGGCACGGCATACTCTCGGGGCGTGACAACCAAATGCAACAAGCATAGTACAATCAAATGCAGCATCACAATAAGCATATATATATAGACTGCATCTATATATGTATACTAATCACAATCATCTATATATATATATATATATATATATATATATATATATATATATATATATATATATATATATATATATATATATATATATATATATATATATATATATATATATATATATACATGCATATATGTATATATATGGCAATATGCAAAAATGTCATAAGTCGGCAATGCAGCATGCATGGTCATGTCGGCTCACCCTAAAGCTACCACGACCTCAGTGTGGCCTCGATGGCTCGAGCATGACAACTGTCCCAACTCAACACCAACCACTACTCTCGAGTGGCCGAGTGGGCAGTATGATCGAGTAGCATATAAGCGTGAAGAGCAAGCTACACGATGGGTGTCCCTTCTATTGGCCACTCCGACAGTCACTATCCATGAGTGGTCGAGTGTCACACACGCAGAACTACGACACGCAAATCCCACTACCACCGTCTATAGTGGTAGAGTGCGGCACCACAATGCTCTGCCCTCACACTGGTTACTCCTCCTATGAGTAACCGTGGAGGCAAGATGACTGACGACCCTCTTAACCATAAGGGAGACCACGTCGCCAGCGTGCATGCAAATGACATGAATGCAATGTCCCACATACAGACATCCACCACAGACTCTCTATTTTACAGAGAGTCATACTAATCAGATCAACGCACTCTCTATCCTGCAGAGAGTCGTACTCAACTGATCATAACACTCTCTATCCTGTAGAGAGTCATACCAATCTAATCGACGCACTCTCTATCCTGCAAAGAGTCGTACTCAACTGATGGACGCACTCTTTATTCTGTAGAGAGTCGTACTCATCTGATCGACGCACTCTCTATCCTGTAGAGAGTCGTACTCATCTGATCGACGCACTCTCTATCCTATAGAGAGTCGTACTTACTGATCGACGCACTCTCTATCCTATAGAGAGTCGTACTCAAACTGATTATATCAAGCTAGGACCACCGGTCCGTAGCGACACACTAAATACCATTCACATGACCATTTACACAATACATGGTCGGTGGTAAAAACATGCAACCTAAGGGTACTAGAATTAACTCTAGGTTCAAGACATTATCTACCTACGGATGATCTTTTTGCCCAATTTACAGTCAGGTTGTCATCCGTACTTTACTATTTGCACTTAACTAAACAAATTATAAGTTACTTACATCACCTATATATATAACTCCTAATCATAATAAAATCAAACATGATAGCGGCAATGGAGTTAACAACCAAAGGTAAAGTATCAAGCGCAAGAGTAAATAAGAACAGAGTCAAGGTAACATGATCATATAAGATGATCATGCATCTAAATCTGTATGCATTAAAACTACCTGACCAGGGTAGGAATTACCCACCTATTATGTAGTTCGTGCTGATTGTATTCACATCCGCGAACCTGCCTCGTATCAAGTCCTGAAACCGTAGAATACCAATATAATCAGAAGAACCCTAGTCTCCACTAACTACCAATATAATCCAATAATGACATATCCAGATTAGTTTACTAAATTAAACTAATACACAACTATGAACAATCAAATCTCACTTACCAAGCCTCACTTCCATTAGCTCAACTTCTTGATCCTCATCAGATCTACTCAACTGCCCAAAAATACGATATGTAAATCTACAATTAACTCTAACATCTGAATCACAATATACAAGTTTACATCCAACCTGCAAATTCTTTGATTTCCTTAATCTAAAGAAGTAGAGAGATCTTTTACCACAAATCGAAGGTGAAGACTAAATGGAATCCCACGGTAGATTCCCTGATCCAGCCTCTCGAACCTGCAATATGTGTTGTTAGGGTTCTTCCCGTTCACGACGACAACTCCAGCTGAAATCCCAATCTAAGCAACAGGAAGATAAACAAAATTACCCAAATAAACTGTATAGGCTATCACAATAGGAAATAGTTAATCGGCAAAACTATATGCCTTGAAGAATCTGTATAATGATTTAGCGATGCAGATGATGGTGGGATCGAGCTCAGAACGATTGACGCGGCAACAATCGTGAGGAGCACAGCAAGCGGCAGCTTTAATCTTACCGAGCTAAGCTTGCGTGAATAGATCCGGCAGTAGAAACAACATTGCGTGAGCTCTAGGTCGACAGGTGGGAGGAGCTGCGGTGAGGCTATCAAACTCACATCAACAATTTGGAACGGAAATATGAAGATGGAGGCAACCCTTACCGTGCGATCGAGCCATGGAAGAAGAGGGCAAACCAGGGATCTAAAATTATTGAAGGAGGTGCTGCCACAGTCGCCCCTTGCCAGCGACTTGATCCCCCTACTCGCTATTTGGGATCCGGGTGGAGTCGCCAAAAGGAGAAGGGACGACGACGCTCTCTGAGCGGCGGAGCAGCTTGGGCGGTGGCGAGCGCGAGCTCGGGAAGGAGGCAGCTCGTTGCGGTGGCCCGTCGGAGAAGAAGAGGTGCCAACGGCGCTGTGGGTGGCATCGCAAGAAGGAACGACGACGGTGAAGCTATCGCCCGCGGCGACGGTGATGGGGCAGCGACTGGCATGGAGACGGCAGCGGGGCGAGCTCGAGTGTGGTGTCACGCTGGGAGAAGAGAAGGAAGTCGCGAGATTGTGAAATGGGGGAAATCGCGCGGAAGAGAAAGGATCGGGAAGATGAGTCGCGCGATAGTGGAATAGATCGGGATCGGGAGAGGAAGAGATCGCGAGCTTAATCACGTGAACAGGAAGTCGGGATTTAATGGGCCGATTGATCTGGCTGAGCTAATCCGAGTTTAGCCTAAAGCTAACCCAATCACCCATTTAGGCTTAATCTTTCTCCCAAATGGTCATATGAGCTCCTATTGAATCTAGAAAAATTTCTAAAAATTCCTAAAAAATTCTCTAAGGTAATTCTTTAATTAACAAGGGGTATTTTATTATTATTTTATTTTTATGATATCTTACATTCTCCCTCACTAATATAAATTTGGTCCCCAAATTTTCTACTCACGTACGACTACGAGATGTCACAACAACCATCTCAGGCATCTGGAGACAAGTCACACCTCAAGTGACTAAGTAGGTACTGAGCCTCTAAAATCCATCATGGATACTCTCCACAGATCTTTTAAAGTCTGAATAACACCTTTATATCGCTCACCTATCAAAAGTACATAACTATACCAGAGTGGAACTCTATACTTGTGACCGGTTGGAGACTTTGCCAGAATCGTAAGATGAATCATGAATCACTATCGAAAATGATACTCAAAGATACTCCATTGGATATAATTCCGTCAATCGATCCAACAAAATCCATCTTACGGCTCGGAAGGACATCAGCGGACCTAGCTAATCGATCATTGATTACCCAAATCGCATCAAATCATTTCCAAATTCTAGATAATCTCCCAACCCAGTCCATCGTACTAGGCTCCCACTTCATCTCGGTACATAACCCTACTGGTCACTAGTATTCCTCCTTTACTAGTTGGCATATCCAACTTCAAACTATGAAATCAACCATGTCCCATATATCGTTCCACCAACAAGGACGTTTCAACCCTCACTATTTTTCCAGATACTATCCAAATAAATCACCAACCTCGAATGACGAGTCTCCTGGAACACTCTTCCTGAAACTGAAACAACTCTAGGTCACAGTCTTCCTCGAAGGTAAAAAATCTCTCTATCATCACAACTGAGATCTGTCTGATGATCTGCATCAAAAATAACTCTTCCTAAATTCTAATACAACTTCGGAAACCACTATCCTTCTTCGAGACGGAGAATTATCTTCTCACAAGAGAAGTCCATCTACCGTCACACTCTGTAGTGCATGAGAGACTATAGCGATCAATCTCCCTTGTTACAACTGTCTGTGTTCCAGCAACTCTATAGTAGCTACCCAGTAGCTAGTCAAAACTCCATGAGTATTCCTGCTTTATACATCCATAAATCCAGATAATAACTACTAAAGTCACGTTATGTATATGACAGTCTATCTCGTAGTTTCTTAACTGTCGTAAGCATAAGATACGTCTCATGCAACTGCATCAGAATCACTCCGATCCCCGAAACGATGCATTTGCATACAACATCCTTTTATCCACTCCGGAATGATTAACTAATACTCATGTAAAAGTTAACCGCCATCTAGGTCCTGTAAACTGGTTTCACCAGCTTCTGACTAAATGATTTCCATTATCACCATTGTCAAGCAAGTCCGTGGTATAGTAATGCTAAAACATTCTATCCACATCTACAGTAATAACTAAATCATACAAGGCAAACCACTATCTACGGTGGTCGAGTGCGCAACTCCAGCTACCACAATCAATAATGGCCAGGTTACGCAACTCCAACAACCACAAACTGATCCAATCGTGTCCAAGATACACGATTCTCAAATCCAGTGGCGACTAAATCGTCAATTAGTCTAACAACTTAATCAAAACTCATAAAATTCAAACTAAGTATGAAATTGTCGTCTCTACATACATGCATCCTATTTACTCTAAGCTGATGATATATCAATCATCACAATGACAATGATAATTGTATGACGCTATGTCACTACAATATCAACACTCCAATCGTAAACCAACCCTAGAGTATACACAGGTGTCCTTAACTGATCTAAATAGATCATCTATCCACAACGAAGGATATTTTCTTTCAACAACTATCGAATTTCATCATCGATAATCGATGCATAATTTCAAAGGTTCATCCCTCTTTTAACAAAGAGTTCGGGATCCTTCTCAAGGAGGAATACTGGGATAGATAAATATCCCTTCCAACTTCTCCTATAATCGCAACTTATGTTCTTCCCATTTCTATAGTGTTTAGTAACACTTATACCAGTCAAATTATCACCCGGTATGGGATCTTTGATATCGGAACTATTTTTGCAATCATTTCGATCACCTACTCCACTTGCCTATGCAACGGCAAGCCTTGGAGTTCATTCGAAACTACATCCGAAGGTTCTTGGGTTATACGCACATCGGAGAGACATATCATACCATAATCTCAACAATTTGATCATCCGAAAGGATATGTCAACAGTAAAGATATGTCTATCCAAGTCCAAGAACATCCCTTAACTTCTTAATTGTTGGTCCACATCTCACCTGACGGTAGAGATACCACCGACCCACAAGTCGATGTATAAGAACCCTTCTAATCCAAACTAAGAATGTTATAGACAAAGATACTTGTAAACTACAAGTATCTCTTAATATATTAACTCAAAGGGTAAGCTAAAGTAATACCCTGAATGATCAATTATCTGTCGATCCGATCCAAGGCTCCCCACAGGTCTCGGCCTTTCTCCGAAGAGAACAAGATCATATCCAAGAGTCCTCGACAAAAGAGGTCACATTTCTGCGACGAATAATCTAGGGATTTTCCAGGATCGTCTGATCCCATCACTTAATCCTACGAGCTGCAATTGTAGGATACCGAATAGATACGACCATCGTCGTATACTCTCTCCTCTGTATAAAGCAAATCACATTTGGGGGTAACTATTGTTGTCTGTATGAGTCTTCTGCGATGTCTTCTGCTGATGCTGCTTTTGTGCTGATCTCTGCTGTCGAGACGATGCATCTTCCTCCCAGAATACCATCGATAGTTTTCAACTGAGTTTTCAAAATACACCTCAAATGTACTGGTTGCTTACAATAGCAACAGATGAACTAATCCAA
This sequence comes from Wurfbainia villosa, assembly GCA_025175895.1. Classification (NCBI taxonomy): domain Eukaryota; kingdom Viridiplantae; phylum Streptophyta; class Magnoliopsida; order Zingiberales; family Zingiberaceae; genus Wurfbainia; species Wurfbainia villosa. Next base: position 7,603,641 of record CM046007.1, read on the forward strand.
CAGATAATCTGATTTCACGTGTCTTCGTGATTTGCACTGCACGCACATAATCCCTTCGGAGTCTTTGTTCTGACTTCGCTGATGTGCACGAGAACATCCTGATAATATGCAGTTGGTCTTCTATAATCGGAAAGTAGCTCAAAGCCTATGACTTCAATCTTGCTTCTTTTATCCAACAGTCGGAGACTTCTGACTCTAATCAGTTGACCTGCAATATCTACTTATCGGTCTTCCACTCTTAAACACTTGTACGGAGTCATTTCTAAACTCCCGACTCAATCCAACGTCTTCCGGCAGGATCTGATAGAAGATCCTATCATCTTAATCCAACAGTAGCCAACAATTCTGGGTGGCTTAAAACATCCATTCACATTCCTGAGCTATTAGGTGAGCGTAACTCTGCAAGTCTAATGACTCTGTATGGTATTCCCGTTATCGACAATCACCCTACTTGAAGCTCAAGAATTCTCTAAAATGTGTAACTGAAAGTGACACAGAGAAATACTCTCTTTCTACATCACTAGACCATGATCAAGTGATATATTATTTTCCGAAGATTATTTTCTGCATTTACCATCAAATACCGGCTTGATCCCGATAATGGTATGCAAATAACTCTACCTTCTTTGTATAACCCGAGTTAAGTACTCAAAAGTACCTTCAAAGTTATACAACCCAGTACACACAACTAGGGATAAAAATCCCTATGCAACATCGTAAACTAGCCTTCCGCTATCTGCATCAATAATAGCCTACTTGTCTTATCCATTACCCATCAGGTAATGATCTGACTAGTACAGTTAGTGAAAATCCCTAAGACTATAGTCTTTGATTTTTTTAATAAGAAATGTGATGACTTGACCCCTATTTTCCGACTCGGTATCAGTCGGTTCTCAAAGGTAAATCACCTTTTCGACACAGGTTCAAGACTCACAGACTTAACAGGTCATTTCCGGGGTCAACTCATACCACGGTTACGAACAATAACCAACAAACTACAAGTTATTTCCTGTTATATACACTAAAAGCATAGCCAACAAAATCGGAAGTATAAACCCTATCGGCAACTCCGGTTGGTCGCCTCGGTGGACGACCTCTACTACAAGTCTGCACAAGTATAATATATCTAACTGTATACACTTGTTAATCAAGTCTAGATAAGTATCCAACTAGAAAATAAGTCATCAGGAATACTTACTTCATGCTACTTGGAGCTCAGGCCGCTGTCAATCTCATCTCAGAAAACCAAAACTGAAACAAATCGACTCTCGAGAATCCAAGACTCAAAAATAAAATCATTGTATGGCATCGCAGAACCTAGGGCTCTGATACCACTAAAGTTGTCACGCCCCGAGAGCATGCCGTGCCGAAAAGCAAACGGACGACATCTCCCCTGTACGTGGCAATATCTCGTGTTAATACAAGACCCTTAGGCCCACAATAAACATAACATGTAACAGTGTAACCATAATAACACATCAAAACACAGCGGAAACAACACAACAATAGTCACAGACTACAATCATCACACAAAAACCAAAGATATATCGAAACACCAACGATAACCCAAAAACCCAGACTCTCGGAGTTGAGATGAGACGATGCCAACCAGCGGTGCTCCAAGTCCATCACGAAGTCGGCTACCTGTTACCTGGGCGACAGAAAAACCCAGGGTCCATGGTGGTGAGTAAAACTCAGCAGGTAATAGAAAAATATGTATATATCAATATCACATGTATTTCGATAGAAAAATCTACAAGTATATATCAGGTAACACTAGCATGATAACATATCCATATATATACCTTCTAACCAAAGGCCAATATAAAATACAGACATACCTGAAAGTCTGCTACGCTACACCTATCCAACCTGAGCACATATCCACAATATATCCATATACAGGAAGTCTGGTCTAAAACCATATAACGACATAAATACAGGTTAAAGAATGTAATAGACAATCCAACAACTATACAAGTATCCTACACGACCGTATAAGCAATGCGGGTAGTATGTATGAAGATGATGTACAACCAAATGCAACAAGCATAGTACAATCAAATGCAGCATCACAATAAACATATATATATATATACTGCATCTATATATGTATACTAATCACAATCATCCATATATATATATACATGCATATATGTATATATATGGCAATATGCAAAAATGTCATAAGTCAGCAATGCAGCATGCATGGTCATGTCGGCTCACCCTAAAGCTACCACGACCCCAGTGTGGCCTCGGTGGCTCGAGCATGACAACTGTCCCAACTCAACACCAACCACTACTCTCGAGTGGCCGAGTGGGCAATATGATCGAGTAGCATATAAGCATGAAGAGCAAGTTACACGATGGGGGTCCCTGTTGTTGGTCACTCCGACAATCACTATCCATGAGTGGTCGAGTGCCACACACGCAGAACTACGACACGCAAATCCCACTACCACCGTCTATAGTGGTAGAGTGCGGCACCACAATGCTCTGCCCTCACACCGATTACTCCTCCTATGAGTAACCGTGGAGGCAGGATAACTGACGACCCTCTTAACCATAAGGGAGACCACGTCGCCAGCGTGCATGCAAATGACATGAATGCAATGTCCCACATACAGACATCCACCACAGACTCTCTATTCTACAGAGAGTCATACTAATCAGATCAACGCACTCTCTATCCTGCAGAGAGTCGTACTCAACTGATCATAACACTCTCTATCCTGTAGAGAGTCATACCAATCTAATCGATGCACTCTCTATCCTGCAAAGAGTCGTACTCAACTGATGGACGCACTCTCTATCCTTTAGAGAGTCATACTCATCTGATCGATGCACTCTCTATCCTGTAGAGAGTCGTACTCATCTGATCGACGCACTCTCTATCCTATAGAGAGTCGTACTTACTGATCGACACATTCTCTATCCTGTAGAGAGTCGTACTCAAACTGATTATATCAAGCTAGGACCACCGGTCCGTAGCGACACACTAAATACCATTCACCTGACCATTTACACAATACATGGTCGGTGGTAAAAACATGCAACCTAAGGGTACTAGAATTAACCCTAGGTTCAAGACATTATCTACCTACGAATGATCTTTTTGCCCAATTTACAGTCAGGTTGTCATCCGGACTTTACTATTTGCACTTAACTAAACAAATTATAGGTTACTTACATCACCTATATATATAACTCTTAATCATGATAAAATCAAACATGATAGCGGCAATGGAGTTAACAATCAAAGGTAAAGTATCAAGTGCAAGTGTAAATAAGAACAGAGTCAAGGTAACATGATCACATAAGATGATCATGCATCTAAATCTGTATGCATTAAAAACTACATGACCAGGTTAGGAATTACCCACCTATTATGTAGTTCGTGCTGATTGTATTCACATCCTCGAACCTGCCTCGTATCAAGTCCTGAAATCATAGAATACCAATATAATCAGAAGAACCCTAGTCTCCACTAACTGCCAATATAATCCAATAATGACATATCCAGATCAGTTTACTAAATTAAACTGATACACAACTATGAACAATCAAATCTCACTTACCAAGCCTCACTTCCATTAGCTCAACTTCTTGATCCTCATCAGATCTACTCAACTGCCCAAAAACACGATATGTAAATCTACAATTAACTCTAACATATGAAATCACAATATACAAGTTTACATCCAACATGCAAATTCTCATATTTCCTTAATCTAAAGAAGTAGAGAGGTCTTTTACCACAAATCGAAGGTGAAGACTAAATGGAATCCCACGGTAGATTCCCTGATCCAGCCTCTCGAACCTGCAATATGTGTTGTTAGGGTTCTTCCCGTTCATGACGACAACTCTAGCCGAAATCCCAGTCTAACCAATAAGAAGATAAACAAAATTACCCAAATAAACTGTATAGGCTATCCTAATAGGAAATAGTTAATCGACAAAACTATATGCCTTGAAGAATCTGTATAACGATTTAGCGATGCAGCTGATGGTGGGATCGAGCTCAGAACGATTGATGCAGTAACAATCGTGAGGAGCACAACAAGTGGCAACACTGATCTTACCGAGCTAATCTTGCGTGAATAGATCCGACGGTAGAAACAACATTGCGTTAGCTCTAGGTCGACAGGTGGGAGGAGCTGCGGTGAGGCTATCAAACTCACATCAACAATTTGGAACGAAAATATGAAGATGGAGGCAACCCTTACCGTGCGATCGAGCCATGGAAGAAGAGGGCAAACTAGGGATCTAAAATTATCGAAGGAGGTGCTGCCACAGTCGCCCCTTGCCAGCGGCTTGATCCCTCCGCTCGCTATTTTGGATCCGAGTGGAGTCACCAAAAGGAGAAGGGACGATGATGCTCTCTGAGCGGCGAAGCAGCTTGGGCGGTGGCGAGCGCGAGCTCGGGAAGGAGGCAGCTCGTTGCGGCGGCCCGTCGGAGAAGAAGAGGCGCCGACGACGCTGTGGGTGGCATCGCGAGAAGGAACGACGACGGCGAAGCCATCGCCCAAGGCGACGGTGATGGGGCAGCGACCGGCATGGCGACGGCAGCGGGGCGAGCTCGAGTGTGGCATCGCACGGGGAGAAGAGAAGAAAGTCGCGAGATCGTGAAATGGGGGAAATCGCGCGGAAGAGAAAGGATCGGGAAGATGTGTCACGTGGCAGTGGAATAGATCGGGATCGGGAGAGGAAGAGATCGCGAGCTTAATTGCGTGAACAAGAAGTCGGGATTTAATGGGCCGACTGATCTGGCTGAGCTAATCCGAGTTTAGCCTAAAGCTAACCTAGGTTAACCCAATCACCCATTTAGGCTTAATCTTTCTCCCAAATGGTCATATGAGCTCCTATTGAATCCAGAAAAATTTCTAAAAAATTCCTGAAAAATTTCCCAAGGTAATTATTTAATTAACAAGGGGTATTTTATTATTATTTTATTTTTTCGATATCTTACAATATGTGGCATGTTATACTTGTGAATTATAATTTGCCACCATGGAAAATGATGAAGCCACCATATATGATTATGTCTCTTTTAATTCCTGAGCCTAAATCACCTATCAAAGAGATAGATGTATACCTACGACCTCTGATAAACGAACTGAAGGAGCTATGGGATGACGAGGTGGAAGCATATGATGCATCGACTGAACAAGTCTTTCAATTATATGTTGTTGTGATGTGGATCATTCATGACTTTCCAGCATACGAAACAGTTTCTGGATGGAGCCCAAAGGGCTATAAGGCATATCCAATATGTTTGAATGAAATCAAATCTCAAGGATTACGGAGTAAAATATGCTACACATGTCACCGTCGATTCTTGGGTGTGCACCACCCATGGCGTAGAAATAAAGATTTCAATGGAAAGGTTGAAAAAGAAGGACCACCACAATTATTGAATGGATATGAGATTTTAGCGCAATTAGACGCGTTGCCCCAAGTGACATTTAGTAAGCATCCTTTATTCAGTAAAAAATGGCAGCGATCTTCGGATGATACAAATTAGGTAAACAAGTCTATATTTTTTGAGTTACCATATTGGTCAGGTTTAAAGTTGAGACACAATTTAGATGTCTGTGATGCTTTAATTGACACATTATTAAATATAGACGGAAAGTCAAAGGACACTCTCAAAGCAAGATTAGACTTGCAAGTTGTAAGATATGGGGATAAGGAGTGAGTTGCATTTACAGCAAGTAGGAGACAAATTCAGGAAGTCGTATGCAAGTTACACTTGACATTGGAAGAAAGACGTGAATTTTGTCAAATTTTGAAATCAGTTAAGTTTCTAGATGGTTATGTTGGTAATATATCTAGACATGTGAATGCAAATGAAGGAAAGTTATATGAACTAAAATCACATGATTGTCATGTATTGTTGCAAAGAATATTTTCAGTTGTTGTATGTAAATTTTTCCCAAAGGACATATGTAGCCCACTGATTGAGCTATGTGATTTCTTCAAAAAAAATCACTGTAAGATCTTTATACACAGTGGACATATGTAAAATAGAGGAGCAAATAGTCTTGATATTGTGTAAGATGGAATGAATTTTTCCTCCGACATTTTTTGATATTATAGTTCATTTGACAGTCCATTTACCTCGTGAAGCTATGTTGGCTGGGCCAGTTTTGTCACGATGGATGTATCCCTTTGAGCGATATTTAGGAAGACTAAAAAAATACGTTCGTAATAAAGCACGACCTAAAGGATCTATTGCAGAGGGGTATATTGTAAATGAGGCCTTGACTTTCAGTTCATTATATATGAGTCAGATTGAGACAAGTTTTTCTAGGCCGAAACGGAATAAAGACGTTCAACCATTAATATGCAAATTAAGTATTTTCTCACAGCAAACAAGAGTCTTTGGCAACCAACAAAATCTAAAATTGTCATTGTCGTTGTTTAAGAAAGCACATTGGTATATTCTGAACAATTGTAAAGAAATCGACCGATATCGAAAGTAAGTGTTTACATTAAGTTATTACTTTAATTCAATTTCATTCACAGAGTTTAAATTTATTAAGTTTTATACAGTGAGCATCTACAACTTGTGTCCCAAAAGGTTCATGTTGATCAAGTGATGCAATATCACGAGCGAGATTTCCCACTGTGATTTAGAGATAAAATTGTAGCACTAAAAAATTTAACAAATTCAGAGATCATAGATGAGTTGTATTATTTAGCAATTGGACCTGATGCTGAAGTTCAACTGTATAATGCATGCATAGTAAATGAGATTCGATATCATACGACATCCCATGATTCACGCAGAATTACTCAGAATAGTGGGGTCAGTTTACCATTCTCTAACAATGGGGAAATTTTGGATTTTTTTAGTGTGTTGAAGGATGTGGTTCAAATAGTTTACTCTTTCAGGTATAAAGTTCAATTATTTTGGTGTGAATGATTCCAATGTAATCCAAAAAAAAAAATCATTGGTGGAAGAGTATAATCTCTTGTGTATTGACACTTCTAAAATATAGTATGATGATAACCCATTCATTTTGGCTAACCAAGCAAATCAAGTGTATTATTTGAATTATATCAAACGTAAAAGTCATTGGAAGGTCATGCAAAGGGTTCACTGCCAAGATATATACGAAGTAATTGAAGTTGATGAAGTATCTAAAGATTTTAAATGTGGTAATATCTTGATCATGGAGTCAAACCAAGAGATTTCATCCAATGATTCAACTTTAGTAGTTGGTGAAGACTTAGAAATAACTCAACTTTGTCGAGTAGATGTTGAGCATCACCAAATTAATATGGTAAATGCACAAGTTGATCTGGATATGGGCGCTCAAAGTAATCGTATTACTGATGATGAAGATAGTGAAATTGACAGTGAGGCGGATGATTATTTATTCTTTTCAGATAATGATAGTGATTAAATGTAATTACACAGTATTTATATTGTTCTTCATTTATATTTCATGTATTTAATAAATTTTTTTATACGTCGATCTGTATATAATGCTTATGTTACAGCTATGTTGCCTAAGAGAATTGAGCCCCCCCCCAGTTGTGCCTACGCCTAACGATGTCATTGCTCCTGCTCCTACTGGTTAGTTATGTTGTTATAAGTATGTATATTTTGTTTCCTACATATTTAACTTGTTAATTGTTAACCTTCTTTGATTTACAGTTCATCCGGCACAGAGAGACACGGGGCACACACTCCGATCAGCTCCGACGGCAAATCGAGGAACGGGGTAGATTGTCCATTATATTTCGTAAGAGCAATGGTCACCCTATCGGGATCAATGCAACTGCTTTTATAACAGAGTTAGGTCTGTCAATTAAGAAGTTCGCTCCCCTACAAGCTAAGAGCTGGAAGCATATCCCCGCGGATAATAAACAGATGATATATGATCGATTATCAGTAAGTACGAGTATTTTGCTATTTAAAGAATCAACCATCATTCATTATTAAAATTTAATATTGGTATTTTTTTTCAGGCTGCTTTCGATATTAGTTTTGTTGAGGAGGTAATGTTGGTAAGGAAGGAGACTGACAAATTAATGAGTGCAAGGTACAGAAATAATCGAAATAAGATGAACACTCATTATAGGAGTCTACTGCATCTTCCCCCCACCGAGTGGCGGCATCATATGCCGAGCGAGTTTTATGAGACGCAAGAAGATTGAAACTACATGTGCGATTTATTTAAATCAGAGAAATTTTAGGTAACTCAATTTATACCAATTATCTGAGTTATATATAAATTAAAATATGTGCAACTCATGTTTTAAGGTTTATCTTAACAAATTTTGATATTGTAGACACGATCGACAATAAATGCCCAAAATCAAGCACAACTACCATTTACCCATCTAGGTGACTCAAAATCCTTCATCCAGTACGATTACGACGGTGTAAGTACAAATTTTATAAGTATAGTATATTGGTTGGTATTTTTAATATTAACGCATTATAATATTTTTCAGACCGATCAGTCTCAGAGAAAAGATCGGATTACTATCTTTAATATAACCCACTGTACTTCGTCAAAGCGATGGAGTGGAGAGAGAGCCGAGGCTGCATACGTAAGATATAATCCATAAAATTTAGTAAAGTTATTTTTAAATATTAGTAATTCTTTGTAAACATATTAATAATGTGTTTGTTATTCTTAGGGTGAAATGGTGAGACTGCGAGATGAACACATCCAGTCACAAAAAATCGGAGATGACATCGATGCAGTTCAAGTTGCAGATCAAGTGTGTGATCAAGTACTCGGTGTTCGCTCTGGATATATCAGAGGACTTAGAAGTGGGCCAAAACTAGTTAGATCCACTTCTTCAGATGTCAGCTCCTCCTCCAAAACAACTAACACAGCACTGCGTGAACAACTTCAGTCCACCCAAGAAGAGCTAGCAAACACTCAAGCTCTATTAGCTAGCACCGAAGATGAGTTGGCATCAATGAGATCGAGACAAGATATGTTCGAAGCAATTTTGAATCGGCTTGCACCTGGAGCATTACATGTTGGTTTTCCGGCACCGCGGCGTGTGTGTGTTCGATCATGTTTCGTAAACATGAGCACAGCGGAAGCAATTAAAATTAATAAATCTATATTTATTACAACACACACAACACACGCATGCTATTACAACAAGTGTAGACATAACCGTAAATTAAAATTTGCAATAAAAGGAAATTAAACTACGTTATACCTTTCGTATGACGTGTAGCGGGAACGGCATCAACCGGAACGATCCTCGTAAGAATCGTCTCTATCCGTATCCACGCCGAGCTCCTCGGGATGACTTCGCTAAGTCACGAGCCGTCTTCGTGCGGGTTACTAGCCTGGTGTTGAAGGCGGCGTGATCGAGAGATGATCACGATCCGAATCCAAATTCGGATCCAAAACGAGTTCTCAAAACTCGCTTCTCCGAGAGGTGTTCGTCAACCGCTTGACGAATCGCTTCGCCCTCCACTCAGAGGATTACCGGAGATCAAATCCCGTAAGTTAGCCGCTGTCGAGCACTAACCGCCGCCCAAACGATGCTCCGACGAGAGGAGAAGCTGTCCGTAAAACTGGACAGCTTGGTGGAGGAGTAGGCGCCCCAAAACAAGGAGAGAAAAGGCTCACCTTGATGCCGAACCTATAGGAGATCACCGGAGGGTCGCCGGAGGTTCACCGGCTGGAGCTTGGTCGCCGCAACAAGTTGGACGTACGCCAATTCACCAAGGAGTGTGGGCGGCAACTTGCTTTAGGTTTTGGATGATTAGGTTTAATAATCCCTTAAGCCCACTTTTATAGAGAACTAATTCTTCTTAATGGTTAATGGATCATATCCATAAAGCCCGTAACCCGCCTCCATTAAGATAAGTTAAAATAAACCAAACCATGATGGTTTATTTTAAGTTAAAACGAATCAACCAACCTTGGTTCATTCGCTTAATATAAACCAAACCCTTTGGTTTATTCTCATCCATTGATTAGAACCAAACCATTTTGGTCCATCCATTATGTCTTCATAAGACACCCATCCACGCCCATTGCATCAAACAATTTCATGCTCGCTTATGTTCGGTCCAACCAAACATAGTTTCTCTCGGCCCGAGAATCCCATTCTCAAGCTCGCTTTAAATCCTTTGATTACACTCAGGCGGTGACCAAATAGGTTCTCGGTTTATGTTGGCCGCCTATAATTAACCATTAATTATAGAACGATCATGAGTGGCACCTAGTAGTACATCATGATCCCCAATTAACCTAAAAGATCAACGGTTGATCCGTAACTATTTCAAACCCTTCAGAGCTCGAATGAATCGTGGCCCCATTCCTTCACTCATCTTATACCCACTTGGTTCAGACATGGTCTATTGTGTCACCCCACTAGGCCGACTACGCCACACCTAGCCCAAGTATCATTTCTCGTCCCCTACGGATTCTAGTTACTCCACATGTATCAAGAGTACCTTACTCTAAACATGTAATGCTTTGGCCAAAGACTTTAGTAACAATCCGACGAGGCCATGGGTATACATCTCCTCGCAAGGAGTGGTGAACTTTATAGGCTATTCAAACACCTTCGATCACTTCGACTTATACCCAATCATCCCGGTCCACATCTCCTGAGATGTTTGCTTAAGATGTCAAAGCATAAGTCCATGATCAAGATGACTTGAATACCGCAAGTCAAAGGAACATCGCACTTAAGCCACAAGAAGAACTTCATCGACATATCTATATATGCAGAGAACCATATGAAGTCTTACTACCGGTCACTCCAATGAACTAGTTACCATAACTAGCATCCACGATTAACTCCGACATCACTATGTCTCCAAACCAAGGAGAATCACCGCTTGGATACACCAAGGAGTATACCTCGTTAGTCTCAACAGTAATCGATGGTGTCCAAATCCATCAATTCATCGACTAGGATAATTCCGATACATCACAATTACACATGTAGAGATACTCACTAGTTGTGATCCAATCACAAATTCTCTCATGCCGTGAATCGATCGTGACATTCAAGAAATGAGTTTAAGATCCAATCAAATACATAAAACATGTATACTCAAATAGTGAATCTTCATTTATCATATAAATGGTTCATACATAAGGCGCATTGCCTTAGGACATCTCTCATATATTACTAACAGACTCCACTTGGCCTAATGCCAATCGCTACAGATCCAATACCATAAGCACTAACATGACCTCAAACTTACTTTGAGGTAATGCTTTAGTCAAAGGATCCGCTAAGTTCCTTTCAAAGGGGAATTTTCTCGATTTGTATTTCGCTCCTACCGATGATCTCTCCGATAAGATGATAGCGGCTAACACATGTTTGATCATCGATGAGACCACATCAAGTTCGTAGAGATGAACTTCTTGATCCAAACCGCTCTTCAGCCTAAAGTCGCAATGTATTCTCGCTTTAGTGGCGTAATCCGCTATAGTGTCAAGCTTGGAACCTTTCCAATTTATTGCGCCCATTCTAGGTGAATACATACCTGCATAAAGACATGGAATCATCCTTGTCCGTCTCGAGCCGCATCCGTGATACCCACGTATCACCATGTACCCTTCTCCATATATTAGGAACACATCCTTAGTTCTTCAAGTACTTAAGGATCATCTTAATATACCGCCAATGATCCATTCCTCGGATCGGATCGTATCCGCCGTGACACTCGTGAGCATACGATACATCGGGCCTCGCATATAACATAGCATACATGATAGATCCTATTGCGGATGCATAGGGAATCTTACTCATGCAAATCCTCTCGTCTTCTGTGCGCGGACACATAGACTTCGAAAGGTGTACCCCATGCCTGATGGGTAAGAAACCTTTCTTGGATTCCGACATGCTAAACCTCTTTAGCACTCGGTCTATATATGTAGACTGCGAAAGACCAAGCAACCGTTTCGATCTATCTCTATAGATCTTAATCCGAAGGATGTAGGTTGCTTCTCCCAGGTCTTTCATGGAGAATGTCTTGGATAACCAAACCTTCACCGATCAGAAGATTGAAACATCGCTTCCTATAAGTAGTATGTCATCGACATACAATACTAGGAACACGACTGCACTCCCACTAACCTTCTTGTACACACAAGGTTCGTCTGGATTTTGTGAGAAATCAAACTTTTTGATCGTCTCATCAAAACGGATATTCCAGCTCCTGGATGCTTGCTTCAATCCATAAATGGATCGTCGCAATTTGCATACCTTGGTTTTATCAACCGATGTGAAACCCTCAGGCTGTATCATATACACGTCCTCGAGCAGTTTTCCATTAAGGAAAGCTGTTTTCACATCCATCTGCCATATCTCATAATCATAATGAGCCGTTATGGCCAGGAGCATCCGAATGGATTTAAGCATAGCTACAGGCGAATAGGTTTCGTCATAATCAACACCTTGTTTTTGACGATATCCTTTCGCCACCAATCTAGCCTTATAGGTAATCACATTACCATCCATGTCGGTTTTCTTCTTGAAAACCCACTTGCACCCTATAGGCTTTATCCTTCAGTGGGTCAACCAAGTTCCAAACTTGGTTTTCATACATGGAATCCATTTCCGACTTCATGGCACCAAGCCACTTATCCCTTTCTCGAACTTGTCAAGACTTCTTCATAACTGTAGGCTCTCATCATCAATGAGTAACACGCCGCTCGATTCACTTACGAGAAATCCATATCTCTCGTGAATATTGCATGTTCTACCGTGATCTACGAAGATGTGGTGTTACAATAGGTCCAAATTGATTGCTCATCACTATGAGTTGTCACAGTGCTTCACCGTATCTCATCAATGTCTATTTGAGTCTCTCGAGCCTCCTCAAGCTCGACGACACTCCCACTGTTTTCTTGCAAGAGAAACTCTTTCTCTAGAAACACAGCATGCCTTGAAACAAACTCCTTTTGTTCCACAGGATGATAGAATTGGTAATCCCTAGTTTTCTTAGGGTATCCAATAAATAGACATTTATCAGACTTAGCATCCAATTTGTCTGATACAGTCCGCTTCACATAAGCAGGACAACCCCATATCTTCAAGTAAGATACATGAGGTTTCTTACTATTCCATATCTCATATGGAGTAGTTGAGACTACCTTGATAGGCATTCTGTTTAACAAGTAAACAGCTGTCTGAAGTGCATAACCCCAAAAGGACTTGGGAAGAGTCGCATGATTCATCATTGACCTGACCATGTCCAACAAGGTCTGGTTATGCCTCTCAGATACACCATTATGCTGTGGTGTATAGGGCGGAGTCCATTGAGACAATATGCCATTGTCTCTTAGATAATCAAGAAACTCTTGACTTAAGTATTCACCACCTCGATCCGATCGAAGTATTTTAATACTTTTGTCATGTTGTTTCTCTACTTCATTTCTGAATTCTTTAAACCTTTCAAAGGCTTCAGACTTGTGTTTCATCAAGAACACATACCCAAACCGTGAGTGATCATCGGTGAAGGTAATGAAGTAGCTATAGCCTCCTAAAGCTTGAGTTGACATAGGTCCACATACATCGCATGTACTAGACCTAGTAACTCTCCCACTGCTCACCTTTCCAAAGAAAAAGGTAACTTAGTCATCTTGCCTTTTAAGCATGATTCGCATGTATCTTATGTATCCATTTGTAACTATTCCAGAATTCCACATCGGTGTAATTCTGAAATGCGTTTCTTGCTTATCTGGCCAAGACGAGAATGCCACATAGTGGAGTCTATGTGTTTATCCTTTCGAGCACGGGTGTTGCTCGCTCGATATTGCAAATGTCACCGGATACGCCCTAACGATAAACACCATTGCTTAAAGTTCCAAATCCATAAAGAACCCATTCAAAGTTATGTAACAACAATTGTTACTAAACGTCAATGGAAACCATTTCTATTTAAACAAGAAATAGAAATGATGTTCTTTATCAACAAAGGAATATAAAAGCAATTGTCCGGTTCTAAGACAAGTCCTCGCAGGAGTTTCAACAAATACGTCCGATGGCGAGCAAGAACCTCGCTTCATTCCCAACACGTAAATTTGACTCTCCTTGACGAGTCTTCTTCTATTCCTTAGCCCATGTATGTCATTACATATATGTGAGCCACACCCAGATCCAATACCCAAGTGTCTAAGGAAATAGAATGACAATCAATAAAGAAGATTTCAAGAAGATGGGGCATCCGATGCCTTATCCTTCTTCACTGGACTCAAGATAAACCTTGCAATTTCTTCGCCATGACCCTCCTTGCCATAATGATGGCAAGCTGGTTCTCCTTTTAGCCTTTTTCTTCTTCCCTTCATTGTTCCTTTGACTCCTCTCTAGAACCTTTCTTCGAGGAATCAACTAACAACACTGCCCCCTACTCATGCTTCTCGTAAGGCTCCACGCCTTCAAAGATGTTGAGCAAGACCACAGATGAACCTCCTTGCATCTCAGAGGTGAAGAGGAGCTTGAGACTTGAACCTTCAATCTCACTTGCTCATCAACCAACTCACAAAGATGAAGGACTACGATATGAGCATCCATATGCTCATGCTGCTTTCGTAGCTTGGGTTCCATCGCGGCTAGCATGATGCAACTCATTTGTTCAGAATCACTCACATGTTTCTGATAGGCCAACAATTGGTCCAAAGTTGCATCGTCACTAGGACGGGCGGGAAGAGGCGCTTCGAGGACATACACAAGCTTTTCACCTTGAGAACAATTCTCAAGTTTCTAAGTTAGTCCAAGAAGTTCGGCCCAGTCAATTTATTTGAATCCAAAATGGAACGCAAATTCAAACACATCATGATCAATATATTAACTTAGAAATACAAAATGAGCATATATGAGATAATGATTTTAAAATGCATCAATATACATTTATAAAATCCCATTCATTTTTCGAATTCAAAAACCCTTAAAATCACTTCGGGAGATCGTAGGTCCATCTCCGAATGGGCTAATATCCATCATAGATAAGAACAACCTTGGAGTGAGTCCAACAAGCCATTCTTAGCTATGATGGTGGGTATCAAGTATACCGATAACATATCATGTATATGTAACTATCACAATGTGCTATCAACTAATTGAATGTTTACAGATACATTGGGTTGTTAACACATTAACAAGTATGCATCATATGCATAGCACCCAACTTCACCTCTCTTCACATCGACCTTGGAGTGAGTCCAACAAATCGATGCTCCAAGTTAAAGCCGACCCATTAATCGCGAAATAGTTTTAATATGGTTAGAGCGCATTCAACCAATTAGCCAGGCTTGGAGTGAGTCCAACAACCCAAACTAACGATTGACCTCTGACTCTTACCATATTAGAGTTAAACTATTCCAATGATTTGAACATGTTCAGGTTCGAGCCGGGCTTGGAGTGAGTCCAACAACCCAAACAAGAAATGTAACTCCGGGTTCTAACCATATTAATGGAAGGTGTAGGCTTTAATATTGAGTTAGGGTTTTTATGTCTCATCCTCTTTGCATGCAAATAACTATTATCTACATGGCATGGCATACATGGCATACATCTACATGTCACGACACGCATGGCATAATGTTATGCATCTAATGCAATTACATGGCATACAATTATGTCATGTATATATTTCCTTATATGTCATAACTATTTATGGAAATAAAATATGTTTAAGATTTGATTCTCCAAATCAAATCATAATTAAATTAGGAAACAAATTTCCAAATATAATCACATATTTTATTCATGGAATTATTTGATTAAGGAAAATCTATTTAGGAAACCAATTTCCTAAATCATTAAAATTACTTATGAAAATAAAATATATTAAGATTTGATTTCCCAAATCAAATCATGATTAAATTAGGAAACAAATTTCCAGAATCTAATCAAATATTTTATTTATGGAAAATATCAATTTCCATAAATACTTCCAACTTTCCAAAAGTGGAAGATTTCCATAAATACTTCTAGACTTTCCAAAATTGAAAAATTTCCATAAATACTTCTAAATTTCCAAAATTAGAAAATTTCCAGAAATACATTATGACTATCGCAAAACCATTTTACGATTATGTCGAAACACAACCTGGCTCGATACACTTGGGTTTTGATCACGGCTACAGGTGTGTTCGATCATGTTTCGTAAACATGAGCACAGCGGAAGCAATTAAAATTAATAAATCTATATTTATTACAACACACACAACACACGCATGCTATTACAACAAGTGTAGACATAACCGTAAATTAAAATTTGCAATAAAAGGAAATTAAACTACGTTATACCTTCAGATGACGTGTAGCGGGAACGGCATCAACCGGAACGATCCTCGTAAGAATCGTCTCTATCCGTATCCACGCCGAGCTCCTCGGGATGACTTCGCTAAGTCACGAGCTTCGTCTTCGTACGGGTTACTAACCTCGTGTTGAAGACGACGTGATCGAGAGATGATCACGATCCGAATCCAAATTCGGATCCAAAATGAGTTCTCAAAACTCGCTTCTCCGGAGAGGTGTTCGTCAACCGTTTGACGAATCCTTCGTCCTCCACCTCAGAGGATTACCGGAGATCAAATCCCCGGTAAGTTAGCCGCTGTCGGAGCACTAACCGTCGCCCAAACGACGCCCGACGAGGAGGAGAAGCTGTCCAGAAAACTGGACAGCTTGGTGGAGGAGTAGGCGCCGGCCAAAACAAGGAGAGAAAAGGCTCACCTTGATGCCGAACCTATAGGAGATCACCGGAGGGTCGCCGGAGGTTCACCGGCTGGAGCTTGGTCGACGGCAACAAGTTGGACGGCGGCACAAGTGGTTGGGCGGCGGCACAAGGTTGTTGGCGCCGAATTCACCAAGGAGGTGGGCGGCAACTTGCTTTAGGGTTTTGGATGATTAGGGTTTAACAATCCCTTAAGCCCACTTTTATAGAGAACTAATTCTCTTAATGGTTAATGGATCATATCCATAAAGCCCGTTAACCCGCTCCATTAAGATAAGTTAAAATAAACCAAACCATGATGGTTTATTTTAAGTTAAAACGAACCGAACCAACCTTTGGTTCATTCGTTTAATATAAACCAAACCCTTTGGTTTATTCTCATCCATTGGATTAGAACCAAACCATTTTGGTCCATCTATTATGTCTTCATAAGACACTGCCCATCCACGCTTCCATTGCGACTGAAACAATTTCGTGCTCGCTTTATGTTTGGTCCAACCAAACATAGTTTCTCTCGGTCTGAGAATCCCATTCTCAAGCTCGTTTTAAATCCTTTGGATTACACTCGTTGTGCGTGTGACCAAATAGGTTCTCGCTTTATGTTGGCCGCCTATAATTAACCATTAATTATAGAACGATCATGAGTGGCACCTAGTAGTACATCATGATCCCCAATTAACCAAAAGATCAACGGTTGATCCGTAACTCTTTCAAACCCTTCACAGCTGAATGAATCGTGCCCCATTCCTTCACTCATCTTATACCCACTTGGTTCTGTGACATGGTCTATTGTGTCCCCCTCACTAGGTCGACTCACGCCACACCTAGCCCAAGTATCATTTCCTCGTCCCACAGATTCTAGTTACTCCACATGTATCAAGAGTACCTTACTCTAAACATGTAATGCTTTGGCCAAAGACTTTAGTAACAATACGAGAGGCCATGGGTATACATCTCCTCGCAAGGAGTGGTGAATCCTTTATAGGCTATTCAAACACCTTCGATCACTCGACTTATACCCAATCATCCGGTCCACATCTCCTGAGATGTTTGCTTAAGATGTCAAAGCATAAGTCTCCATGATCAAGATGACTTGAATACCGCAAGTCAAAGGAACATCGCACTTAAGCCACAAGAAGAACTTCATCGACATATCTATATATGCAGAGAACCATATGAAGTCTTACGGTCACTCCAATGAACTAGTTACCATAACTAGCATCCACGATTAACTCCGACATCACTATGTCTCCAAAAGGAGAATCACCGCTTGGATACACCAAGGAGTATACTGTGCTAGTCTCGACTGTAATTGATGGTGTCCAAATCCATCAATTCATCGACTAGGATAATTCGATACATCACAATTACACATGTAGAGATACTCACTAGTTGTGATCCAATCACAAATTCTCTCATGCCGTGAATCGTATCGTGGACATTCAGTAAATGAGTTTAAGATCCAATCAAATACATAAAACATGTATACTCAAATAGTGAATCTTCATTTATCATATAAATGGTTCATACATAAGGCGATTGCCTTAGGACATCTCTCATATATTACTAACATTACATTCATTGATGCATGAGTTATCTTCATCTCCACCTCCTCCTCCATCTTAGAGTTAGTGAACTTGTGAATTTAAGTGTGTGTTTGCATTTTAATACTACGAATTTATTAAATTGAATGTTATGAACTTTAAATTTGATGTTATGTTAGTTGTCTTTAAATGTATATATTGGTTTTATTATTTTAGTTGTATATTGTTAAGTTAAATTTTGTGGTTGATATTGTATTACAGGATTTCGAATACAAATAAAATAAATTTTTGAAATCTGTATTTTCATGGTTAGCGATGATTTTTTAAAATTTTGTCGCTAAAGGTCGATATACGGCTTCATGATTTTAAGGTTTTGCAACGAAACTATATAGTTTCGTCGCTAGATTTGGCGTATCATTCGAGTCGTCAGTCGACGCGTTCGACTGTTGTAGGATGTTGGCGACGAACTTTATATATCTCGTCGCAAAAGTGTCTCCAGTCGAAGCGCCAGTTGAGGGGCTCTCGCTTTTGTGACACTCCAAAAAATAGACAGTCGACTGTTGTCTTGCGTCAGTCGAGTGAGGTTAGCGACGAACTTATATATTTTCATCGTTAATATTCCAGTCGAGCTGCTAGTCGAGTAGCGATTGATTCTGTGGCGGGCCAAAAAAATAAGCAGTCGACTGCTTAATTGCATCACTTGACTGATTGTTAGCGACTATTTTGTATATTTCGTCGCTAATATCAATGAATTCCCTATTTTTCGGTGTCGAGATTTTGCGACGAAAGATTTCTTGTTAGCGACGTTTTCAGTTCCATCGGTAATGTTAACGACGAAAATATTTAATTTCGTCACTAATGTGTCTTAGCGACAAGCTTATTACGACGACTCTAGCGACGAAAGTTTTTCGTCGTAAAATTTATTTAGCGGCTAAAAACTAGTATTAGCGACGAAAATATTTTGTCACTATTTTTCATTTTTCTTGTAGTGTAGCGATAGTTCATTATGTTTTCTCTTTTCTTGAATACTTTTTAGAAGTGAAGAAATCTCTTACAACATTAGTTCTTATACAAGCAATACAACCCAATATACATCTACAAATGAAATAGAAAGAAATAAAACAAATAAGTTTACACAAATGAACTTGACTTTGTCGCTTTATAATAGCTTAGGATTGTCTCTTGAGTTCTAAAAATGTAGCAACACTCTCCTCCAAAACTCCTAAGAAACAACATTGAAATCTTCCACTATATAAGCTCTAATTCAAGATTGATTTCCACCTAATGATCAACTATTCATCACTATCAGTTGATTGTTCCATTGTATTCGGTTGTTTCACCTACAGAATGACTTTTTCCTTCTCAAATTTGATCACATTAATCAACTGCTCATTATTATCAATTGGCTAATGCTTAACATTTGAGTCTTGCATTCGAGTTCTAAACTTTCTATTTGATTAAACAGTACATCAGTTGACTGCTCCTCTCCAGCAATCGATTTATAACGATCAATCGAGTTAGGCAATTAAGTTTCAAATTATTTGTTCACTCGAACAATAATATCATATGAGTGCACCACTCGACTGACCCAACAGTCGATTGCTCATGCTCGAAACTCCCGTAACCCACCTCAAATCTTCGATCTTGAGATATTAGTTCGTTAATCAAATGCTACTCCACAACGGTTGACTGATACTCTTATTTTAATTTTTTTAGACTGAAATCTCACTTTACCCAAGGCTGAAACTTTCACGAGGCGAGAGAAGCAGCCGCCTCAGGGCCCACTTTACAAAGGGCCCATAATTTTTTTTAATTTACCGTTAAAAAAATGAATGAACTAATTGTAATTTGTGAAACATTTAGGTTTTTTTGTAATATTGTCAAAAAAATTAAAGTGCACAGCATAGCCGATTCCTCTTCCGCCCGTGGCCCATTCCGCCTCTTTCACAGTTTCACATTCGTAATCTCACCACCGACTTTTCTTTCCGTCTTTTGCTTTCGAGTTCCGCCGTTGGCTATTCTTCCATCAAAGTGTCGCTGACTTTTCTTTTCGTCGTCGATAGCATCATCACTGTCCGACTATCATCTGTCGCCAATCGTTGTCATCGCTCATGACACCTACCGCAGTAGACAAAATTGACTATTGAGATATCGAGGTAGATTTTTTCTACATTTTGATACCTATTTCACTTTATTTTATAGGTGGTTCAGTGTTTAGTTCATAAATTATATTTGTGTTGTTTGAATGCAAAGATTGTTTCAGATTACACACCGATTGTTTTTTTTTAATATTGTCTAATGTCTAGCCTGAATGTGATGATGTGAATATTAACTTGCCTTGTAAATGTAAACAAATGCTAGTTCTTTAATCTTTTTTTTTTCTTGTCCAATTCTCGGATTACATTCGACTAAATTTATATAAGCAGTTTTTTGCATGATAACAATCTGTGTGTTTATCTCATAAAATAAAATATTATCTGAAGTTAGTTAGGATTTAGGATATGTTAATTGTTTGTAGGATTTTCTTAAATAACATGATCCATCACTTTTAATAACAGAAATTGTGTGAGATATTAGAGTCAAATTTTTTGATTTCGATATTATTGTAATTGTAGTCTTCTCTTCCATAGGATCTTTTGTACGGATTTGTTCTTTGTTTGCTCTTAAAGTACATAAGCTTGTAAGAATATAAAACTTGAATTTGATATTCACTTTTAATAACTTGTAGGTATAATCAAACAACATTTAACATGCCTCCTAAATATCTCTCTGGAGCTCAAAAAAGAAAAATGAAATAAAGGGAGGAGATATTAATTCAAAGTCAAGTCGGTGATATTAACAAATATTTTAGAAGAAGTAGTAGAATAGAAAAAGAAGAATTAGGAAATAATTTGATGATTGAAGAACAAAGTCACTATGAAAATGAAGAATTGACTTAGGCGACCAATTTGGTTAAGTCAAATGAGAACTTAAAAGAAGACTCTCAATGTGAAAACTTAAATTTGAATTTGAATTTGGAGGATCATGGAATTGGAATAGCATCAGTCAAAAATTGAGAGATTACTTGGTAGAAATGGATCCAAAAAGAGTTGATGATTTTTCGTTTCCTAAGGATAGCAACAGTAGACATTTTGATTCATCTCATTATACATGGGTATGGAAAATGGATAAACATTAGATAGAAGATGACTTGCATATTCTATTTCATTAGATAAAATATTTTGCTTCAGTTGCAAGTTGTTCAAGACTGAACAAATGATGAGTAGAATGGGGAATTTGGGTAATGATAGATACAAAGACGGGCGTAACATGGATAAGTCTTAAACATCATGAAACTAGTAGAGACCATATGGATTGCATGATCGCTTGGGTTGAATAAAAGAGGTTGAAAAAAAAATCAAACAATTAATTACAGTATGCAACTTCAAATCAACAAAGAAAGACAACATTGGAGGCAAGTGTTAACAAGACTAATCTCCATTGTGAAAACACTTGCTAAAAATACTTTGGTCTTTCGAGAAGATGATGAGAAACTTTATGTCGAGAACAATGGGCTATTTTTGTAAATGATATAAATGATTGTTGAGTTTGATCCAATGATGGAAGAGCATATTCGACGTTGTGAAGCAAGAGAATCTCAGTATACATATTTTAGTCCCAAAATTCAGAATGAATTGATAGATACTTTAAAAAATGAAGTGAAAAGGACAATCATTGAAAAAGTTAAACAAACAAAATATTTTTTAGTAATACTTGATTATACTCCAGATGTGAGCCATCAAGAACAAATGTCTCTAGTACTCCGATTCTTAGATGATTCGACAGACATACCAAAAGTAAAGAATATTGGGTTGAGTTTTTGAAGGTGGATCACACATCAAGCCTTGGGTTATCAAGTGAACTTCTGAATGCAATCACTAGAATTGGGCTTGACGTTGATATAAGAGGACAGGGGTACGATAACAGGTCTAATATGAGTGGAAGACACAAATGTGTACAAAAAAGATTGCTTGAAATAAATCCTAGAGCTTTTTACAGATCATGTAGTTGTCATAGTTTTAATTTGACTTTAGTTGATATGGTGGAATGTTGTCCTAAAGCCAAGTCCTTCTTTAGAGTGGTGCAACGCATCTACACATTGTTTTCTTCCTCTACAAAGAGATGGAAAATTTTTAAAGATAAGTTGTCTGGTTTGACTATTAAACCATTGTCACATACCCGTTGAAAGTCATATTGAAAGTATAAAAGCGATAAAAGAGCAAATTGTACATATAAGAGATGCTTTACTTGACTTGACGGAAGTTGCTGAATATTCTAAAACAAAGAGTGATGCTGAGACCTTAGCACTATATGATCTTGAGAGTTTTGAGTTCTTACTTGGAATGGTAATTTGGTATAAATTGTTACGAGCAATAAATATTGTGAGTAAGTTTCTTCAATCTAAAGATATTGATATTACAATCAGCCTCTTACAAGGACTTGATCAATTTCTTAATGAGTTTAGAGAAGAGAGATTTGCCAGTGCCATGAATGAAGTTATACAAATGGAAAGTGGAATGGGGATTTAACCTAAATTTCGAGAAAAATGCATCATTCGAAGAAAGAAACAATTTGATGAAAATGACAATGACAATGTGACACAATTGGGTGAACAATCTTTTAGAGTTGAATATTTTCTATTTATAATTGATCAAGCTCGATCTTCCCTTTAAATTCGATTTGAACAATTTAAACAATATCAAGAGATTTTTTGAAGTTAAAGAATGAGCCTTTAACTAGCTTGATGAAATCTTGCATGGAACTTCAACAATTTTTGAGTCACAATGGACATTCAGACATTAATGGTGATGAGTTATGTTCGGAGTTGATGGTCATGAGATATTATTTAACAATTGATATACTACAATGTCTGGCAAAATTGAATGGTTTATTCCCGAATACTTATATTTCTTATAAGATTTTGTTAACTGTACCAATAATAGTTGCATCAGCAAAAAGAAGTTTTTCGAAGTTGAAGTTAATCAAGAATTATCTTTGATCAACAATGTCACAGGATAAATTAAATGGACTTGTCACGCCCCGAGGGAGTCCCCGCCAGACAAAAATCCGGCAGCATCTCCCCTGTACGGGTGACAATACCAATTTTCATACAAGGCTTACACGACCACTATACATCGGTCAACACGACCGGAATCCAAACACACATGCAGGTAATAAAATAGGCCTCAGGCCATCACTCAAAGCAAATAGTAAATCATCTATAACAACTAGGCTTACCCCTTCTGCCATCTGAGCAGGAATATACAACCAAACCAATCGAGTAGTCCATAAGGACACAACAAATATCTCCAAACCTCCACAAGTACATAACCAAAACAAACACAAGTCCTACACACTTCATCTAGTTAAAAACCAAAACCATAAGACCAATAAAACCTATCCATTTTGACGAGGGGGATTGGCAGCTGGACTCTCCTGGCAGTTTCAACCTGAAACAGATGTAAAGCAACGGGGAAAGTTCAAAGAACTTAGCGAATAATAGTCGATATGCAAAGTAAGATATAGCTAATAATACTAATCATGTCAGTACAGTCTCACATATATAGAGTATGCAAGAAAGAAATACAAAAGGACTGTACTTACCTGATTCTCCGACCCTGATATAGGAGCATGTGTCATACTAGAAGTAATCAAGTCATCACCATAAACAAATATGTATCCTGTATGCATGACAATCATATGCAACATCCAAGGCAGCAATAAAAATGCAACAAACACAATACAAATGTTATCCATGTAAAATGCATGTCGTGCAAATGACATGGTCACCCCTGACGCCAGTCAGCCACCTCACACGCGATGGTGAAGCCGAGTGGGTAGGGCTATGACAACTGTGCACTCTGCCATCACTGCTCCTAAGTGACCGAGTGGACAGGATACTGTCGGAGTACACCTATCCTCCTGCCCCAAACAGAGTAGGGGAGCTAAGCTCTCATCTCCCGGTGTCATAGACCAGAGGAGGGATCCCTGCCCGCTACCACGCTGCCTCATCGCTACCCATGAGCGGACCAGCGGAGTCTGACAGAGCAACTGCACACACCCTCCTGATGTACCACTAACCCATGAGTGGCGTGCAGCCATATGTAATCGGTCAAGGGCTCAACTATAAAGGAACCCCGTCCAGCCAGCATGCAATCATGCAAGATGGTGCATGATACTAAAGCATGTAAATCCAACTAAAAATACCTATCCGAATAATATGCACAATCAATAAGTGCATATCTATGATCCAAGTAACTATGATCCAAATAAAACAGGGAAGATATAATCATACTGATCAAATGCATGTATCTAGTAGGCACAAAAACATACTAGGCATATAAACATGAAAATTATTGCAAGCTATCCTAACTAGCATATCAACATGACTATATCTAGGAGATAAGTCAAAATTCCCTTCCTGATAAAATAAATGTCCGTAAGAATGAAATCGTCACGACCGGGGACCTGCCTCGTGACCGAAACCTGCATACAACATAACTATTGTTAAGCACAAAAATGCAATCCACCGACAAATCGAATACTTAATCGATTTCGTTCATAACCCAAACCAATTTCCAATTCCACTAATTTATCTAACCCTTTCACCTAATAAAGGTATTTTCATCCAATCACACTTGTACAACACCCAAAGTAAATCCATTTACAGTCGTTCTTGCACGACTACCTCCAACCCTAACCACACGACACCCCCAAATAAACCCTCACAGAAATATCACAGCCAACAACTCCAATAACAGCCCACCACAGTCATTTACAGTCCCTACTCAACTTCACAACCGATAATTTCCCTCTCACAGGACCCTCCCTTCATGAAAAATGCATTGATACCTAGCAAAAATCCAACAATTAACAGATGAAAGGAGGCTAGATCAAGCTTACTATCCCTGGACTCCACTGGCAGCCACCTTCCTCCTATCCCAATTCTTCGATTCACTGGCTCGAGACCCCTGCCCAAAAAATCACAGACTTAACCAAATGAAGGAAACTACGGCTAGGGTTTTTGATCTTCGTCCAAGGAAAAATACAACAGTCGGTTCTTACCTTGCTCCGGCGCCCAACGTCAGAGATCACAACCTCCGGTCAAATCCGCTGCAACCGTTGCCTAGTCACCGCCACCGGAAGTCCTTCAGCAGCACGCTCACCGTCGGCTCGACTATGGAGACCGGCAAGGCTGCTCCTCACTGTCGCATGCAGAGAAGAAGGAGAAGAGGGCTCGGCAAAGATCACCACCCCCAAAATCTAAGCCAGGCGCAACCATCCCGCCGCAAACTCCCAGTCACGCGCTCGTCGTCGGCTCGTCCGTGGCCACCAGCGAGGATACTTGCCGTCGCTTGCAGAGAAGATGGAATTAGCCGAGGATTTGAGCGATGGCGCGGGGAGGTCTGGTCGCGATGAAACGGGGAGGTCTAGTCGCGACGGCACGTGGAGGTTTGGTCGGAGATCTTTGGGCGCACGGTGGCGGATGCCCGGCTATTGACGAAATGGAACGTGGACGGCGCACGGGGAGGATATCGTGAAGTGTTGGGCGCGGCGGAAGAAGAATTAATCCAAATAATCCTAGGTTTATTAATCCTATTAACTCATCTAAATAGGGCCTTTAAAAGCCTATTTTTCTTATCCCCGTATATGCTCCGTTTAAATCCATAATAATTCCGAAAAAATTCCTAAAATTTCCCTAAAAATCCCGAAAAATTTCTAGGATTATTTTTCTTAATTTTTGGCCATTAAATTTATATTTTAAATTTTCCGTATTTAATATTCTCCCACACTAATAAAAATTTGGTCCCCAAATTTTCTACTCAAGTGCATAATGAGTAAGAGATACCACAAGTATGGAAAATATATCTCACGCACCTTAAGTAAACAGGTGGGGGTATTGAGCCATGATCTTTTTCCTCAAGCTCTCAAGTAGTCTCCTCATCTGTGAGGTGACTCTACCCGACCTTGACAAATCGCACAATCTTGTTCCACAATTATCATTCCTGGTGATCCAGAATCCGTGCCGAAACCTCTGCGTAAGTAGCATCAGGTTGAATGAAACCTGACACATCTAACAAAATATGTTATGATGAGAGTCTGGCACATACTTCCTCAGCATGGACACATGAAACACATCATAGATACCAGCCAAGGACGGTGGTATCGCTAGGCGGTAAGCGACTGCTCCAATCCTATTCAAATCTCCAAAGGACCCATGTACCTTGGAGCTAGCTTACCACGGAGGTCAAATCTCTTCACCCCAGTAAGTGGTGAAAATAAGTTTGATATGTTTAATTTGACTCTAGAGGTCTCCGTCTCCGATCTGCATAACTCTTCTGACGATCCTGCGCCTTCGTCATCCTACGTCTGATAGTACGGACCAACCCTGCCTCATACTGAGCTCTCTGGGGTTCTAACAACTGAGCCTCCCCAACTCCTTCCAAAAGGTGGGTATTTGACACTAACTACCATACCATACTTCAAACAGTGCCATTTGGATAGCCGAATCATGGTTGTTGTTGTAGGCGCATTCCACTGATGGTAAGTGGTCCTCCCAATTTCCCCCGAAAACCATAACACAGGACCTCAGCAAGTCCTCTAGTGTCTAATGGCCCGCTCAGACTGTCCATCGGTTTGAGGATGAAATGTTGTACTAAAACGGAGCTATGTACCTAAGGCCTGCTATAGACTCTGCCAGAAATGGGACGTGAACCGAGGATCTCTATCTGATATAATGCTCAATGGAACACCATGCAATCTGATGATATCCCGAGAATATAACACTGTCAAACCATCCAAAGAGTCGATCTTTCGAATCGCTAAGAAGTGTGCGGATTTGGTTAGTCGGTCAATGACTACCCAAATCGCATCATGACCTTGACGTGTCCTAGACAAACATACCACAAAATCAGAGCTCTCTGGGGCTCTGATACCAAATAAACTATCACACCCCGGGGGAGTCCCCGCCAGACGAAAATCCGGCAGCATCTTCCCTGTACATGTGACAATATGAAACTTGCATACAAGGTCTACACGACCACTATACATCGGTCAACACGACCGGAACAAAAACTACACACGCAGATAATAAATTGGCCTCAGGCCATCAATCCAGGTAAATAGCAACAATCTACTATATCTAGACTTACCCCTTCTGCCATCTAAGCAGGAATATACAACCAAACCAATCGAATAGTCCATAAGGACACAACAAATATCTCCAAACCTCCACAACATCTATAATAATACGCTTCCACTTCCATTCCAGAATCGGAATTTCATAAAACATCTGTTCCTTAAACTAATGCAACTCTGGAAACCATTATCCTCCTCGGAGTCAGAGACGGTAGTCCATCTACCATCCAAAATCCACTCCACCATACACTCTGTAAGTGCATAGGAGACTATCACGACCAAACTTCCTTGTTACAACCGTTCGTGTTCCAGCTACTCTATAGTAGCTATCCAGTAGCTAGCCAAAACTCCATGAGTATTCCTGCTCTTCACCTCTACAAAACAACATAATCACTGCTAAGTCCACGTCATATATATGACGACTTATCTCACAGTTCTTTAACTGTCGTAAGGTTAGGATACGTCTTATTCAATAGCATCGGAATCGCTCCGATCCCCGAAATGATGCATCCATGTACACTACCCTTCCATCCACACCAGAATGATTAATCAACACTGGCGTAAAAGTCAACCATCGTCTGAACCCTGAAACTAGTTTCACAAGCTTCAAACCAAGTAAATTCCATCACCTTCCTGGTTCAACCAGTCAGTGATTGTAGTACCGCTAAAGCATCCTATACATATCTATAGTAATAACCAAATCAATACCAAGAAAACCACCATCAACGATGACCGAGTGTGCAACTCCAAATACCACCCTCAACAGTGGCCAAGTTACGTAACTCCAACAACAACTGATCCAATCGTGTCCAGAATACACGACTTTTCAAATCCCTGGACGACTAAGTCGTCAATAAGTCTAATAAGATAATCATAAGCTCATACAATTCATACCACGTATGAAATTATCGTCGCTATAAAACTGCATTCTCTTTACTCTAGGCTGATGATATAACAATCATCACAACGACAATGATAATTATATGACACCATGTCACTACAATATCATCACATCAGTCACAAATCAATCCTAGAGTATACACAGGTGTCCTATAGTTAATCTAAATAGATCCTCTATCCACTATGAAGGATATTCATTTACTTCCACAACTACCGCATTCTATCATCGATAATCGATGCATAATCTCAAAGGTTCATCTCTCTTTTAACCAAGAGTTTCGGATCTTCTCTGGAAGAAATTCTGGGACAGATAAATATCCCATCCAACACCTCCTATAATAAGGTAAAACGATCTTCCATCGTCTTGACCAGTGTAGGTATACACGCCTTATCCATAACCAAATCACTATTAGTAGGAACTGATACTCTCTGAGGGTTTACTCCTTGTCCTTCAAATTGGTGGCTAGCAGGCCAAATCTCAAGTTTCCTAATTCATCATCAGTCAGCACCTCTAAAGAGTCCGTACTTCTAAAATCATCGTTAGGTTCCGCAAGGTCACTACGTCATCGACCTCATCCCCGACCATGAGTAAGGGCAATTTCACTAAGTCAATACTTTTCCTAACCACTAAAGTACAGTAACCACTAAAGACAATACTTTTCCTATAGCTCAGAGATATCCTTCAGTTTGCCTGGTCCCAAAGCACGAGAACACCCAAAAATCCAAGGAAAAGAAAATCCTTGAAACACAAAACCCACAAACCAAAATCGCAACCCAATAAAATTGTCACGTCCTGGGGGCATATCCGTCATCCAAATGAAAGATGAGCCCCTTAGTGACAATATTCAGAAATACCTAGACCAGATCTGGTAAAAACCTCGAAATAATAATAGAAATATAAGTATTTTATTAACTGCATGCATGCACGACTAAACATATATCAATTAAAGTAAAATAGTTTTCTGACACCAAATCAAATTGCGTCAAAATCCAAAGTGTATAAACAAAATGCAATACCGATAAAGTAAATAAAGCAGCATCCCGATGATGCAGGGAGATAAGCACAGAAAGGAACTCTCTGAGCGACACAAAGGTAGGTCAACAGAACACGTCCTCCATCAGTTAACCTAAAGGATAAGTGAGGAGGAGGTAAGTACAACCACTCACTGGATGGATAGACAATAGTGCATACTCATAATGCACATAATGGAAGTCACAGGGAACAAGCTAGAGTAACCCAACCGTCAGAGTACCCATATCAGTCTGCTACTAACCTAGTCAACAGTATAACAAATATACCCGTAACATACACAACCACTGTAATCTACAAGAAATGCACATCCAGATACTACGACAAAGCCTCGTGGCTCTCGAGGTAATACAAAGGGAACTGTCTATGAGCTACCGCGAACGTAACTCGTGAGCCGACAATCAATAGCACTGTCTACGCACAACTACATGCTACCACGAATAGAACTCGTGGATAGACAGACAGTATATAAATATCTAGTTATTGACTGCACGCACTAGCATACTACCACTAATAGGTCGCATGAGTAGTCGATTATCCTAGGTTGTTAAGCCTAGGGTTATCCAATACATCTCGCATGACACATCTATCAATGTCGATAAGGATCATCGATCTGCAATTAAGCCCATTGAGACGGTCAAGCGAGGGTTTCAACACCTCTAATATGAAATGTTTACCAAAGTCGGTAAAGATCATCGACTTATTAATAAATAAGTCGAGATGGTTAAGTCTAGGGTTCCAACCCTTCTAACATGAACAGTTATCAAAGTCGATAAAAATCACAAGTCCACTAACAAACACGTCGAGACGATTGCTCATAAGGTTTCGTCCCAGCTAATAGGAAACACCTATCAAGGCCAATAAGAACAACAAATCTACTATCAAGCCCGTCAAGAGGGTTAAGCCTAAATTATACCATTCTACCAGTTCAATCATGCATGCTACAACATGCTACCACGAATAAATCTCGTGGGTACTTAAGATGTAAAATAGCTATCTAGCTACAGACGTCATACGAATCCGATTATCACCAACTCTGAACGAATAATGCAAGAGTATAACCTTACAGTAGATTATCTCAACCATGTATGGGGGACATGATTGACCATAAATATACAAAAGCAACCATAGAGAGACTCTACCGCAGACTCTCTCTCTCAACCAAGAATGGGAGATATAGTAAGGATTAATCGCATCCTAACCATACAAACTCTACTAGTCTGATCACCATATCACTGAAATAGTAAATGGATAAACATTTATCATTAAGCACATCCGAATTATTACGCCTAGGGTTCCAACACCTAGGGTTCCACTAATGTTGTTTCATTCCTGAGATCCGCTCCTACAGAATAACCTCATCTAAGTTATTTTATCTCTACTATTCTTAATCATGGTATCCACCGCGAAAATACATAACCATATAAATACATAATACGCTGTCTAATAATCGACAGCATAGTCATACTAATGGCAATCAATGACTGAAATTAATTAAAGTATAACCAAAGGGTCATGCCAGATCAAAGTCAAGGCAATACTAAATAAAGTATTAGATGCCTATATATTCCCCAAGCTACGTAAACAATGTAATCATGTCATCATGCACTAGGATCTAGAGAGTCAAAGAACCTATATGTATACCTTCTACGAATTTATCCATCTTAGTCATATTATTCAACTAGTCTAATCCTAATACTAGTCCAATCCTAATACTAGTACAACAAGTAAGAGGTAAACATCTACCAATAATATCTAATCATTTATATCACAATGATAACTAGCTACGTATAGCAGTAATAGCAATTAATAACCATATGCTAATGATAAACCAACAACCTAAAGATCTAATAGTCTAACAGATATAAGGTTAAAACAAGACTAGACAAAACATGATATCACCGCATAACCAATATAACCAATATAAATATGCACTAAATATAGAAAAGTTTCTAGAATTTATTCACCTGTTAGTCGTCTGACGATGTCCTGTCGCCGCCAAATCCCCCATATTGACCTCGTCAATAATACCTCAAATTTTCAAAACATAATAAACGTCGGAAATCCATACAACTCCGAAAATACCCCAGTTAACCTGCTAAAACGTGGCAAACTCCAAAAACCCAAAGACCCTAAGGAACTCAGAACCTACGCTCTGATACCAATAAAATTGTCACGCCCCGAGGGAATCCCCACCAGACAAAAATCCGACAGCATCTCCCCTGTACGGATGACAATACCAATTTTCATACAAGGCCTACACGACCACTATACATCGGTCAACACGACCGGAATCCAAACACACACGTAGGTAATAAAATAGGCCTCAGGTCATCACTCAAAGCAAATAGTAAACCGTCTATAACAACTAGGCTTACCCCTTCTGCCATCTGAGCAGGAATATACAACCAAACCAATCGAATAGTCCATAAGGACACAACAAATATCTCCAAACCTCCACAAGTACATAACCAAAACAAACACAAGTCCTACACACTTCATCTAGTTAAAAACCAAAACCATAAGACCAATAAAACCTATCCATTTCGACGAGGGGGATTGGCAGCTGGACTCTCCTGACAGTTCCAACCTGAAACAGATGTAAAGCAACGGGGTAAGTTCAAAGAACTTAGCGGATAATAGTCGATATGCAAAGTAAGATATAACTAACAATACTAATCATGCCAGTACAGTCTCACATATATAGGGTATGCAAGAAAGAAATACAAAAGGACTGTACTTACCTGATTCTCCTACCCTGATATAGGAGCATGTGCCATACTAGAAGTAATCAAGTCATCACCATAAACAAATATGTATCCTGTATGCATGGCAATCATATGCAACATCAAAGGCAGCAATAAAAATACAGCAAACACAATACAAATGTTATCCATGCAAAATACATGTCGTGCAAATGACATGGTCACCCCTAACGCCAGTCAGCCGCCTCACACGCGATGGTGAAGCTGAGTGGGTAGGGCTATGACAACTGTGCACTCTGTCATCACTGCTCCTGAGTGACCCAGTGGACAGGATGCTGTCGGAGTACACCTATCCTCCTACCCCAAACAGAGTGGGGGAACTAAGCTCTCGTCTCCCGGTGTCATAGATCAGAGGAGGGATTCCTGCCCGCTACCACGCTGCCTCATCGCTACCCATGAGCGGACCAGCGGAGCCTGACAGAGCAACTGCACACACCCTCCTGATGTACCACTAACCCATGAGTGGCAGTGTGTGCAGGCCATGTAACTGGCTGCGGGCTCAACTATAAAGGAACCCTGTCCAGCCAACATGCAATCATGCAAGATGGTGCATGATACTAAAGCATGTAAATCCAACTAAAAATACCTATCCGAATAATATGCACAATCAATAAGTGCATATGTATGATCCAAGTAATTATGATCCAAATAAAATAGGGAAGATATAATCATACTGATCAAATGCATGTATCTAGTAGGCACAAAAATATACTAGGCATATAAACATGAAAATTATTGCAAGCTATCATAACTAGCATATCAACATGACTATATCTAGGAGATAAGTCAAAATACCCGCCTGATAAAATAAATATCCGCAAGAATGAAATCGTCACGTGAGGGACACCGCCTGCGTGATCAAACACAACAACATAACTATTGTTAAGCACAAAAATGCAATCCACCGACAAATTGAATACTTAATCGATTTCGTTCATAACCCAATTAACCCAAACCAATTTCCAATTCCACTAATTTATCTAACCCTTTCACCTAATAAAGGTCTTTTCGTCCAATCACACTTGTACAACACCCAAAGTAAATCCATTTACAGTCGTTCTTGCACGACTACCTCCAACCCTAACCACACGACACCCCCAAATAAACCCTCACAGAAATATCACAGCCAACAACTCCAATAACAGCCCACCATAGCCATTTACAGTCCCTACTCAACTTCACAATCGACAATTTCCCTCTCACAGGACCCTCCCTTCATGCAAAATGCATTGATACCTAGCAAAAATCCAACAATTAACAGATGAAAGGAGGCTAGATCAAGCTTACTATCCCTGGACTCCACTGGCAGCCACCTTCCTCCTATCCCAATTCTTCGATTCACTAGCTCGAGACCCCTGCCCAAAAAATCACAGACTTAACCAAACGAAGGAAACTACGGCTAGGGTTTTTTATCTTCGTCCAAGGAAAAATACAACAGCCGATTCTTACCTTGCTCCGGCACCCAACGGCAGAGATCACAACCTCCGGTCAAACCCGCTGCAACCGTTGCCTAGCCGCCGCCACCGGCAGTCCTTCAGCAGCACGCTCACCGTCGGCTCGACTGTGGAGACCGGCGAGGCTGCTCCTCACTGTCGCGTGCAGAGAAGAAGGAGAAGAGGGCTCGGCAAAGATCACCGCCCCTAAAATTCGAGCCAGGCGCAACCATCCCGTCGCAAACTCCCAGTCACGCGCTCATCGTTGACTCATTCATGGCCACCGGCGAGGATGCTTGCCGTCGCTTGCAGAGAAGATGGAATTAGCCGAGGATCGGAGCGACGGTGCAGGGAGGTCTGGTCGCGACGGCACGGGGAGGTCTGGTCGCGACGACACGTGGAGGTCTGGTCGGAGATCTTTGGGCGCACGGTGGCGGACACCCAGCAGTTGACGAAATGGAACGTGGACGGCGCACGGGGAGGATATCGCGAAGTGTTGGGCGCGGCGGAAGAAGAATTAATCCAAATAACCCTAGGTTTATTAATCCTATTAACTCATCTAAACAGGGCCTTTAAAAGCCTATTTTTCTTATCCCCGTATATGCTCCATTTAAATCCATAATAATTCCGAAAAAATTCCTAAAATTTCTAGGATTATTTTTCTTAATTTTTGGCCATTAAATTTATATTTTAATTTTTTCGTATTTAACATTCTCCCCCACTAATAAAAATTTGGTCTTCAAATTTCCTACTTAAGTGCATAATGAGTAAGAGATACCACAAGTACGGAAAATATATCTCACGCACCTTAAGTAAACAGGTGGGGGTATTGAGCCATAATCTTTTTCCTCAAGCTCCCAAGTAGCCTCCTCATCTGTGAGGTGACTCTACCCAACCTTGACAAATCGCACAATCTTGTTCCACAATTATCGTTCCTGGTGATCCAGAATCCGTGCCGAAACCTATGCATAAGTAGCATCAGGTTGAATGGAACCTGACACATCTGACAGAATATGTTATGATGAGAGTCTGGCACATACTTCCTCAGCATGGACACATGAAACACATCATAGATACCAG
Organism: Wurfbainia villosa; assembly: GCA_025175895.1. Classification (NCBI taxonomy): domain Eukaryota; kingdom Viridiplantae; phylum Streptophyta; class Magnoliopsida; order Zingiberales; family Zingiberaceae; genus Wurfbainia; species Wurfbainia villosa. The sequence goes on from CM046007.1 coordinate 7,638,263, forward strand.
CCAAGGACGGTGGTATCGCTAGGCGGTAAGCGACTGCTCCGATCCTCTTCAAATCTTGAAAGGACCCATGTACCTTGGAGCTAGCTTACCACGGAGGTCAAATCTCTTCACCCCAGTAAGTGGTGAAAATAAGTTTGATATGTTTAATTTGACTCTAGAGGTCTCCGCTCCGATCTGCATAACTCTTCTGACGATCCTGCGCCTTTGTCATCCTACGTCTGATAGTACGGACCAACCCCTGCCTCATACTGAGCTCTCTGGGGTTCTAACAACTGAGCCTCCCCAACCTCCTTCCAGAAGGTGGGTATCCGACACTAACTACCATACCATACTTCAAACAATGCCATTTGGATAGCCGAATCATGGTTGTTGTTGTAGGCACATTCCACTAATGGTAAGTGGTCCTCCCAATTGCCCCCGAAAATCATAACACAGGACCTCAGCAAGTCCTCTAGTGTCTAATGGCCCGCTCAGACTGTCCATCAGTTTGAGGATGTAATGTTGTACTAAAACGGAGCTATGTACCTAAGGTCTGTTGTAGACTCTGCCAGAAATGGGACGTGAATCGAGGATCTCTATCTGATATAATACTCAAAGGAACACCATGCAATCTGATAATATCCCGACAATATAACACTGTCAAGCGATCCAAAGAGTCGGTCTTCCGAATCGCTAAGAAGTGCACGGATTTGGTTAGTCGGTCAACGACTACCCAAATCGCGTCATGGCCTTGACGTGTCCTAGGCAAACATACCACAAAATCAGAGCTCTCTGGGGCTCTGATACCAAATAAATTGTCACGCCCCAGGGGAGTCCCCGCTGACGAAAATTCGACAGCATCTCCCCTGTACGGGTGACAATATGAAACTTGCATACAAGGTCTACACGACCACTATACATCGGTCAACACAACCGGAACAAAAACTACACACGCAGATAATAAATTGGCCTCAGACCATCAATCCAGGTAAATAGCAATAATCTACTATATCTAGACTTACCCCTTCTTCCATCTAAGCAGGAATATACAACCAAACCAATCGAATAGTTCATAAGGACACAACAAATATCTCCAAACCTCGACAACATCTATAATAATACGCTTCCACTTCCATTCCAGAATCGGAATTTCCTAAAACATCTGTTCCTTAAACTAATGCAACTCCGGAAACCATTATCCTCCTCGGAGTCAGAGACGGTAGTCCATCTACCATCCAAAATCCACTCCACCATACACTCTGTATGTGCATAGGAGACTATCGCGACCAAACTTCCTTGTTACAACCGTTCGTGTTCCAGCTACTCTATAGTAGCTATCTAGTAGCTAGCCAAAACTCCATGAGCATTCCTGCTCTTCACCTCTACAAAACAACATAATCACTGCTGAGTCCACGTCATATATATAACGACTTATCTCACAGTTCTTTAACTGTCGTAAGGTTAGGATACGTCTTATTCAATAGCATCGGAATCACTACGATCCCCGAAATGATGCATCCATGTACACTACCCTTCCATCAACACCAGAATGATTAATCAACACTGGCGTAAAAGTCAACCATCGTCTGAACCCTGAAACTAGTTTCACAAGCTTCAGACCACGTAAATTCCATCACCTTCCTGGTTCAACCAGTCAGCGATTGTAGTACCGCTAAAGCATCCTATACATATCTATGGTAATAACCAAATCAATACCAAGAAAACCACCATCAATGGTGACCGAGTGTGCAACTCCAAATACCACCCTCAACAGTGGCCAAGTTACGTAACTCCAATGACAACTGATCCAATCGTGTCCAGAATACACGACTTCCCAAATCCCTGGACGACTAAGTCGTCAATAAGTCTAATAAGATAATCATAAGCTCATACAATTCATACCACGTATGAAATTGTCGTCGCTATACAACTACATTCTCTTTACTCTAGGCTGATGATATAACAAACATCACAACGACAATGATAATTGTATGACACCATGTCACTACAATATCATCACACTAGTCACAAATCAATCCTAGAGTATACACAGGTGTCCTATAGCTGATCTAAATAGATCCTCTATCCACTATGAAGGATATTCATTTCCTTCCACAACTACCGCATTCTATCATCGATAATCGATGCATAATCTCAAAGGTCCATCTCTCTTTTAACCAAGAGTTCTAGATCTTCTCTGGAAGAAATTCTGGGACAGATAAATATCTCATCCAACACCTCCTATAATAAGGTAAAACGATCTTCCATCGTCTTGACCAGTGTAGGTATACACGCCTTATCCATAACCAAATCACTATTAGTAGGAACTGATACTCTCTAAGGGTTTACTCCTTGTCCTTCAAATTGGTGACTAGCATGCCAAATTTCTAGTTTCCTAATTCGTCATCAGTCGGCACCTCTAAAGAGTCCGTACTTCTGAAATCATCGTTAGGTTCCACAAGGTCACTACGTCATCGACCTCATCCCCGACCATGAGTAGGGGCAATTTCAATAAGTCAATACTTTTCCTAACCACTAAAGTACAGTAACCACTAAAGACAATACTTTTCCTATAGCTTAGAGATATCCTTCAGTTTGCCTGGTCCCAAAGCACGAGAACTCCCAAAAATCCAAGGAAAAAAAAATCCTCGAAACACAAAACCCACAAACCAAAACCGTAACCCAATAAAATTGTCACGTCCTGGGGGCATATCCGTCATCCAAATGACAGATGAGCCCCTTAGTGACAATATTCAAAAATACCTAGACCAGATCTGGTAAAAACCTCGAAATAATAATAGAAATATAAGTATTTTATTAACTGCATACATGCACGACTAAACATATATCAATTAAAGTAAAATAGTTTTCTGACACCAAATCAAATTGCGTCAAAATCCAAAATGCATAAACAAAATGCAATACCGATAAAGTAAATAAAGCAGCATCCCGACGATGCAGGGAGATAAGCACGGCAAGGAACTCTCTGAGCGACACAAAGGTAGGTCAACAGGACACGTCCTCCATCAGTTAACCTAAAGGATAAGTGAGGAGGAGGTAAGTACAACCACTCACTGGATGGATAGACAATAGTGCATACTCATAATGCACATAATGGAAGTCACAGGGAACAAGCTAGAGTAACCCAACCGTCAGAGTACCCATATCAGTCTGCTACTAACCTAGTCAACAGTATAACAAATATACCCGTAACATACACAACCACTGTAATCTACAAGCAATGCACATCCTGATACCACGACAAAGCCTTGTGGCTCTCGAGGTAATACAAAGGGAACTGTCTATGAGCTACCGCGAACGTAACTCGTGAGCCGACAATCAATAGCACTGTCTACGCGCAACTACATGCTACCACGAATAGAACTCATGGATAGACAGATAGTATATAAATATCTAGTTATTGACTGCACACACTAGCATACTACCACTAATAGGTCGCATGAGCAGTCGATTATCCTAGGTTGTTAAGCCTAGGGTTATCCAATACATCTCGCATGACACATCTATCAATGTCGATAAGGATCATCGATCTGCAATTAAGCCCATTGAGACGGTCAAGCGAGGGTTTCAACACCTCTAATACGAAATGTTTACCAAAGCCGGTAAAGATCATCGACTTATTAATAAATAAGTCGAGATGGTTAAGTCTAGGGTTCCAACCCTTCTAACATGAACGGTTATCAAAGTCGATAAAAATCACAAGTCCACTAACAAACACGTCGAGACGATTGCTCATAAGGTTTCGTCCCAGCTAACAGGAAACACCTATCAAGGCCAATAAGAACAACAAATCTACTATCAAGCCCGTCAAGAGGGTTAAGCCTAAATTATAATATTCTACCAGTTCAATCATGCATGCTACAACATGCTACCACGAATAAATCTCGTGGGTACTTAAGATGTAAAATAGCTATCTAGCTACAGACGTCATACGAATCCAATTATCACCAACTCTGAACGAATAACGCAAGAGTATAACCTTACAGTAGATTATCTCAACCATGTATGGGGGACATGATTGACCACAAATATACAAAAGCAACCATAGAGAGACTCTACCGCAGACTCTCTCTCTCAACCAAGAATGGGAGATATAGTAAGGATTAATCGCATCCTAACCATACAAACTCTACTAGTCCGATCACCATATCACTGAAATAGTAAATGGATAAACATTTATCATTAAGCACATCCGAATTATTACGCCTAGGGTTCCAACACCTAGGGTTCCACTAATGTTGTTTCATTCCTGAGATCTGCTCCTACAGAATAACCTCATCTAAGTTATTCTATCTCTACTATTTTTAATCATGGTATCCACTGCGAAAATACATAACCTTATAAACACATAATACGTTGTCTAATAATCGACAGCATAGTCATACTAATGGCAATCAATGACTGAAATTAATTAAGGTATAACCAAAGGGTCATGCCAGATCAAAGTCAAGGCAATACTAAATAAAGCATCAGATGCCTATATATTCCCCAAGCTACGTAAACAATGTAATCATGTCATCATGCACTAGGATCTAGAGAGTCAAAGAACCTATATGTATACCTTCTACGAATTTATCCATCTTAGTCATATTATTCAACTAGTCTAATCCTAATACTAGTCCAATCCTAATACTAGTACAACAAGTAAGAGGTAAACATCTACCAATAATATCTAATCATTTATATCACAATGATAACTAGCTACGTATAGCAGTAATAGCAATTAATAACCATATGCTAACGATAAACCAACAACCTAAAGATCTAATAGTCTAACAGATATAAGGTTAAAACAAGACTAGACAAAACATGATATCACCGCATAACCAATATAACCAATATAAATATGCACTAAATCTAGAAAATTTTCTAGAATTTATTCACCTGTTAGTCGTCTAGAGATGTCCTGTCGTCGCCAAATCCCCCATATTGACCTTGTCAATAATACCTCGAATTTCCGAAACATAATAAACGTCGAAAATCCGTACAACTCCGAAAATACCCCAGTTAACCTACCAAAACGTGGCAAACTCCGAAAACCCAAAGACCCTAAGGAACTCGGAACCTATGCTCTGATACCAAAAAAATTGTCACGCCCCGAGGGAGTCCTGACAAAAAATCCGGCAAAGATCTCCAGACGGTGACAATACCAATTTTCATACAAGGCCTACACGACCACTATACATCGGTCAACACGACCGGAATCCAAACACACACGCAGGTAATAAAATAGGCCTCAGGCCATCACTCAAAGCAAATAGTTAACCATCTATAACAACTAGGCTTACCCCTTCTGCCATCTGAGCAGGAATATACAACCAAACCAATCGAGTAGTCCATAAGGACACAACAAATATCTCCAAATCTCCACAAGTACATAACCAAAACAAACACAAGTCCTACACACTTCATCTAGTTAAAAACCAAAACCATAAGACCAATAAAACCTATCCATTTCGACGAGGGGGATTGGCAGCTGGACTCTCCTGGCAGTTTCAACCTGAAACAGATGTAAAGCAACGGGGTAAGTTCAAAGAACTTAGCGGATAATAGTCGATATGCAAAATAAGATATAACTAACAATACTAATCATGTCAGTACAATCTCACATATATAGGGTATGCAAGAAAGAAATGTAAAAGGACTGTACTTACCTGATTCTCCTACCCTGATATAGGAGCATGTGTCATACTAGAAGTAATCAAGTCATCACCATAAACAAATATGTATCCTGTGTGCATGGCAATCAAATGCAACATCAAAGGCAGCAATAAAAATACAGCAAACACAATACAAATGTTATCCATGCAAAATGCATGTCATGCAAATGACATGGTCACCCCTGATGCCAGTCAGCCGCCTCACACGCAATGGTGAAGCCGAGTGGGTAGGGCTATGACAACTATGCACTCTTCCATCACTGCTCCCGAGTGACCGAGTGGACAGAATATTGTCAGAGTACACCTATCCTCCTGCCCCAAACAGAGTGGGGGAGCTAAGCTCTCATCTCCCGGTGTCATAGACCAGAGGAGGGATCCCTGTCCGCTACCACGCTGCCTCATCGCTACCCATGAGCGGACGTGAGCTCGATAGAGCAACGCACACACCTCCCGATGTACCACTAACCCATGAGGCGCAGCGAGGTAGCTATCGGCCGCGGCTCAACTATAAAGGAACCCCATCTAGCCAGCATGCAATCATGCAAGATGGTGCATGATACTAAAGCATGTAAATCCAACTAAAAATATCTATCCGAATAATATGCACAATCAATAAGTGCATATCTATGATCCAAGTAACTATGATCCAAATAAAACAAGGAAGATATAATCATACTGATCAAATGCATGTATCTAGTAGGCACAAAAACATACTAGGCATATAAACATGAAAATTATTGCAAGCTATCCTAACTAGCATATCAACATGACTATATCTAGGAGATAAGTCAAAATACCCGTTTGATAAAATAAATGTCCGCAAGAATGAAATCGTCACGACCGGGGACCTGCCTCGTGATCGAAACCTGCATACAACATAACTATTGTTAAGCACAAAAATGCAATTCACCGACAAATCAAATACTTAATCGATTTCGTTCATAACCCAATTAACCCAAACCAATTTCCAATTCCACTAATTTATCTAACCCTTTCACCTAATAAAGGTCTTTTCGTCCAATCACACTTGTACAACACCCAAAGTAAATCCATTTACAGCCGTTCTTGCACGACTACCTCCAACCCTAACCACACGACACCCCCAAATAAACCCTCACAGAAATATCACAGCCAACAACTCCAATAACAGCCCACCACAGCCATTTATAGTCCCTAATCAACTTCACAACCGACAATCTCCCTCTCACAGGACCCTCCCTTCATGCAAAATGCATTGATACCTAGCAAAAATCCAACAATTAACAGATGAAAGGAGGCTAGATCAAGCTTACTATACCTGGACTCCACCGGCAGCCACCTTCCTCCTATCCCAAATCTTCGATTCACTGGCTCGAGACCCCTGCCCAAAAAATCACAGACTTAACCAAACGAAGGAAACTGCAGCTAGGGTTTTTGATCTTCATCCAAGGAAAAATACAACAGCTGGTTCTTACCTTGCTCCGGCACCCAACGGCAGAGATCACAACCTCCGGTCAAACCCACGCAACTGCTGTTTGTCGCCATCGATCAGCGAAGAAGACACGCTCACCGTCGGCCGATCGGCTGGAGACCAGCGAGGCTGCTCCTCACTGTCGCGTGCAGAGAAGAAGGAGAAGAGGGCTCGGCAAAGATCGCCACCCCCAAAATCCGAGCCAAGCGTAACCATCCCGCCGCAAACTCCCAGTCACGCGCTCACCGTCGGCTCGTCCGTGGCCACCGGCGAGGATGCTTGCCGTCGCTTACAGAGAAGATGGAATTAGATGAGGATCAGAGTGACGGCGAGGGGAGGTATGGTCGCTATGGCACGGGGAGGTCGTGTCGCGACGGCACGTGGAGGTCTGGTCGGAGATCTTTGGGCGCACGGTGGCGGACACCCGACAGTTGACAAAATGGAACGTGGACGGCGCACGGGGAGGATATCGTGAAGTGTTGGGCGCGGTGGAAGAAGAATTAATCCAAATAACCCTAGGTTTATTAATCCTATTAACTCATCTAAACAGGGCCTTTAAAAGCCTATTTTTCTTATCCTCGTATATGCTCCGTTTAAATCCATAATAATTCCGAAAAAATTCCTAAAATTTCCCTAAAAATCTTGAAAAATTTCCAGGATTATTTTTCTTAATTTTTGGCTATTAAATTTATATTTTAAATTTTCCGTATTTAACAGGATTAGCCGCTAGCAATGTTGTCGATTGAAAAAGAAATAATTCAACAATTGGATTATACATATTTGATAAATATTCTTGCCTCTAAAACAGCTGGACGAATAGTATTTATGTAATTATTTCAAATATTTGTTAACTTTTTATTGTATTGATGTAATATATTGTTTCTGGTTTATTAATGTTGATATGGGGGAATAAGGGTCCATGTATGAGAAGCAAAGGCCCAACCCATGGAAGGGGTATAAAAATGCTTCTAGGGTTTAGAGAGAGAGGGGCTCTCTTCTTGTTTCTGCTCCTGACTGGCATTACTTCTCTTTTTCTTATTCTATATTATTTTTATTGCATTTAATATATCTTCTTTCATCCATGATGATTATGACTTAAACATTGGAGGGTCACCACCGGGTAGGTCGACGGTGGTTTGATGCGTGTTAACTTTTTTAGGTTATTTACTGTTACGATCGGAGAGAATCTTTTCTCGGTGGCACAAGATCGATGAAGAAAAATCCGAGTCGCATTAAATGTATTTAGTGTATTTGTTATTTGCAAGCTTAATTCTACAATTATTTATCATGATAAAAGGTCCATTTTTTTATTATTCGCTTCGGGCCTCATCAAACACAAGTACAACTCTAACTTTACCTAGTATTTAATTGACCTTAACCTATCAAGATTTCTACCGTTTAGCATCTGATCATTCTTGACTTGTCAAATCTTCACTCGCCTAGCATCTGGTAAACCTTGATATACAGGAACTTCACCTTACAAATATTTAATCCTCCTTCACTTGTTTATACTTTCCTTCTCAGGTCAAGCATCCAATCAACTTTGACCTACTAGATTTTAATATTGGCAAATATCTTATTCTTATTGACCTGTTAAGACTTTCCTCTCATGCGTAACATTCAATCCTTCTTGACCTATTAGAGCTTTCATACACGTGCCTAACATTCGATCCTAAGTGGTTTATTAAGACTTCTATCACAAGTCAAGTGTCCAATCATCTATAATCCACTTGGACTTCACCTTTCTTATACCATGACCCATTTGGGTTTCACTTCGCTCGTGTTATGTGTTTGATCTTCTATGATTCACTTGAACTTCACTTCTCATCTCGTGTTAATCATCCGGTCCTCCACAATTCACTTAAACTAAATCTTTCCCAATTATCAAGGTCGATTGAACCAACAAACTGAGTTTGATCACCCTTAACCAACAATCTCCCATTGAGAATATTGCTCAATCATCAATAAATATTGCTCAAATATCAAAACTCAACTCGAGCTAAGTCAATCTTGATCAGAAATCGATTGCACCGATAATTTTGTCTTGATTCAGCCTCGAGTTTAGATTTTAATCAAATGGACTCGAGTTTCTTATTTAAAACATTTAATTAGTTCATCCTTTTTGGATAGTTTAAAGTTACCATCCTCAATTTTGTAACTTTAGTCTATTGACCCTTACAAAACCATCATTGTGACACTATCCTGTTGTATAGTTTTGTCGTCCAACCCTTTAAGGGCATTGTTCTTGCATAGGAAATCTTATTCTTCCTTGCAAATAACTTTCCCTTCACTTTAAGTCTCATCGTTAGATGTGTTAGGAGCATCTTGTGATTTTTTCTTCAAGTAATATAATATCTTTTACCATCTTAATTTGCTCGAAGACAATTTTGAGAATTCCTCCATTTTTTATCTGATAGAAGTGGGACTCGTGGTCGCAATAATTGTCAATATCATTTTAAAATTATTGTTCGATTAGGATAGGCGATGTTGATCCAACAATTAGGTTTGACCAGTCAATTCGCTGACTAGTCAATGGCTCAAATTGATAGAGTTTGGTATGACAACGTGACTTTATCTCGTTATACTCTCGATATGCCCTTCCGATTATTGAGGTATTCTTTTGGATAATAGACGTATCCTTCTTAATATCATCATTACTAACTTAATTTCATTCATTGTCAAGTTATCCCTTCGAATATCAATATACCTTTTTAGATAAGCCTATTCCGATGGATAAAAGTATCGAGGTTGAGGTGAAGATGAGATTTTTTTTTCCTTCGAATGCTCACGGTTTATCAGTAATTGTCTACTAAAATACAATGCCCTACGACAAGAAATTAGAGTACTCTAAATTTTGAGTCATAATAATGAACTTTTCAAGCCTTAGAACTCTTAAAAGAAGAGGGGGGAGAGAGAAGTGAGCCCAAGAAGAGATTTAATAACTTGAGATTGAATTGAGTATTGAGTGAGTTGAGGAGTTATAGGAATGAAGAATTATTCCTAAAAGTGAAGGAGTTCTTCTGAGAGGTAAGAGAAAATGGATTGTGTCTTTTAAAATATCATTGACTTAATAATTAATTAATTAATTACTATCATATATCAATTAATTAAATGTGTGGCCAGCAGAAATTAATCAATCATTAATTTATAAATTTATATTTTCAATCAATCAATTAATATATCTATTAATTAATCTTGATTCATAATTGATATTGATCTTTTGCAGTCAAATTTCGAAAATTAATTTTGATTTTTTTTCTCCCTTCAATGGTTTCATTGGATTAACATTCACACATACTTGTGTTAATGTTCGTGAGCCCCCAAAGCAAATTCAGATGGTTAGCACAGTCGTGTTAAGATTTGAAAGGGTAAGGAGTCGATTCCTAAAGGTGACGACCAAGCTACCGATGATTCTGCATTTCTGTGCTAGCCACCTGGGATCTGATTTACCCCCCTCCACACGTAGGGGCAGCGATGGAGGACCGTTAATATGGTGGTTCCACATATATTTTTTTGTATTAATGTTTGTGTATTCATGTCCATGAATCCAACTCATGTGCGAGCCAAAATTTTCATCCAATCAAACTAGATCAATCCTTGATTACTCAGATGATCTTAGATATTAATTTCTTAGTTTACTCTCAAAATAATTATTCTATCCTTATTCAATTTACTAGTTACAAAAATTATTTTTCCAATGAATATTACATGAATCTTTACAAATTTAGGATTATATGAATGGAAGAATCATCACACCTTAGACTAGCATCTAGGTATGCCATAATAGATGGATCGATGTGTCACGCCCCGAGAGCATGCCGAGTCGAAAATCAAACGGACGACATCTCCCCTGTATGTGACAACATTTCGGGTTAATACAAGGCCCGTAGGCCCACAATAACAACAATATATATAACAATATAACCAAACCACATCAACATAACAAACTACTACAAAAAATACACAGCAGAAACGATACAACAACAATACAATGCCACACATGCATACTGGTATGACTAACACCATAACATAAAGAAAACCTCGACAAAACCCGCACCAACATGTGCGTACATCACATAATACATAACATCACGAAAACTCCGAATGCAAAACAAGACATACGGAAAATCCAAAACAGACACGGGAGCCTCGGAGGTGAGATGAGATGTCAGCCAGCGGTTCTCCAAGCTGTCACAAAGTCTTCTACCTGTTACCTGGGCAACAGAAAACCCAGGGTCCGTAGGGGGTGGTGAGTAAAACTCAGCAGGTAATAGAAAAATATGTATATATGTCATATCACATGTATTTTCAACAACATACTCAGAGGTACAACAGGTATATCAACATAGTATATAAATACAAGCATATACCGTCTAACCAAATAACAACATAAAAATGTAAACATACCTGAAGTCTGCCACGCTACTCTGATCCAACCTGAATATATATCAAACATATATATATATAACAGGAAGAGTAGATCAACTCACAATATTCTCTAGCTACGGGTCAAGGTATCTAATGGTATGTCCAACCCATACCAGTATTCGACACAATCGTATAACAAATACAAGAAACATGCATGAATATGATGTACACTCAAATGCAGCAAGCATAGTACAATCAAATGCAACATCACAATAATCATATATATATAGACTGTATATATATATATATTAATCTCAACCATCCATATATATATATATATACATACATATATGTATCTATATATGGTAATATGCAAAGAGCCATAAGATACGACAATGCAGCATGCATGGTCATGCCTGCTCACCCCTACTCGCTACCACGACTCCAGTGTGGCCTAGGTGGCACGACATGACAACTGTCCCAACTCACACCAACCACTGCTATAGAGTGGCCGAGTGGGCAGTATGATCAAGTAGCATATGAGCGTAAAGAGCTCACTACACAACGGGGTCCCTGCTGCTGGCCACTCCGACTAACACTACCAATGAGTGGTCGAGTACCACGCACCCAGGACAACTACACGCAACTCCAACTACCACCGTCTATAGTGGTAGAGTGCGGCACAACAGATCCTCTGCCCTCACACCAGTTATTCCTCGGGGAGTGCTCTAGGAGGCAAGATGATTGACGACTCTCTCAACCCCAAGGGAGACTATGTCGTCAGAATGCATGCAAATGACATGTGTATGTTGTCACACGTACAATCATCTACCACAGACTCTCTGTTCAGCAAGGAGTCATACCCATCTAATCAATACTCTCTATCCTGTAGAGAGTTGTACTCAACAGATCGACGGACTCTCTATCCTGTAGAGAGTCGTACTCAACTGATCATAACTCTCAATCCAATAGAGAGTCAGACTAATCGATCGACGACTTCTATTCTCTCTCGATAAGTCGTACTCAAGTGATCGCGCCTCTGTCGATAGAGAGTCATACTCGGCCCGATCATAACTCTCTCTCAATGAAGTCGTACTCATTGATCTGAACTCTCTCGATAGAGTCGTACTCATTGATCAGCGCACTCTGCATCACGCCCGATGGAGTCCCGCAGACAAAAATTGACTGACATCTCACATGCGGGTGATAATATCAATTTTCATACAAGGCCTACACGGCCACTATACATCGGTCAACACGACCGGAATCCAAACACACATGCAGATAATAAAATAGGCCTCTGGCCATCAACCAAAATAGATAGGTAACATCTATCACAACTAGACTTACCCCTTCTGCCATCTGGGCAGGAATACCCAACCAAAACCAATCGAAATAAATCCGATCAAAGGTCCCTAAGGATATGCCAAAACATCCACAGGTACAAATATCCAACTCCAGTCCTAAACATATATTCTAATCAAAATATCCAAAAACCGTAGAAACAAATAACAAATAAAAACTTTTCGACGAGTGGGGTTTGGCAGCTGGACTCTCCTGACAGCTTCATCCTGAAATAAATATAAATCAACGGGGTCAGTTCAAAGAACTCAGCGGGTATAGTAGATATGCAAAGTAAGGTATAGCTAACAATATAAATTATGTCAGTACAGTCTCACATATAGGGTATGCAAGAAATAAATACAACAGGACTGTACTAACCTGAATCTCCTACCCTGATATAGGAGCATGTGTCTGACTAGAAGTAATAAAGTCCTCACCATATATATATAAATATGTATCTTGTATGTATGACAATCATATGCACATCCAAGGCAGCAATAAAAATACAGCAAACACAATACAAATGCTATCCATGCAAAATGCATGCCGTGCCAATGACATGGTCACCCCTGATGCCAGTCAGCCGCCTCACACGCGATGGTGAAGCCGAGTGGGTAGGGCTATGACAACTGTGCATTCTGTCATCACTGCTCCTGAGTGACCAAGTGGACAGGATGCTATCGGAGTACACCTATCCTCCTGCCCCAAACAGAGTGGGGGAGCTAAGCTCTCATCTCCCGGTGTCATAGACCAGAGGAGGGATCTCTGCCCGCTACCACGCTGCCTCATCGCTACCCATGAGCGGACCAACGGAGCCTGACAGAGCAACTGCACACACCCTCCTGATTTACCACTAATCCATGAGTGGCAGTGTGTTCAGGTCATGTAACTGGCTGCGGGCTCAACAATAATGGAATCCCGTCCAGCCAGCATGCAATCATGCAAGATGGTGCATGATACTAAAGCATGTCAATCCTACTAAAAATATCTATCCGAATAATATGTACAATCAATATGTACATATTCATAATCCAAGTAACTATGATCCAAATAAAAACAGGGAAGATAAAATCATGACCTATCACATGCATGTATCAAGTAGGCACCAAAAACATGCTAGGCATATAAACATGAAAATTATTGCAAGTTATCCTAACTAGCATATCAACAATGATTATATCTAAAAGATAAGTCAAAATACCCGCCTGATAAAATATCCGCAAAAAGAACCCGATCGTCACGACCGTGAACCTGCCTCGTGACCGAAACCTGCATAATGCATAACTATTGTTAAGCATAAAATATCATTCACCGACAAATCGAATACTTAATCGATTCCTTCCACAACCAAATAATCCAAAGTAAATCCATCAAATCGAAGCACACGACAACGTGCTAAATTACTACTATGTATCCCCAAGTAGACCCTCAACCCCTAGGTCACAAATTGTGATTAACTCTTCAATCCAAGAACATATCCTTGCAATTAATCTCACCATGATCAATACTCATCATATGAAGATATTATCCATCTCACAACAAATGATCGAATCGATTCCTACATCGACCTTATATCCGATCCACTAGATTGATTTAATTATCCTATTCAACCTAATCAATCCTCCATACTGAATTATAGAACCGATCATAATTATGAATCCAACCTAACCCTAAGTGACATACACAACTCAATCAAACCTTACCTCAAACTCGATCCAACACTTGGATCCCACAACTTGGCACCCACAATCCATTTACAACCCTTCACAACCAACCAACTACATAACAAAACTCACAAACAAGACCCACAACCTACCAAACTTCCAAACACCTAGCCGTGCACAGCCGATATCACCCAAATAGACTCTTACATCCCTCTCAACCCACAACAACTCCAATCACAGCCGCCTCAAACACTAAAATCATGCTTACCAGCCCTAGGATCCCACTGGCAACCATTTCTTTCCCCCAAATTGAATCCCCAACTCAATTTCCTAAATTCACAGCCGACAACACCACCCATAGCCACCATCAACTCTCACTGCCCACCAACTTTCAGAAATCCTCAAAAATCAAACTATAGGAATTGAACAAAACATTAACAACCGAGATTTACCTGTGCTAGGAAAAACCTTCCCGACTGAATTCACCGGAGATAAAGTCTCGACTGCCCTATTCACTGCCCAAACACAAAGAATCAAAAATTAGGACGAGATATATGCAGCTAGATGGAGAAGGTCGTCCTCATACCTTGCTCCGGCGACCACCGGCGCAGTGAAATCCACAATACCGGCAGAAAATCCCAAAATCTAACAGCCCCCCCCTTGCGGCCGCACAACCCAGCGCCTGCTCATTGTCGCCACGTCTGTGGACACCGACGAGGACACGGTGGAGCTGCCACCGACGCAACCTGCCTAACCGTCGACTTCCGCGAGCGTCGACTGCCGCGAGGAGACTCCTTGCTGTTCTCATCTGCAGGGATCGTCGAGGACGATCCGATCGCCACGTCACCATGGGAGACTCCTCCGCCACTCATCCGCAGGATCGCCGAGACGACGATGCGTGCCGTCCGCAGCAAAGAGAAATGGAAGAAAGGGAGAGGGAAGGATCGCGTGATCCGTTGGCTGCGGGCGCGGGGAGCAGAAGGGAAATCGACAGAGAAGAGATCGCGCGAGAGAAAGGTGCGCGGAGAAGAAGAAGAAGTGTGCGATAAGATGTCGCGGAAGAAACCGCAGATCGAGAGAGGAAAATCGGCGCACGGGGAAAATTTTGGGATAATACCTAATAATCCAAACTACTCTTTTATAATAATCAAAAACCTAAGTTTTATTTTTTATTAACCCCTTAGAAATTTAATTATCCCCGTAATTATCTCGTACGGGCTCCGTTTAAATCCAGAAAAATTCCTAAAATTTTCTAAAAATCCCAAAAATTTCCAGGATTATTTTCCTTAACTCTTTGGTCATTTAATTTAATATTTTAAATTTTTCAGTATTTAACACTCTCTATCCGATAGAGAGTCGTACTCGACTAATCATATCAAGCTGAGACCACCGGTCCACAGCGACACTCTAATTACCCTTCACTTAACCATTACACAACTCATGGTTGGTAACAGTATGCAACATACGGGTATTAGAAATAAATCCTACATTTAGGGCATTACCTACCCATAGATGACCTTTTTCTAATTTATAAATTGGGTCATCCCTCGTACTAACATTTCATCAGAACGACCCGAACCCTATCGCGAAAATTCGACGACTATCGTCGGCGACATCGTCGCCTGCCTCTGTCGTTACTCACCTGGACTTCCCACCCCTGGAAGTGGGTTTTTGCCTTCCCCAGGATTCGAACTCTAGACCTCCAGGCTAAGTACTAAAGTTTATGAATCCTGGTAACCAAGTGATCCAAGGATCACTTGGTTACCAGGATTCATAAACTTTAGTACTTAGCCTAGAGGTCTAGAGTTCGAATCCTGGGAAAGGCAAAAACCCACTTCGGTGGGTCCAGTGAGTAACGGATTTAAGCCAAGGCGGATCGTCGACTCAATAGTCGTTAACCCGCCAATAGGGGTCGGGTCGTTACATTAAAAAGGCATCTTTTACTGTAACGATCGGGCCCCTATTGGCGGAATTCAACGACCCCTATTGGTCGACGACCTTCGCCCCTGTTGGCGGAATTCGGTGACCCCTATTGGTCGACGACCGTCGCCCCTGTTGGCCCGTCATTACTCACTTGGTCTTCCCACCCCTGGAAGTGGGTTTTTGTCTTCCCCAGGATTCGAACTCTAGACCTCCAGGTTAAGTACTAAAGTTTATGAATCCTGGTAACCAAGTGATCCAATAAATTGTCACGTCCCGAGGGATCTCCGCCAGACGAAAATCCGGCAGTACCTCCCCTGTACGGGTGACAATACCAATTTTTAATACAAGGCCTACACGACCACTATACATCGGTCAACACGACCGAAACATACCACATCTACACACACAGATCATAAGGCCTCAGGCCAACCATCATAGTAAATAAATGAAGTCTATCACATCTAGACTTACCCCTTCTGCCATCTGAGCAGGAACATACAACCAAATAATTGAATAGTCCATAAGGACACCACAAATATTTCCAAACTTCCACAAGTACATAACCAAAACATCAGGACCTAAACATATCCTCTATACAAAATCCAAAACCATAAGACCAATAAACCTATCCATTTCGACGAGGGGGATTGGCAACTGGACTCTCCTGACAGCTTCATCCTGAAATAAATATAAAACCACGGGATAAGTTCAAAGAACTTAGCGGATATTAGTCGATATGAATAGCAAGATATAGCTAATAATACTAATCATGCCAGTACAGTCTCATATATATGGTAAGCAAGAAATAAATGCAAAAGGACTGTACTAACTTGAATCTCCTACCCTGATATAGGAGCAAGTGCCCTACAATAATAGTCATCACCCTATACAAACATGTATCCTGTATGCATGGCAATCATATGCAACATCCAAGGCATCAATACAATAATGCAGCAAACACAATACAAATACAATCCGTGCAAAAATGCATGTCGTGCATATGACATGGTCACCTCACGGCCTTGTCAGCCTCATACCGCGATGGTGAAGCCGAGTGGGTAGGGCTATGACAAGCGTATGCTTGTCATCGCTTCTCTGAGTGGCCGAGTGGACGGATCTTGTCGCGAGTACACCTATCCTCCTCGCCTCCCCAACAGTGGGGAGCTAAGCTCTCATCTCCTGTCATAGACTGGAGGAGGGATCCTGCCCTTCCACACGCCTCATCGCTACCCATGGCGGACCCTGGCTGTGAGCAGCAATCGCACACACCTGATGTACCACTAACCCATGAGTGGCAGTGTGTGCATGCCATGTAACTGGCTGCGGGCTCAACAATAATGGAACCCCATCCAGCCAGCATGCAATCATGCAAGATGGTGCATGACACTAAAGCATGTAATACCAACTAACATACGTATCCGAATAATATGCACAATAAAAAGGTACATATACATGATCCAAGTAAAACAGGGAAAGTATAACTATAAACTGATCCAATGCATGTATCAATAGGCACAAAAACATACTAGGCATATAAGCATGAAAATTATTGAAAGTTATCCTAACTAACATATCAACTTGACTATATCTAAAAGATAAGTCAAAATACCCGCCTGCTATAATGATCGTGAAAACAACGAAACCGTCACGACCTTGGACCTGCCTCGTGACCGAAACCTACATACAGCATAACTATTGTTAAGCACAATATGCAATTCACCGACAAATCGAATGCTTAAATCGATTTTTCTACATAACTAATTAACCCAAAATAAATCCATCAAATCCAAGCACACGACAACGTGCTAATTTACTACTATGTATCCCCAAGTAGACCCTCAACCCGTAGATCACAAATTGTGATTAACTCTTCAATCCAAGAACATATCCTTGCAATTGACCTCACCATGATCAATACTCATCATATGAAAATATTATCCATCTCACAACCCAGAATTTATCCGAAATCAACTAACAATATATCTCCACTGAATACAATTACAATTACTCGAATAACACATTCTGAACTACTCCTCGCTCACTTAACATACCAATATGGTCGTACAGCCAACAACAACCCAATCGCAGTCAACCAAAAACCCCAAAATCAGCCCAAATCAACCACAACTCCGGCTCACAGCCGTGCACTGCCCACACAACCGACCCTGCACAACCACCTCCAACCCTAACCGTACGACTCCCCCAAATAGACCCTCACAGCCCTCACCACTACTGTTCCCAACCTCTACAGGTGACTCAACCCTTGTTTCACAGCTGACCACTTCAACCTAACATCGTAATTAATTAAAAATTAACCACACGATTTAATAAGAAACAAACTGAGCTTACCACCGATTGGAATCTCACCGGCAGAAAATCCCCAATTTTGACCTAGATACCACGATCACCGACGAGGCAGAGGGCTCACGACGGTGATTCGATGCTGCAGTCGCTGGGAAGAAGAAACAAAGAACGATGGCCCTATGGTCGCAGACGCGTATGTAGGGTCGGCTCGTGGGCTACCAAAGGCGCAGAGCGGTGGTTTGCGGCGCGAAGGCGGCCGCTGGGTCGGTGACTGGCACCGGAAAGGTGACGGCCGAGGCGAGGAACCGTCACGGCGGCGATCCTGCTGGCCATGGCCGTGGTCGGCGAGCCCGCAGAGGAAGAGGGGCGTCGAGCGAAGGAAGCCTGATCGGCGTCGGAGATTTGCGTTTGCGGTGCTTGCGAGAAGGCGGTCGGTCGTCAGGCGTGGAGGGGAACCTGTGGCGGCGACGACGGCGGTTGTCGGGAGAAACGGATGGCGTCGGGTGGAAACGGCTCGCGCGAGAAAAGAAACCGAAAGAGAAGAAGGGGTCACGGCGCGGAGAAAATAGAAAAAGGGAAATAGAAATTTAGGGTTTTCCTCGTGTATTAAACCCCTTAAATAGACCCCACCTAAAACTGTTTATTTTATCCCCGAAAAAATCTCGTACGGACTCCATTTAAATCCAAAAAAATTCCTAAAATTCCCTAAAAATCCTGAAAAATTTCCAGGATTATTTCCTTAATTATTTGGTCATTTAATTTACTATTTTAAATTTTTCAGTATCTAACATTAGGATCACTTGGTTACCAGGATTAATAAACTTTAGTACTTAGCCTGGAGGTCTAGAGTTCGAATCCTGGGGAAGGCAAAAACCCACTTCCAGGGATGGGAAGTCCAGGTGAGTAACGACGGGCCAACAGGGGTGACGATCGTCGACCAATAGGGGTCGCCAAATTCCGCCAACAGGGGCGAAGGTCGTCGACCAATAGGGGTCGTCGAATTCCGCCAATAGGGGCCTGGTCGTTACAATAAAAAGGTGCCTTTTATTGTAACGACGGCCTATTGGCGAATAGCGACCTATGGCGACGATCGTCTGTTGGCTGTCGTTGTCGACGTCTTCCCACCTGAAGTGGGTTTTTGCCTTCCTAGATTGAACTCTAGACCTCCAGGCTAAGTACTAAAGTTTATGAATCCTGGTAACCAAGTGATCCTTGATCACTTGGTTACCAGGATTCATAAACTTTAGTACTTAGTCTGGAGGTCTAGAGTTCGAATCCTGGGGAAGGCAAAAACCCACTTCCAGGGGTGGGAAGACCAGGTCAGTAACGACAGGCCAACAGGGGCGACGGTCGTCGACCAATAGGGGTCGCCGAATCCCGCCAATAGGGGTCGGGTCGTTACATTTACACCCTACTAAACATCTAGGCCAATTTACATCACATCTATAACTTCTAAATCATGATAGGGTATATGTGATATCAACAATTGAGCATAAATATATCCAACGATAAGTTCAAGCATACGATAATAAGAGCAGGGTCAAGGTAATATGAACACCTAACATGCTCATATCTATGACTAAATCTGAATGCAATACATCTACCCAAACCAGGTAGGAAATTACCCACCTGTTGTGTAGGCTATGCCGTTAGTCTCCACGTCCAAAATACTATTCCGAATCAAGGTCCTGCAGTTACAAAACATAAAGAGTAACTAAATGCTAGCATAACCCTAATGCTAGAATAATTCTCTAAATTACATCCTAACCCTTGATTAGTCAATTTAATCATGTAATAGTGTACTCCTCTACACTTCATTTACTAATCATATTTGATCTATGATTATTTCACAAATAATACTACTGTAACATATCATATTGAATCAACAACCATATCCAAATCCAGGTCAACTTCTAACATCAACTATCACTAGATCAATTAAATCACAAGGATAATGGTATTCATTATAAACTAATCCAACCCAACTTATCTTGCACAATCGCAGTTGCACAACTCCTGGATCTGCTATAGGAAATATGTTCATCCTATAGAAATATATTAACTCAATTAACATACAAAATCCTTACCTCTCTACATCAATCGACCATAGCTTCTTTTTTAATATCAGAGAAATCTGATCTATATAACATAACGGTCTTGTGGTTAAATCCAATCTCACCCTGATGTGTTTTTGTACCTGCAACAGAAGTCCAACTTATAAGTTGTGATACAGATCTGAACCTTTAGGTCATCAAGATACTGAGTGATGCCAATATTCCCAATTACAACAACAACACAATCGAACCCGCCTCAATAACCATATCAACAATAAGCAATCGACATTAGACAGTGGTGACCAACCTCGATCAGAGTAGATGGAACCCAATCTACCCTCAACCGTTCTCAATGGCAGTTGCTCGGAAATGGCAAAACCAGAGCATCGCGTGATCCAACTCACAAATCTGCCAAAACTTGAGATCTGAACGAGTAAGCTTCAGGGTAAATCCCTAGATCAGAAATCGTTCGAGATACCCAAAATAAGAAAACCTCACATCTACTGAGATCTGGTCGACCGACGATAGGTAGAGTTGCGCGATCATCCATTGTTCCGGCTCGAGGTGAGTGATGGCTGTGGCAGAGGAAGGAGAAAGCGACCAATGCTGCTGCAATCGCGATCGAAGAGGTCGGCAAGACTCACCCCCATCTAGATCGGCAGAGTATCTCAAGGAGGTGGCAACGTGTTAGTAATATATGAGAGGTGTCCTAAGGCAATCGCCTTATGGTCATACCATTTATTTGATAAATGAAGATTCACTATTTGAGTGTACATGTTTTCATGTATTTGATTGGATCTTAAACTCATTTACTGAATGTCCGCGATACGATTCACAGCATGAGAGAATTTGTGATTGGATCACAACTAGTGAGTATCTCTACATGTGTAATTGTGATGTATCGAAATTATCCCTAGTCGATGAATTGATGGATTTGGACACCATCAATTCTGTCGAGACTAGCACGAGGTATACTCCTTGGTGTATCCAAGCAGCTGATTCTCACTGGCTAGAGACATTGTGATGTCCGGAGTTAATCGTGGATGCTAGTTATGGTAACTAGTTCATTGGAGTGACCAGCCGTAAGACTTCATATGGTTCTCTGCATATATAGATATGTCAATGAAGTTCTTACTGTAGCTTAAGTGTGATGTTCCTTTGACTTGCGGTATTCAAGTCATCTTGATCATGGAGACTTATGCTTTGACATCTTAAGCAAACATCTCTAAGGAGATGTGGACCCGGGATGATTGGGTATAAGTAAAATGATCGAAGGTGAGTTTACGTATTGCTTAAGTTCACCACTCCTTGCGAGGAGATGTATACCCATGGCCTCTCGTCGGATTGTTACTAAAGTCTTTGGCCAAGCATTACATGTTTAGAGTAAGGTACTCTTCGATACATGTGGAGTAACTAGAATCCGTAGGACGAGGAAATGATACTTGGGCTAGGTGTGACGTAGTCAGCCTAGTGGGGACTGACACTATAGACCATGTCACGAACCAAGTGAGTATAAGATGAGTGAAGGGAATGGGGCACGAATCATTCGAGCTACTGAAGGGTTTCAGAAATAGTTCTGGATCAACCGTTGATCTTTTCGGTTAATTGGGGATCATGATGTACTACTAGGTGCCACTCATGATCGTTCTATAATTAATGGTTAATTATAGACGGCCAACATAAACCGAGAAACTATTTGGTCACACGCACAACGAGCGTAATCCAAAGGATTTAAAATGAGCTTGAGAATGGGATTCTCAGACCGAGAGAAACTAGGTTTGGTTGGACCAAACATAAAGCGAGCATGAAATCGTTTCAGTCGCAATGGAAGCGTGGATGGGCCGAGTCTTATGAAGACGTAATGGATGAACCAAAATGGTTTGGTTCTAATCCAATGGAGGAGAATAAACCAAAGGGTTTGGTTTATTTTAAACGAATGAATCAAAAGTTGGTTCGGTTCATTTTAACTTAAAATAAACCATCATAGTTTGGTTTATTTTAACTTATCTTAATGGAGCGGGTTAACGGGCCTAATGGTTATGATCCAATAACCATTAAGAGAATTAGTTCTCTATAAAAGAGAGCTTAAGGGATAATTAAGCCCGAATCCATAAACCCCTAGCCCTAAGGTTGCCACCCACCTCCTCCTTGGAGCTCTCGGCGCCAACCTATTGCCGCCGCCCAAAGCTCCTCCAACCGGCGTCCAGAAGGCTGCTTCCTTCCCTCTCGCCGGCGTCGAGCTGCTGCCGGTTAGTGCTCCGGTGATCTCCTTCAAGTTTGGCATCAAGGTGAGCTCTATCTCCCCTGGTTGGCCGGCGCCTATCACCTCCACCAAAGCTGTCAGTTTTCCATCGACAGAAGCGGATCGTGATCGGGAGAGAACCTTGTGTCCGTTGAGCGAGGAGTGGGTGTGGCCGTGGCAGCGGGAGAAGCGGCGTGGCGGAAGAGATCGGCCACTGTCAGCTTCACCCAAAATCGTGCCCCTTCACCTTCACCGAGGAGATCGGCGCTGTCGGTGAAGAAATGAAGCAGGGAAATAGGGTGCGGCGAGCGACGGAGACGCAGCCTCGGTGAGGAAATCGCGCGAGAGAGAGGATCGGGAGGGGAAAGGAACAACGCGATCGGGAAATAAGGGAAAAACAGAAGAAACGGTTCGGCTCGCGTTAAAGGGGAGAAGATGAGTGGGTTTTTAACGCTAAGTGGTTGAGTTAGCCTAGATCAAATCCGAGCTAATCCAACTTGACCCAACACTCATTTAGGCTTTGACCTTCCTTCAAACGGTCATACAAATCCCTTTTTAATTTCTAAAAAATTCCACAAGATAATTCCCAATTAGCAAGGGATTTTTTTTCGGTATTTTACATTCTCCTCCACTTATAAAAATTTGGTCCCCAAATTTCGTACTAACAAGCAAAATTACTTCAAGCAAGTTTCCGAAAGGACCACATACCTTCCTCAAGTGGACAGATGAGACTATCGAGCTCGGATAGTGTCTTCCAGCTCCTAGGTAGCCTCCTCATCAATATGATGCTGTCATCCAACCTTTAAGAGTCGGATGGTCATGTTTCACAGCGGACACCCCCTTGCGACCAAGAATTCGCGCTGGAATCTTCTCATAAGTCGCATTAGACTGAAGTGAGATTAATACCTCCTTCAGAACATGGTCAGATCACGGTGCGTATTTCCCCAGCATAGAAACATGTAATACGTTGTGAACACCCGCAAGTGTCGTAGGTAAAGCCAATCGAGAAGCTACACCTCCATAATCCACGACACAAGATCTGAATAGATCCTCCAATGTCTAAATGATACACTCAGACTGTTCATCTATCTGCGGATGAAATGTTGCACTAAGCCGAAGCTCTGTGCCCATAGTCTGGTGCAGACTCTGCCAAAATCGCGAGGTAAACCGCGAATCTCTATCTGATATGGTACTTAAAAGTACCCCACGCAATCTGATAATCTTTCGGTGATACAACTCTACCAGACGATCCAATGGATCCGACCCACCAATAGGCAGAAAGTTAACTGATTTGGTTGGTTGATCCACGATCACCCATATCGCATCATGTTCTTTATGGGTTCTAGGTAATCCCGCAATGAAATTCATAGTGATATGCTCCCACTTCCATTCCGGAATCGAAATTTTCTAGAGCAATCCAGCGATTTTCTGACGTTCAACCTTCACCTACTGGCATACTAAACATCGAGCAGCAAAATTTGCTATAACTCTCTTTATACCATTCCACCAGTATAAACGTTTCAACTCTCGGTACATCTGAGTACCACCAAGGTATATAGCCCATCTCGAATGATGTGCTCTCTGTAGCAACTCTTCCTTAAACACTGCAACCCCAGAACCCACTATCCTTATCAGAGACAGAGAATTATTTTCTCAAAAGAGAAGTCCACCAACCATTCAAAATCCACTCTACCACACACTCTGTAAGTGCATGGAAGACTATAGCGATCAATCTCTCAAGTTACAACTGTTCATGCTCCAGTAACTATATAGTAGCTACCCAGTAGCTAGTCAAAACTCCATGAGCACTTCTGCTCCATACAACTATAAATTCAGATAATAACTACTAAAGTCACATCATGTATATGACAGACTATCTCGTAGTTTCTTAACTGACGTAGACATAAGATATGCCTCATTCAACTGCATCGAAATTGTTCCGATCCCTGAAACGACGCATCTGCATACATCATCCTTTTATCCACTTCGGAAGGATTAACTAATACTGGCGTAAAAGTTAACCGCCACCAAGGTCTTGTAAACTGGTTTCACCAGCTTCCGACTAAATGATTTCTATCGTTACCTTTGTCAAACAAGTCTGTGATATAGTAATGTTAAGATATTCTATCCACATCTACAGTACTAACCAAAACATACAAGGAAAACCACCATCTACGGTGGTCGAGTGCACAACTCCAACTACCACAATCAACAGTGGCCAAGTTACGCAACTCCAACAACTACAAAAGGATCCTATCGTGTTCAGGATACACGATTCTCAAATCCCGTGACGACTAAATCGTTAATTAGTCTAGCAACTTAATCAAAATTCATACAATTCATACCAAGTATGAAATTATTGTCTCTACACACCTGCATCCCCTTTACTCTAAGCTGATGATATATATTAATCATCACAACGACAATGATAATCGTATGACATCATGTCACTACGATATCAATACTCCAGTCGTAAACCAACCCTAGAGTATACACAGGTGTCCTTAGCTGATCTAAACAGATCATTTATCCACAACGAAGGATATTCATTTACAACAACTACTATATTCATCATCGATAATCGATGCATAATCTCAAATGTTCATCTCTCTTTCAACAAAGAGTTATGGATCTCCACAAGGAGGAACACTGGGATAGATAAATATCCCCTCCAACATCTCCTATAGTCACAACTTACATTCTTCCAATTTCTATAGTGTTTAGCAACACTTACACCAACAAAATTATAAGTCATATGAAGTATTCAATATCGACGCTATCCCCAAAAATCACTCTGATAGCCTACTCCACTTGCTTATGCAATGGCAAGGCTAGGAGTTCATCTGAAACTACATTTGAATACTCTCAGATTATTCGCACCTCTTAGATACATAATCATACCATACTCTCAACAATTTGACCATCCGTAAGAATATGTCTACAGTAAAGGTATGTCTATCCAAGTCTAAGGGCATCCCTTAACTTCTTAATTTTTGGTCCACATCTCACCTGACGGTAGAGATACCACCGACCCACAAGTCGATGCATAGGAACCCTTCTAATCCAACTGAGAATATTCTAGACAAAGATACCTGTAAACTATAAGTATCTCTCAATATATTAACTCAGAGGGTAAACTAGAGTAATACCCTGAATGTTCAAATATCTATCGATCTGATCCAAAGGCTCCCCACAGGTCTCCGCCTTTCTCCGAAGAGAATAAGATCAGATCCAACAGTCCGCGATAATTCGGTCGCATTTCTGCGATGAATAATCTGGAGATTTTTTTTCTAGATCATCTGATCCCATCACTAAATCCTACGAGCTGCAACTGTAGGATACCGAATAGATACGACCATCGTCGTATACTCTCTCCTCTGTACAAATCAACTCACATCTGGAGATAACTGTTGTTGTCTGCTGAATCTTCTAAGATGTCTTCTGCTGATGCTGCTGAGTAAATCACTTCCCCTGAAAGGAAGTATCACGGAGCTCCACCCATGCCTGAGATAGTAGGTCACTGTTGATGAGATAACCCAATCTTCTGTGCTGATCTTTGCTGTCGAGATGGAGCGTCATCCTTCCGGAACACCATTGGTAGTCTTCAAATGAGTCTTCAAAGGATAGCTCCCCAAATATACTGGTTGCTCACAATAGCAAAAAATTAACTGATCCAACAGATAATCTGACTTCGCGTGTCTTCATGATCCGCACTACACGCACACAATCCCTTTGGAGTCTTTGTTCTGATTTTGCTGATATCCACAAGAACCTTCTGATGATCTGCGATCGATCTTCTATAATCGGAGAGTAGCTCGACGCCTATGACTCCGATCTTACTCCTTTATCCAACAGTCGGAGACTTCTGACTCTAATAAGTTGACCTGCAATATATGCTTACCGGTCTCCAACTCTTAAACTCTTGTGAGGAGTCATTTTTAAACTCCTGTCTCAATCCAACGTCTTCCGGCAGGATCTGGTAGAAGATCCCGACATCCTTATCCAACTATAAGCCAATAACTCTGGGTGGCTTAAATCATTTATTCATCTTCTCGAGCTATTAGGTGGTCGTAACCTCTGCAAGTCTCATGACTCTGCACAGTACACTATTACTGACCGATCACCCTTTCTTGAAGCTCAAGAATTCCTTACAATGCGTCACTAAAAGTGACATGGGGAAATACTCTCTTTCAACATCACTACCATGATCAAGTGATATATTATTTTCCGAAGATTATTTTCTGCATCTATCACCAAATACCGACTTAATCATGATAATGGAATGCAAACAACTCTTCTTTATCGGTATAACATGAGTTAAGTACTCAAAAGTACTCTCCAAGTTATACATCTCAGTACGAACAACTCAAGGATAAAATCCCTATGAAACACCGTAACCTAGCCTTCCGCTATCTGCATCACAAATAGTCTACAAGTCTGTTCATTACCCACAGGTAATGATCTGACTAGCACCGTTAGTGAAAATCTCTAAGGCTGAAATCTCTTATTTCAACCAGAAATGTGACGACTTGACCCATATTTTTCCGACTCGGTATCAGTCGGCTCTCAAAAGTAAATCACCTTTTCGACACGGTTCAAGACTCACAGACTCAACAAGTCATTTCCGTGGTCAACTCATACCACGGTTACGAATAATAACCAACATACTACGGGTTATTCCCTGGTATAAGCATCTAAATGCATAGCCAACATAACCGGGAGTATAAACCCTAAAGGTCACTCCGGTTGGTCACCTCGGTGGACGACCCCTATTACAAGTCTGCACAGGTGTCATAACTATATTGTATACACCTACTAATAAAGTTTAGATAAATATCTACTAAACCATAAGTTTTTCAGGAATTCTTACCTCGTGCTTCTTGGAGCTCAGGCCGCTGTCCATCTCATCTCAGAAAACCAAAACCGAATAAATCGACTCCCGAGAATCCAAGACTCGACTCAAAAACAACATTGTATGGCATCGCAGAACCTTGGGCTCTGATACCACTAAAGTTGTCATGCCCCGAGAGCATGCCGAGCCAAAAATCAAACGGACGGCATCTCCCCTGTACGTGGCAACATTTCGGGTTAATACAAGGCTCGTAGGCCCACAATAACAACAATATATATAACAATATAACCAAACCACAACAACATAACAAACTACTACAACAAATACACAGCGGAAACGATACAACAACAATACAATGTCACACATGCATACCGGTATGACTAACACCATAACATAAAGAAAACCTCGGCAAAACCCGCACCAACATGTGCGTACATCACATAATACATAACATCATGAAAACTCCGAATGCAAAACAAGACATACGGAAAATCCAAAACAGACACGGGAGCCTCGGAGGTTAGATGAGATGTCGCCACGTGCTCAAGTCATCACAAAGTCTTCGCCTACCTAGCGATGTAAAACCTGTGGTCCGTGGGGGTGGTGAGTAAAACTCAGCATGTAATAGAAAAACATGTATATATGTCATATCACATGTATTTTCAACAACATACTCAGAGGTACAACAGGTATATCAGCATAGTATATAAATACAAGCATATACCGTCTAACCAAATAACAACATAAAAATGCAGACATACCTGAAGTCTGTCACGCTACTCTGATCCAACCTGAACATATATCAAACATATATATATATAATAGGAAGAGAAGATCAACTCACAATATACTCTAGCTACAGGTCAAGGTATCTAATGGTATGTCCAACCCATACTAGTATCCGACACAATCGTATAACAAATGCAAGAAACATGCATGAATATGATGTACACCCAAATGCAACAAGCATAGTACAATCAAATGCAACATCACAATAATCATATATATATAGACTGTATCTATATATATATTAATCTCAACCATCCATATATATATACATACATATATGTATCTATATATGGTAATATGCAAAGCGTCATAAGATACGGCAATGCAGCATGCATGGTCATGCCTGCTCACCCCTACTCGCTACCACAACCCCAGTGTGGCCTAGGTGGCACGACATGAAAACTGTCCCAACTCACACCAACCACTGCTATAGAGTGGCTGAGTGGGCAGTATGATCAAGTAGCATATGAGCGTAAAGAGCTCGCTACACAACGGGGTCCCTGCTGCTGGCCACTCCGACTAACACTACCAATGAGTGGTCGAGTACCACGCACCCAGGACAACTACACGCAACTCCAACTACCACCGTCTATAGTGGTAGAGTGCGGCACAACAGATGCTCTGCCCTCACACCAGTTATTCCTCGGGGAGTGCTCTGGGAGGCAAGATGACTGATGACTCTCTCAACCCCAAGGGAGACTATGTCGTCAGAATGCATGTAAATGACATGTGTATGTTGTCACACGTACAGCCATCTACCATAGACTCTCTGTTCAGCAAGGAGTCATACTCATCTAATCAATACTCTCTATCCTGTAGAGAGTTGTACTCAACAGATCGACGGACTCTCTATCCTGTAGAGAGTCGTACTCAATTGATCATAACTCTCTATCCAATAGAGAGTTGTACTCAACTTATCGACGCACTCTCTATCCTGTAGAGAGTCGTACTCGACTGATCATAACTCTCTCTCCAATAGAGAGTCGTACTCAACTGATCGACGCACTCTCTATCCGATAGAGAGTCGTACTCGACTAATCATATCAAGCTGGGACCACCTGTTAAATACTGAAAAAAATTAAAATATTAAATTAAATGGCCAAAGAGTTAAGGAAAATAATCTTGGAAATTTTTCGGGATTTTTTAGGAATTTTTCTGGATTTAAACGGAGGTCGTACGAGATAATCACGGAGATAGGGAAAACAGGCTGTTAAAGGGGCCTGTTTAGATAAGTAAATAGGATAAATTATATTTTTCTATTTTCTATTTTTCCCCGTCGAGACTTTTTCTTTCGTCCTTCGGCAGTTCCACGCGCCCGACGCTGATTCCCTCTGCGGTTCCCTCTCTCTCGCCTCCACCCTTCTCTCCGCCGAGCAGTGTTCACCTTCGCCACGCCGGCTCTTCGTCTTGACGCGCAACCTTCTCCTCTTGCACCGAATACCTTCCTCGCAATCAACTCCTCCGTGCGACCCTCCTCTCTTCCGAGATGCTGCCGAGCACTCTTCCTTCCCGCCGACAATACGATCGGATCGTCCTCGGCGATCCCTACGACAGTGGCGCAGGAGTCTTCCCGCTGACGGCGGCGACCGATCATCCTCGACGATCCTGCGCGACGAGACGAAGGAGCCTCCTGGGCCGTCGGCAATGCTCGGCCAGGAGGTTGTGTTTGTGGGCGCCCACCGTGTCCTTGTCGGTGTTCTACTGTGGAACGAGCAGGCGCTGGGTTGTGCAATCGCGAGGGGGGGCTGTCTGATTTGGGGATTTTTCTGCCGGTATTGTGGATTTCACTGCGCCGGTGGTCACCGGAGCAAGGTGAGGTTTTGTTTTCCCTGATTTTTGGATGAGTTCTAAACCTAGCTGTGGATTTCTTGTTTGAGCTTGATCTGTTGATAGGGCAGCGGTGGTTGAGTGCGAATTTGCTCCGAGGAACTTCTAAGGAAGGTAAGAGGTATTTACAGCTTTATTTTGAGTACTGTTGAATTTAATTCTTTGCTTGTGTGGATATTTGTGATGAGATTGGTGTTTGGGGTCGTGTATTTTGCTCATTTGTGTGAGTGAGGAAGGACTAATGGAGTGAGTGTTTCATTTAGGGTTGGTTAGAGCCCTAAATCGGTGTAATTATGGGTTGTTAATAGTTGTAAATGGATTGTGGGTGACAAGTTGTGGGATCCAAGTGTTGGATCGGGTTTGAGGTAAGGATTGCTTGAATCGTGTGTATGTCACCTAGGGTTAGGTTGGATTCATAAATATGATCGGTTCTGTAATTCAGTATGGAGGATTGATTAGGTTGAATAGGATAATTAAATCAATCTGGTGGATCGAATGTGAAGTCGATGTAGGATTCGATTCGATCATTTGTTGTGAGATGGATAATATTTTCATATGATGAGTATTGATCATGGTGAGATAAATTGCAAGGATATGTTTTTGGATTGAGGAGTTAATCACAATTTATGACCTACGGGTTGAGGGTCTACTTGGAGATACATAGTAGTATTTAGCACGTTGTCGTGTGCTTGGATTTGATGGATTTATTTTGGATTAATTGGTTATGGAAGGAATCGATTATGTATTCGATTTGTCGGTGAATGGTATTTTGTGCTTAATAATAGTTATGCGTTATGCAGGTTTCGGTCACGAGGCAGGATCACGGTCGTGACGATCTGGTTCTCTTTGCGGATATTTGGCAAGCGGGTATTTTGACTTATCTCCTAGATATAGTCAAATGTTGATATGCTAGTTAGGATAGCTTACAATAATTTTTCATGTTTATATGCCTAGTATGCTTCTGGTGCCTACTTGATTCATGCATGTGATAGGATATGATTATATTTCCCTGTTTTATTTGGATCATAGTACTTGGATTAGGGATATGTACATACTGATTGTACATATTATTCGGATAGGTATTTTGAGTAGGATTTACATGCTTTAGTATCATGCACCATTTTTGCATGATTGCATGCTGGCTGGACGGGGTTCCATTATTGTTGAGCCCACATCCAGTTACATGGCCTGCACACACTGTCACTCATGGGTTAGTGGTACATCAGGAGGGTGTCTGCAGTTGCTCTGTCAGGCTCCGCTGGTCCGCTCATGGGTAGCGATGAGGCAGCGTGGTAGCGGGCAGGGATCCCTCCTTTGGTCTATGACACCGGGAGATGAGAGCTTAGCTCCCCCACTATGTTTGGGGCAGGAGGATAGGTGTACTCCGACAGCATCCTATCCACTCGGTCACTCAGGAGCAGTGATGGCAGAGTGCACAGTTGTCATAGCCCTACCCACTCGGCTTCACCATCGCGTGTGAGGCGGCTGACTAGCGTCAGGGGTGACCATGTCATTGGCACGGCATGCACTTTGCACGGATTGTATTTGTATTGTGTTTGCTGTATTTTTATTGATGCCTTGGATGTGCATATGATTGTCATGCATACAGGATACATGTTTATATTTGGTGATGACTTTATTACTTCTAGTCAGGCACATGCTCCTATATCAGGGTAGGAGATTCAGGTAAGTACAGTCTTTTTGTATTTCTTGCTTGTATACCCTATTTATGTGAGACTGTACTGGCATGATATTTTTATTGTTAGCTATACCTTACTTTGCATATCTACTATACCCGCAGAGTTCTTTGAACTCACCCCGTTGATTTATATCTATTTCAGGATGAAGCTGTCAGGAGAGTCCAGCTGCCAAACCCCCTCGTCGTGAAAGTTTTGATTGGTTATTTGTTTCTATGGTTTGGATATTTTGGTTAGAGGACATGTTTGGTATTGGAGTTCGATATTTGTATTTGTGGATTTTTTTTTTGGTGTCCTTAGGGACTTTATTCGGAGTTTTGTTCTGGATGGATTTCAGTTGAGTATTCCTGCCCAGATGGCAGAAGGGGTAGGTTTAGTTATGATATTCTTTTGGTTATATCATTTTATTGGTGGCCTGAGGCCTGATTTATTATCTGCGTGTGTGTTTGGATTTCGGTCGTGTTAACCGATGTATAGTGGTCGTGTAGGCCTTGTATAAAAATTGGCATTGTCACCCGTACAGGGGAGATGCTGTCGGATTTTTGTCTAGCGGGGACTCCTTCGGGGCGTGACAATTTATTTGGTATCAGAGCCAGGTTTTCGAGTTCCTAGGGGTTTTTGGATTTTTCAGAGTTCGCCACGTTTGGCAGGTTTTACGAGGTAATTTGGAAAATTTTGGATTGGCATGGATTTCCGACGATTTTTATATTTCGAAAATTCAAGGATTTATGACGAGGTCAATATGGGGATTTGGCAGCGACAGAACCTCTCCTGCGGCAAAATAGGTATGATGAAAATTTTATATATTTTTACTTCTAGTAACATCTGTTCTAGTAGCATCTGTAATAAATTAACAGATATGAGACGATGTGGGCGTGCACCTGCACCGAGACGTGGTGCAAGGTAACCACGCAAGAGGACAGTGAGATCTCTGATTATGGAGTTGTCAGAAAGGGTCTATTGAGTTTTGACTCATGTGCAGACTCGTAGTAGGGGTCGCCCACCAAGGTGACGGTAGTTCTTGTAGTGTTTATACTCCAGTTAGATTTGGCTATGTGTTTAGTGGATAACAGAAATAACATTCCTGTGTGTTGGTCACTATTCGTAATCGTAGATGGAGTTGACCACGTGAACAACCCTGCTCAGCCGTAAGTCTTGAACTGTCGAAAAGATGAATTGTCTTTGAGTGGTGATATCGAGTCGAGCGAGTCAAGTCATCATATTGGTTGTGGAAATCAAGGACTACAGTGTTAGGGATTTTCACTGATTATGCTAGGCAGATTGTTACCCTGTGGGGTATTGGACAAGGACTGTATACTATTGTTGATGCAGACATTGGAGGTTTCAGTTATGAAGTTCCATAGGGATTTTGATCCTTGAGCAGCTTGAGCCTTAGAGTAATAACATTGAGGGTACTGTTAAGTACCTAATTAGTATTTATATAGGGAGAGTGGAGTTAGTTTCTTACTATGACAATGATCAAGTTGTTACTTAGTGGAATATGTAGAAGGAATTTATTTGAGGAAATAACCCATTACGGGATCACGGGTTCAGGATGTTTTCGAGAGACAGTATTTCTCCATGTTATTTTGTATTACTCATTGTTGAGAAATTCTTGAGTCTTAAGTTGAGTGATCAATTGTTAATGGAGTTCACTATAGAGTTTACCCCCACTTAACGGCTCAAGTTAGTGATTGAGTTGTTTTCGATCACCACGATTTATTGGCTTACCTTGGGATTAGGATAGTGGATCTTCCATCAGATCCTATCGGGAGGCATTAGGGTGAGTCATATTTATAAAATGACTGCAACAAGTGTCTCAAGAGAATAGTGTAGTCAATCTATGTGATAATAACCTACACTTCGGATAAGACAACGGTAGAAGTCATGAACATGCTCTTCTAACTAAAGTCACGTGACATTATTTCGTTCTCATGTTGATGCTTGATATTGATCAGGTTGTTGCTAAAGGTGGTAATTTGATGTTGATGATGAAAGTTTACAATCTCTTGAGTGATTGAGGGTTTAGTTGGAATTTTAGTTTATTTTTGGAGGTGATCAAGGCTCTGTCTTGAGAATGAAGGATTTATGAAACACTTCATTTCTCAACGGAAAACAAGAATATGGATTAAAGCTTTTACCTCAGATTTATATGGTTCTTGAGGTAAATGAGAGGAAGAGGTGTACACCTAGATTCATACAGTTACCGAATTCTTATTCTAGGTCACTGTGAAATAGGGAATCCGTTAAGAGCAGAACTTGGATGAGTTTGCATCTTTACTCGAAAGGAATTGTTGATGGTTGAAGGATTGGTCATTGAGGTATTACTATAGTTTACCTTACTTGAGGATATATTGAGAGATACAGATGTTTACAGATATTTGTGGTTAAAACATGTACAGATAGGATTAAAAGAATTTTTATATTTGGATCATGTGGATTAATAGTGTTTCCACCGATAGGTGAGATATTGAGATGATTACTGTGATGATTATCAGAGGGGTATGAAAATGATTGTTGATGTTTAGAGGTTGATTGATGGGAATGCTATATTATGGTGAGAGAGTTGACTTAGTTGTTTTATAGTTGACTTGGTTAATATGATGTGAATATCTGGATATTATTTTGGAGGTTATGCTTGTGACATGATGGTATAAGAAGGTCCCTCGGATGCCTGTATAATTCGAGAGTAATTAAATATAGTGTCGGATGAACTTCTAGGCTTGCCGCTGTATAGGCAAGTAGAGTAGGCGACCGGAGTGATTTCGGAAATAGTTTCAATATCGAAGATCCCCTACTAGGTGATAATTTATTTGGTACTGAGGTAATGATATTTTTACGAGCCTAATATTTTTACTTATGGTGCGTTGGTGGAGGGCTAGTGTAAAGCGCACAAGGATGTTAAGCTCGTGATATACTCCAGGCAATGTCATCTAATTGGTTGAGCGCCAAATCGAGTTGCTTGGATACCGTTATCGATCGGTCTTTCAAAGTTGGCAAGGTTGATGATGCTGAGAGGTATTTGTTGGAAAGATGATTTTTCAGGGGATAATTTAGTTGGTATCGGTGTTGCTTAACACTATGGGAATTGGAAGAATCTAAGCTCCAATTAAAGGAGGTGTTGGATGGGATATTTGTTGTCCCAGTATTTTATTTCTTGGGGAGCTCTGGAACTCGTTGTTCAATAAGAGATGAACCTTTGAGGTTATACATCGATTATCGATGATGGAATGCGGTAGTGGTAGAAGGAAATGAATATCCTTCATGGTGGATTGAGGATCTAATTAGATCAGCTTTAGGACACCTATGTATACTCTAGGATTGATTTATGATATGTGTGTTGATATTGTAGTGACAGGGTGTCATACAATTATCAAAGTCGTAGGGATGATTGATATATCATCAGCCTAGAGTAAATAGGATGCAGGTGTATAGTGGTGACAATTTCATACTTGGTATGAATTGTACGAGGTTTGTTTATCTTGTTTGACTTATGACGACTTAGTCGTCCAGGGATTTAGGAAATCGTGTATTCTGGACACGATTGAATCATTTATGATGGTGGCAGTTGGAGTTGAGCACTCGGCCACCGTAGATGATGGTTTTCTGGTATTGATTTGATCATTACCATAGATATGGATAGGATGCTCTAGCAGTATTATATCGCTGACTGGTTGGATCAGGAAGGTGTTGGAATTTATTTGGTCTGAAGCTTGTGAACATAGTTTCAGGGCTCAAACGATGGTTGACTTTTTCACCAGTGTTGTGCGATCATTCTCGGGTGAAAGGAAGGTTAACTTATATGGGGATGCGATGTTTCAGAGAATGGAGCGTTTCTGATTTAGTTAATCAAGTCGTATCCCATGTTTACGTCAAATGAGGAACTACTAGATGGGTTGTCATATATATATGACGTTGACTTAGCAGATATGATGTTGCTTTGTATAGGTGAGGAGCCGGAATGCTCATGGGGTTTTGGCTAGCTCGAGTAGTCATGAGAAGATAAATAGTGGAAAATGAAAGCAAGTTCTATTACCAATAGATCTTAGTAAACAGGTAGATTGCCCTTGTGAGGAAATATTTCTTCGTCTCCGAGAAGATGGTGGGTTATATAGTAGCATTTGAATTTAGGAAGAGTTACTATTGATTCGGGAACAATAGATAGATTCCTGTTGTGATGATAGAGAGCATCTACCATAGAGTTGTACTTTTGCTCTACCGGTTCGGAATTAGTGATATTGGAATTTGTATGTAGTAGGTGGCTAGATAGCTACCTGACATCTTGACTGGCTACGAGTCTCGGTCGTGGTAGCATGTCGTTGCCTGCAGTTAGTGTCTTTTGTATTACCTCGAGAGCCACGAGGCTTTATCATGATATTTTGATAGGTATTGCTGAAGATTGCAATAGGTTGTATATGTTGCAGATGTTTAAGATTGTATCCGGAAAATAGTAAGTATTGAAACGTTCTTCGTGGAGGAACGACATGCGGAATATAGTTGATTTGGAAGTCTGGTGTTTAGTGTGTCAACTGGTAAAGGTGGTATATAAATAATCAGTAAGGTTCTGTACCGAAATAGACGTGAAAGCATAGTATGATGGACAGTGTTGGGAGATTATTTAGCATACGGAAAGGACTTAGTATGATTAGCTAAGTCCGCTCATTTTTCTTCTGATCCATACTATGAGTTTATTGGATCGCTGGATAGGTTTATACTGTGGCGATTTTCCAGTTCATGGAGTATCTGTGAGTATCGTATGAGCTAGCGATTCGGAATTTACCTTAGGATATGGTAAAGTCTATAACATGGCATGGATATCGAGCTCCACTCTAGTACAGCTAGGTACTTATTATAGGTGGTCGAAATGAAGATACTATTCATACTTTGGAAGGGCTGCTAGAAGCAAGTGTGATTTAATGTTAAGGGATATCAGTAACCCCACTTAGTCACTTGAGGAGTGACTTATCTCCAGATGCTTGAGATGATTGTTGGGACATCTCGTACTAATATACGAGTAGGAAATTTGGGGACCAAATTTTTATTAGTGGGGGAGAATGTTAAATACTGAAAAAAATTAAAATATTAAATTAAATGGCCAAAGAGTTAAGGAAAATAATCTTGGAAATTTTTCGGAATTTTTTAGGAATTTTTCTGGATTTAAACGGAGGTCGTACGAGATAATCATGGAGATAGGGAAAACAGACTATTAAAGGGGCCTGTTTAGATAAGTAAATAGGATAAATTATATTTTTCTATTTTCTATTTTTCCCCATCGCGACTTTTTCTTTCGTCCTTCGGCAGTTCCACGCGTCCGATGCTGATTCTCTCTGCGGTTCCCTCTCTCGCCCGACTCCGCCCTTCTTCGCCGACGACTAGGCAGGTTCACCTTCGCCGGCGCCGGCCTCCTCACACTGACCGTCGCAACCTTCTCCTCTTGCACCGAATACCTTCCTCGCGATCAACTCCTCCGTGCGACCCTCCTCTCTTCCGAGATGCTGCCGAGCACTCTTCCTTCCCGCGGCTGACGGCGACGACTGGATCGTCCTCGACGATCCCTGCGGACGAGACAGCAAGGAGCCTCCTCGCGGCAGTCGGCGCTCGCGGCAGTCGGCGCTCGCGGTAGTCGGCGCTCGCGGCAGTCGACGGCTAGGGAGGTTGTGTCGGTGGCAGCTCCACCGTGTCCTCGTCGGTGTCTACAGTCGTGGCGACAACGAGCAGGCGCTGGGTTGTGCGATCGCGAGGGGGGGCTGTCTGATTTGGGGATTTTTCTGCCGGTATTGTGGATTTCACTGCGCCGGTGGTCACCGGAGCAAGGTGAGGTTTTGTTTTCCCTGATTTTTGGATGAGTTCTAAACCTAGCTGTGGATTTCTTGTTTGAGCTTGATCTGTTGATAGGGCAGCGGTGGTTGAGTGTGAATTTGCTCCGAGGAACTTCTAAGGAAGGTAAGAGGTATTTACAGCTTTATTTTGAGTACTGTTGAATTTAATTGCTGCTGTGTGTGGATATTTGTGATGAGATTGGTGTTTGGGGGTCAGGTGTATTTTGCTCGACTGTGTGTGAGTGAGGAAGGACTAATGGAGTGAGTGTTTCATTTAGGGTTGGTTAGAGCCCTAAATCGGTGTAATTATGGGTTGTTAATAGTTGTAAATGGATTGTGGGTGACAAGGTGTGGGATTCAAGTGTTGGATCGGGTTTGAGGTAAGGATTGCTTGAATCGTGTGTATGTCACCTAGGGTTAGGTTGGATTCATAAATATGATCGGTTCTGTAATTCAGTATGGAGGATTGATTAGGTTGAATAGGATAATTAAATCAATCTGGTGGATCGGATGTGAAGTCGATGTAGGATTCGATTCGATCATTTGTTGTGAGATGGATAATATTTTCATATGATGAGTATTGATCATGGTGAGATAAATTGCAAGGATATGTTTTTGGATTGAGGAGTTAATCACAATTTATGACCTACGGGTTGAGGGTCTACTTGGAGATACATAGTAGTATTTAGCACGTTGTCGTGTGCTTAGATTTGATGGATTTATTTTGGATTAATTGGTTATGGAAGGAATCGATTATGTATTCGATTTGTCGGTGAATGGTATTTTGTGCTTATATTGCGGCTTAATAATAGTTGCTACCACGAGGCGTGATCACTGGCCGCGACGATCCGGGTTCTCTTTTCATGATATTCGCAAAGTGTATTTCAATTTATCTCCTAGATATAGTCAAATGTTGATATGCTAGTTAGGATAGCTTATAATAATTTTTCATGTTTATATGCCTAGTATGCTTCTGGTGCCTACTTGATTCATGCATGTGATAGGATATGATTATATTTCCCTGTTTTATTTGGATCATAGTACTTGGATTAGGGATATGTACATACTGATTGTACATATTATTCGGATAGGTATTTTGAGTAGGATTTACATGCTTTAGTATCATGCACCATTTTTGCATGATTGCATGCTGGCTGGACGGGGTTCCATTATTGTTGAGCCCGCAGCCAGTTACATGGCCTGCACACACTGCCACTCATGGGTTAGTGGTAGCGGGCTCCGCTGGTCCGCTCATGGGTAGCGATGAGGCAGCGTGGTAGCGGGCAGGGATCCCTCCTCTGGTCTATGACACCGGGAGATGAGAGCTTAGCTCCCCCACTATGTTTGGGGCAGGAGGATAGGTGTACTCCGATAGCATTCTGTCCACTCGGTCACTCAGGAGCAGTGATGGCAGAGTGCACAGTTGTCATAGCCCTACCCACTCGGCTTCACCATCGCGTGTGAGGCGGCTGACTGGCGTCAGGGGTGACCATGTCATTGGCACGGCATGCACTTTGCACGGATTGCATTTGTATTGTGTTTGCTGTATTTTTATTGATGCCTTGGATGTGCATATGATTGTCATGCATACAGGATACATGTTTATATATGGTGATGACTTTATTACTTCTAGTCAGGCACATGCTCCTATATCAGGGTAGGAGATTCAGATAAGTACAGTCCTTTTGTATTTCTTGCTTGTATACCCTATTTATGTGAGACTGTACTGGCATGATATTTTTATTGTTAGCTATACCTTACTTTGCATATCTACTATACCCGCAGAGTTCTTTGAACTCACCCCGTTGATTTATATCTATTTCAGGATGAAGCTGTCAGGAGAGTCCAGCTGCCAAACCCCCTCGTCGTGAAAGTTTTGATTGGTTATTTGTTTCTATGGTTTGGATATTTTGGTTAGAGGACATGTTTGGTATTGGAGTTCGATATTTGTATTTGTGGATTTTTTTTTTTTGGTGTCCTTAGGGACTTTATTCGGAGTTTTGTTCTGGATGGATTTCAGTTGAGTATTCCTGCCCAGATGGCAGAAGGGGTAGGTTTAGTTATGATATTCTTTAGGTTATATCATTTGATTGGTGGCCTGAGGCCTGATTTATTATCTGCGTGTGTGTTTGGATTCCGGTCGTGTTGACCGATGTATAGTGGTCGTGTAGGCCTTGTATAAAAATTGGTATTGTCACCTGTACAGGGGAGATGTTGTTGGATTTTCGTCTGGCGAGGACTCCTTCAGGGTGTGACACCGTCGGTCCACAGTGACACTCTAATTACCCTTCACTTAACCATTACACAACTCATGGTTGGTAACAGTATGCAACATACGGGTATTAGAAATAAATCCTACATTTAGGGCATTACCTACCCATAGATGACCTTTTTCCAATTTATAAATTGGGTCATCCCTCGTACTAACATTTACACCCTACTAAACATCTAGGCCAATTTACATCACATCTATAACTCCTAAATCATGATAGGGTATATGTGATATCAATAATTGAGCATAAATATATCCAACGATAAGTTCAAGCATACGATAATAAGAGCAGGGTCAAGGTAATATGAACACCTAACATGCTCATATCTATGACTAAATCTGAATGCAATACATCTACCCGGACCAGGTAGGAAATTACCCACCTGTTGTGTAGGCTATGTCGTTAGTCTCCACGTCCAAAAGGATATTCCGAATCAAGGTCCTGCAGTTACGAAACATAAAGAGTAACTAAATGCTAGCATAACCCTAATGCTAGAATAATTCTCTAAATCACATCCTAACCCTTGATTAGTCAATTTAATCATGTAATAGTGTACTCCTCTACACTTTATTTACTAATCATATTTGATGTATGATTATTTCACAAATAATACTACTGTAACATATCATATTGAATCAACAACCATATCCAAATCCAGGTCAACTTCTAACATCAACTATCACTAGATCAATTAAATCACAAGGATAATGGTATTCATTATAAACTAATCCAACCCAACTTATCTTGCACAATCGTAGTTGCACAACTCCTGGATCTGCTATAGGAAATATGTTCATCCTATAGAAATATATTAACTCAATTAACATACAAAATCTTTATCTCTCTACATCAATCGACCATAGCTTCTTCTTTAATATCAGAGAAATCTGATCTATATAACATAATGGTCTTGTGGTTATCCAATCTCACCCTGATGTGTTTTTGTACCTACAACAGAAGTCCAACTTATAAGTTGTGATACAGATCTGAACCTTTAGGTCATCAAGAAACAAAGTGATGCCAATATTCCCAATTACAACAACATCACAATCGAACCCGCCTCAATAACCATATCAACAATAAGCAATCGACATTAGACAGTGGTGACCAACCTCGATCAGAGTAGATGGAACCCAATCTACCCTCAACCGTTCTCAATGGCAGCTGCTCGGAAATGGCAAAACCAGAGCATCGTGTGATCCAGCTCACAAATCTGCGAAAACTTGAGATCTGAACGAGTAAGCTTCAGGGTAAATCCCTAGATCAGAAATCGTTCGAGATACCCAAAATAAGAAAACCTCACATCTACTGAGATCTGGTCGACCGACGATAGGTAGAGTCGCGCGATCATCCATTGTTCCGGCTCGAGGTGAGTGATGGATGTGGCAGAGGAAGGAGAAAGCGACCAATGATGCTGCAATCACGATCGAAGAGGTCGGCAAGACTCACCCCCATCTAGATCGGCAGAGTATCTCAAGGAGGTGGCAACGCGTGGCGATTCACAGCAAGGAAGAGGTTGACGCCGATCCGAGTCGGTGATGACGGCTGAAGAATCCGAGGTGCTCAAGGATGGTCGGCCGTCACGACTGCGATGGAGCGATGCCACTTGTTGTCTCCCATCGACAGAAGCGGACGCGGTGATCGGGAGAGGGCAACAGCCGTCGCTGAGCGGAGAGGGCGAGCTGGGCGTGGCCGGCGCGCGGGGAGAAGGCGGCAGCGAGCGGGAAGGAGATCGACGCTGTCGGCTTCACCCAAAATTGTGCCCCTTCACCTTCACCGAGGAGATCGGCACTGTCGGTGAAGAAATGAAGCAGGGAAATAGGGTGCGGCGAGTGGCGGAGACGCAACCTCGGTGAGGAAATCGCGCGAGAGAGAGGATCGGGAGGGGAAAGAAATGACGCGATCGGGAAATAAGGGAAAAACGGAAGAAACGGCTTGGCTCGCGTTAAAGGGGAGAAGACGAGTGGGTTTTTAACGCTAAGTGGTTGAGTTAGCCTAGATCAAATCCGAGCTAATCCAACTTGACCCAACACTCATTTAGGCTTTGACCTTCCTTCAAATGGTCATACAAATCCCTTTTTAATTTCTGAAAAATTCCACAAGATAATTCCCAATTAGCAAGGGATTTTTTTTTTCGGTATTTTACACGATGGATCTCCAACGTGCAAAGTTGTGTTTAGTAATCTATATAAAGAAGCATATGTAATTTGGGTGTTAATGGGTGATAGTTGTATCATCTTATCATGCATCTTTATTTTATTCAGATCTATTTTTTCTTCATTGATAATCTAGATAGACCAGACTACGATTTGAAATTGACAGTTCATGAAAGGTTGACCTTTAATTTTAACCGTCCAAGATGATTAGGGTTCATAGTTCAATTCACAGTTCGACACGGTTCAAAATTATTTTTTATTTAAAAAATTAAATATATATTTTAAAAAATTATACTTATTTAAATTGTCTATGTATTCCCTTAGGGAATAGAGAAATCAAAGCCTACATAGTCCATTTATCTATTTGTCCTTGTTATTTTAGAAAGTAACGTTGTTATTCACTTTCATTTTCGGTTCTCACAGTGGTAGTTCCTTTAGTATCGAATTATTCTATTTTGTTCTAAAAAAGTTGTATTTTTTATATTCTTTTTTCATCTCTTATCTAATTATCAAATAATGATTGTGTTTTAAAAAAATCAGAGGACAGAGTATATCATCATTAGTTCAATATATTATCTCCAGAACTAAACATTTATTCTACAGCAATGGTTAACACCGAACAAGATAGTATTTCTTTTTCAATGATAAAGGTGATAAAAAAAATTTTGAATCTTCTATGACTATCATCGTAAAATATCAAAATTTACTTTACTATCTATATCACTAAAATCAAAAAAAGTCATCAAATAATTTTCAAGTTCTTATCTGAACTTCAGGATCCTCATAGAGATTTTGTCTATTTTTTTAATAAAAGTTATACTTTTGTAAGATTTACACTACTACTAATAATATGTTGAATTTCAAATACACTACTTTTTAATCTATATTTTAAACTATATTCTTTATAAATTTCATATAAATTATTTCTACTATTTGTATTATAAGATCCTAAAAAAGTAATATTTTATTAGAATTAAAGCATCATAATATATAACTAACATTTCGTATAAAATATCTAACTTTAGTCTAAAATATAAAGTAGATGCAACTAAATAAATATCAAAAATATTATAAAAATATTTTTCAATTCCAATGTGTTTGTACAACATGTGAAAAAATTT
The DNA here is from genome assembly GCA_025175895.1 of Wurfbainia villosa. Lineage (NCBI taxonomy): Eukaryota > Viridiplantae > Streptophyta > Magnoliopsida > Zingiberales > Zingiberaceae > Wurfbainia > Wurfbainia villosa. The sequence continues at coordinate 7,681,806 of CM046007.1, forward strand.
TAAGCCTCGTTCTAGTGATTTTATAAAATTTATCTCATTATTTTGTTGTATTAGGACATGATCATAAATAAGAAATAGCAATTTTAATTGATTTGATTTGATTTTCTAAAATTTTTAATATATCTTGAACATATAAATTTAAAATATAACATATAAAATAAAATAAAAATACACCATAAATAAACAACATGCTGACAAATTAATTTAAGTTCATCGATACTTGCAATATTAGGACTAGTATTATCAAATGAAATTGAAAATATTTTATTAATTAATCTATATTCTTCTAAAATTAAACATAATAATTGAGAAATATTATGAGCAGTGTGATTCGTCAAAAATTCAATGTGCTAATAAATATTTTTAAAATTTTCAAGAGTTATCAATCTAATGTCGGTCACACCCATATAGGAATGAATTTGTCGATAATCACTATAAATATCAAAACATAAAAGTATTTTATTATTTAATTTATTAAAATTTTTAATTAATTTTTTTTTATCTTACTAATTTTTTATTGTGCAAGTAAGTATAGTTTGTGAAACACCTTTAACATATGGGCTAAGAAATTCTCGATGAAAATATTTAAAAGTACATTTAGATCCAAAAGTAAAAAAATGTTTTATAGAAGCAAATTTAGCTAATGATTCTCCTAATTTTATATCAAAATATTTAAATAAATTTGTATATGTACTTTTAGTAGACAATGAAAATTTGAAGAGTTACATTTGAGAATGTTCATTCCCAAATTCTATCGAATGTTTTGTTCCGACGTATCACTTTAATGATCCATAACTATCGCTCGATTAGAATTTATATCAGATATTGTAATATTTATATTTTACTCACATTTCTATAGAGGGAAGATAACTTTCTCTAAATATTTTAGTGAAAAATAGACGATTTTAAAAATAAAATTTTTCAAATCCCGAAAATTTCGATACTACCCTGTCTATTGATTGGGTTGGATCTAAATCCAAATGTCTGGACTTCACCGAGATAATCTATCCTTCCTCTAATTAATTCACCCACTGGATAAATTTAGACCATAATTGATGCACCCAGTAAAAGCACTGAGTGAGCACAACCATACCATTCCCCCAATTGTATATTAGCATCTATCAAGAGACGGTAAAATGTCATTTGTTTGAACTTTATAATGACAATTGAACTTGAAAGAACGCTTCATGCACCATAGCTCTACAACAATCTAAGATCAAATAAAGGTAAAAAAAAAAAAAATTGATTAAGGAGTGTATATATATAGAGAGAGAAATATTATATTATACAATTTATTCATAAGCATCCATGAACACTTTCATTATCTACCGTCTGATCGGATGAGTACTATAGCTCAATCCTTAAATCGTAGAGGATCGAACGATGAATAATAAAGATATTCACGAGTACTCACAGAATACTTTTATTATATAAAAAAATATTATCCTATACAACTTATCCAAGAGCACTTCGATTATTCACCGTCTGATTGAGTAAGCATTATAGTCTAATCCTTGAAATATCTTAGGGGATCGGACGATAAATAATAGAGGTATATATATATATATATATCAAAAGAAAAGAATGCTCGAAATGATAAGCTTAATCTGTGTTCTGTTGAGCCATAACTTTACTCATGCACGTTGAGAGCGCCAAATAAATATTGCTAAAAATTTTAACACAGCAACAAAAATACTGAAAGAGATTCATTGATGTTTCATCGCAAGAATCATCCAACAAATAAGTAAATTATCAAGATAGAATATGCTCCCACAGGTGCAAATTAAGCAATGGAAAAATATACTTAAAAAGGAGCAATAATTAAGAGATAGATTCAAAGTTCAAATTCTTTAAATTTAAAGTGGGATGAATATATCTTCTGAATATGATTTGAAATTTATCCAATATACAACTAATAGTTCGGATAACTGAATTATAAAAAGAAAAATAGAACATCGAAATCATTATGCATTTGAATTATTCTCTCTCTCTCTCTGAACTCTGATATATTATTTCACTGATCGATGTTTTGTGTATTTGTTTATTTTGCAGCACTCACTTCTAAGAGAGGTTTTGGATTGGCATCTCGCAAGCTGCTGTCTGTAGTTTCTGTTTCTTTGGCGAGTCCGAATTAATAGTCAGATCACAGTCCAAAAGATTCTTCTGATACACTCACTACTAATATAATTAAACTCCAACAGTTGTTGATCAGGTAGCTAGGTCAAATGTCGAATTAAGAACAACCTTGTTTTTCTTTTCTTTTCTTTTCTTTTTTATCTTTCCCTGCTACTTGTTTTCCATGATACATAAGAAAGAATTCACCATCTTCGTCACTGCTAGCTATTACTAGCTGTAAGCCTGACAGGAAGAACAAGATATCCCACTGTGAACATGGGAAGCGAGTGCTGTGTGGCTCCTCGAGGTAGTGCCACCCGCCAGCAGCGGGCAGTGGCTTGCCTGGCTACTGCTGGCTTTTGTGCGCACGCGTTGGGCTTGCTTATGATTATCCGCTGAGCGGCTTGACTGACTGACTGACTGAGGGACTGCACTGCACTGCAGCCTGCAAGTGATCGACCAAAAGGTAGGGGACAGACAGCACCGGCTAGCGTGCACCCACCTCGATCCGTCATGGCCGGATTTTGACATCAATTTTCTTCTTTTTTTTTTTTTTTTTTGTGTTTGTTTGAGAAATCTTTTTTTAAGTGCTTTTTACATTGTCATTTTACCTCTCAACGTAATCTAACTATGTTATCAAAATTTAAAGTTTGACTCGTTTGAACTCAGCTGGATCGCAGTTGGTTCGAGGTATTTGTTGATTATTTATTTGGTTATATGATTTTAACTTTATTTGGTTTGAGTATTAAGTGATTCTGAAATAATGGAGCATGTCCATCACGTCAGCAAATGAGATATAATAGAGTATATAATCCGAAATTATATTATTTTGGAAGAGTAAAATTTTTTTTATATATTCTAGAATTATACATGATAATCTTAATAATCACATAATCAAAGTTATATATAAAAAGTTGAAAACTTGAACCAAACACACTCTTAAGTTATATATCAACTCGTGTGAAGATTATATTTAAATTAGAAATTCAACGAGCGTACCCCAATTGGGTAAGTGTTTACATTAAGTTATTAATTTTATTCAATTACATTCATAGATTTTAAATTGATTAAGTTTTATACAGTGAGCATCTACAACTTGTGTCCCAAAAGATTCATGATGATCAAGTGATGCAATATCACGAGTGAGATTTTTCACTATGATTTAGGGATAAAATTGTAGCGCTAAAAAATTTTACAAATTCAGAGATCACAGATGAGTTGTATTATTTAGCAATGGAACCTGATGTTGAAGTTCAATTGTATGATGCATGCATAGTAAATGGAATTCTCATACGACGTCTCGTGATTCACGCATAACTACTCAGAATAGTGGGATCAGTGTATCATCCTCTAACGATAGAGACAATTTGGATTTTTTTGATGTGTTGAAGGATGTGGTTCAAATATTTTACTCTTTCAGGTATAAAGTTCAATTATTTTGGTGTAAATGGTTCCAATGTAATCCAAAAAAAAATCGTTGGTGGAAGAGTATAATCTCTTGTGTATTGACACTTCTAAAACATGGTATGATGATGACCCATTCATTTTGGCTAACCAAGCCAATCAAGTGTATTATTTAAATGATATTAAACGTGGAGGTCATTGAAAAGTCATGTAAAGGGTTCACCACCGAGATATATACGAAGTAACTGAAGTAGATGAAGTATCTGAAGATTTTGAGGGTGGTAATATCTTGATAATGGAGTCAAACCAAGAAATTTCATCCAATGATTCATCTTCAGTAGTCGGTGAAGACTTAGCAATAACTCAACTTTGCCGATTAGATGTTGAGTATCACCAAATAAATATGGCAAATGCACAAGTAGATCTGGATATGGGCGCACAAAGTAATCGTATTATTGATGGTGAAGATAGTTAAAGTGACAGTGAGGCGGATGATTATTTATCTTTTTCATATGATGATAGTGATTAGTTGTATTTACACGGTATTTATATTGTTCTTTATTTATATTTCATGTTTTTAATATAATTTTTTATTATACGTCGATCTGTATATAATGCTTATGTCACAGCTATGCCGTCTAAGAGAATTAAGCACCCTCCAGTTGTGCATACGCCTGACGATGACAGTGCTCCTACTCCTACTAGTTAATTATGTGGTTTAATTCTAAGTATGTATATTTTGTTTCCTATATATTTAACTTGTTAGTTGTTAATATTCTTCGATTTACAGTTCATCTGACACGTAGAAAGACACGAGGCACACACTCTGATCGGCTCCGACGACAAATTGAGGAACGGGATAGATTACCCATTACCTTCTGTAAGAGCGATGGTCACCCTATCGAGACAAATGCAGTTGCTTTTATGACAGAGTTAGGTCTGTCAATTAAGAAATTCGCTCCCCTACAAGCTAAGAGCTGGAAGCATATCCCTGCGGATAACAAACAGATGATCTATGACCAATTATCAGTAAGGACACGTATTTTGATATTTACATAATCAACCGTCATTCGTTAATAAATTTCAATATTGGTATTTTTTCAGCCCGCTTTCGATATCAGTTTTGTCGAGGAGCCAATGTCGGTAAGGAAGGAGATCGACAGGTTAATGAGTGCAAGGTACAGAGACAATCGAAATAAGATGTACACTCATTAATTATAAGAGTCTACTGCATCTTCCCCCTACCGAGCGCCAACATCATATGTCGATGGTGTAAGTACAGAGATTTGTTTGAATCAGAGAAATTTCAGGTAACTAAATTTATACAAATTAAAATATTTGTTCTATAACTCATGTTTTACGTTTTATCTTAAGAAATTTTTATATTGTAGACACGATCAACAACAAATGCCCAAAATCGAGCACAAGTACCATTTACCCATCGAGGTGGCTCTAAATCATTCATCCAATACAGTTACAACGGTGTAAGTACAACTTTATAGTTACAGTATATTATTTGATATTTTTAATATTAAGACATTATAATATTTTTTAGACCGATCAGTCTCAGAGAAAAGATCGGATTACTATTTTCAATACAACACACTATAGCTCGTCAAAAGGGTGGAGTGGGGAGAGAGCTGAGGTGACATACGTAAGATATAATCGATAAAATTTAGCAAAGTTATTTTTAAATTTGCATAATTATTTGTAAATATATTAATAATATGTTTGTTATTCTTAAGGTGATATGGTGAGACTGCGAGATGAATACATCCAATCACAAGAAACCAGAGATGACATCGATGTTGTTTAGATTACAGATAAGATTTGTGATCAAGTCCTCGGTGTTCGCTCTGGATATATTAGAGGACTTGGAAGTGGGCCAAAATCAGTTATGTCCACTTCTTTAGATGTCAGCTCCTCCTCCAGAACAACTAACGCAGCACTACGTGAAAAAATTCAATCCACTGAACAAAGATTAGAAAACACTCAGGCTCAATTAGCTAGCACCCAAGATGAGTTAGCAACAATGAGATCAAGACAAGATATGTTTGAAGCAATTCTGAATCGGCTTACACTTGGAGCATTACAATCATTGATGCATGAGTCATCTTCAGCTCCACCTCTTCCTCCATCTTAGAGTTTGTGAACATTTATATTTTAAGTTAGTGAATTTGAATGTGTTTGCATTTTAATACTATGAATTTGTGAAATTGGATATTTTTAGACTTTAAATTTGATGTTATACTAGTTGTTTTTAAATCCATATGTTGGTTTTATTATTTTTGTTAGTTATATATGAGAAGTGTCCTAAGGCAATTGCCTTATATTTAAATCATTTATATGATAAATGAAGATTTACTATTTGAGTATACATCTTTGAATGTATTTGATTAGATCTTAAACTTATTTACTGAATGTCCATAATATGATTCACAGCATGAGATAATTTGTGATTGGATCACAACTAGTGAGTATCTCTGTCACGCCCCGAGAGCATGCCGAACCGAAAATCAAACGGACGGCACCTCCCCTGTACGTGGCAACATTTCGGGTTAATACAAGGCCCGTAGGCTCACAATAACAACAATACATATGTATGAAAACAAAAAACTACACAAGGCACAACGAAAACATACTACAATCAACAAACGACAACACACAGCATACCGGTATGACTAACACCGACTCAAGACACCACAATAAAACCAGAAAGGAAGAAAAGGGTACAACATCAATAGTCACAACTACAATCATCACATAAAACAAATCCATAACGGAATACAATGAGAACACCAAAATCCGGACTCTCGGAGTTGAGATGAGATGATGCCAGCCAGCGGTGCTCCAAGTCCATCACGAAGTCGACTACCTGTTACCTGGGCAACAGAAAACCCAGGGTCCGCGGGGGTGGTGAGTAAAACTCAGCAGGTAATAGAAAACATGTATATATGTAATATCACATGTATTTCGACAACATAATCTAGATGTACAACAGGTATATCAACATAGTATATAAATACAAGCATATACCGTCTAACTGAATGAACAACATAAAATGCAGACATACCTGAAGTCTGCTACGCTACTCTGATCCAACCTGAACATATATCCAACATATATATATATATATATAACAAGAAGAGTAGATCAACTCAAAATATACTCTAGCTACAGGTCAAGGTATCTATGGTCTATCCAACACATATCAATATCTGACACAACTGTATAACATATGCAAGAAACATGCATGAATATGATGTCCACCCAAATGCAGCAAGCATAGTACAAACAAATGCAACATCACAATAATCAGATATATATATATATATAGACTGTATCCATATATATATATTAATCTCAACCATCCATATATATATATATACATGCATATATGTATATATATATGGTAATATGCAAAACGCCATCAGATACGGCAATGCAGCATGCATGGTCATGTCGGCTCACCCTAAAGCTACCACGACCCCAGTGGCCTCTCGGTGGCTCGAGCATGACAATCTGCCCTAACTCAACACCAACCACTACTCGAGTGGCCGAGTGGGCGATGATCGAGTAGCATATAAGCGTAAAGAGCAAGCTACACGATGGGGTCCTGCTCGCTGGTCACTCCGACAAATACTACCCATGAGTGGTCGAGTACCACACACGCAGGACTACGCACGCAAATCCAACTACCACCGTCCTATAGTGATAGAGTGCGGCACCTCGATGCTCGCCCTCACACGGGTGACTCCTCCTATAAGTAACCGCGGAGGCGGGATGATGATGGCACACTCTCAACCACAAGGGAGACCTCGTCGCCGCGTGCATGTAAATGCATGAATGCAATGTCTCACATACCGACATCCACCATAGACTCTGCTCTACAGAGAATCATACTAACAGATCTACGCACTCTATCCCCGTAGTAGAGTCGTGACTAATCGATCATAATACTCTATCCCAGAGAGTCATACCAATCTAAGCAACACACTCTCTATCCGTAGAGAGTTGACTCAACTAATGGACACACTCTCATCCCGTAAAAGAGTCGACTTATCCGATTATAACAAGCTAGGACCATCGGTCCGTAGCGATACCCTAAGTATCATTCCTCTAACCATTTACACAATACATGTTCCGTGGTAACATACAACCTAAGGGTACTAGAACTAATCCTAGGTTAAAGACATTATCTACCTACGGATGACCTTTTACCCAAAGTACAATCAGTTGTCATCCTGGACTTTACTATTTGCACTTAACTTAAACAAATTCTAAGTTATTTACATCATCTATATGTATAACTCCTAATCATGATAAAATAAACATGATATCAGCAATGGAGTTAATAGCCGACGGTAGAAGATCAAGCATGCGATAAAAAGAACAGTATCAAGGTAATATGAACACCTAACATGCTCATATCAATGACTAAATCTGAATGAAATATAACTACCTGCACTGGTAGGAAATTACCCACCTATTTTGGCGACTTATGTCCGAGAATACAAGTTGTCTCCACATCCGTGAACCAACCTTTCATATCAAAGTCCTCGCGTTGTTCCCATCTCAACCACTTCTTAATCTGCTGTAAGAGTCTGGTCTCAATTTAATCTAAATAAATCAAACATCATCATGTAATGAACAAGTACTATCATCACTACATAATTATAGCATATCCAGATCAGTTTATTAAACATAACTGATACACAATTATGAACGACCAAATCTATACTTACCTCGCGTCGTTCCACTTTCCTCACAAAGAATCCAGAAGTAAATCCAGTGTTAAAACCTGTAGTCACATACAGTTCATCACCCACTTTATACTGATCAAAAATCTTAACTATGCAATTCACCTTACGCCCATCATGCATTTCCAACAAATCCATAGATCCATCCAACCACTTATCAATATTATGCATTCATAAATATTGATTCATACTTACCCAAACTCGTTTCATTCCTCCACCTTCATCTACTTAAGGAAATCCAATCTAGCTTAGCATTAGTTGAACACTAAGGGAATTCGGCCGAGCTTGTCGCTAAATGCCCAACTCCTCTTGCCTTGGCGATCAATGCTCATAGCCGGTGGTCGGTGAGTGAAGTGTGGTGACGGCGATGATCGCATGTGATGGCATCACTAAACCGAGCTCACACTAAGAGGGGTCAACAATCGATTCAAGCAAAGAAGAGGCGATCAAGCTCTACTGGTTCAGTGGGCGCCGAACGCAGAGTGGTGGAGCCGCAATCGCTCGGGCGGCGACACTGGCAACAATCCAGGCGATGGCTGGAGCAGAGGCGTCGGCTTTGGTGGCAGAGGAAAGAACCCAAATCCGCGACGGTGAAGGGAGGAGACCGCGATTTAGGCGGCGCGACACTTGTTGCTCGACAGAAAAGAGGGTCCTGAGGAACTGACGGCCGCAACATCAAACTCATGCAGAACGAGGCAGCCCTAGGGCGGCGACGAGCGGAGAAGAGGCAGATCGGGCGTCGGCGACGAGTGTGCGAAGGTGGGGGCTGCCGGCCGACGCGCAAGGGCGGCGGCGCATGAGCGATGGCTGCAGCAGAGGCAATCGACGGGGGCGTTGTCGGGCGCGCGGGGAGAAGAAGCCAGAGAACGACATCTGCCACGACGATATCGCCGCCGCTGCCGGTGATGGTCGCCAACGGGCCGCCGAAGATCCAGACGCACAGGGGCGGCGACGCAATGAAGAAGGCGGCAGCCGAATCGGGAGAACTAGGGCACGGGAGATGGACCGAGAGAAATGGGCGTGCGGCGATAGAAATTCGGAGAAGAAACGCGATCGGGGAAAGGAAAAAGGAAAACTGAATCGCGATGAGAAGCGGACGCAAACGCTTGGCTAAACGGGTTAGGTTTTAAATAACGGGTTGGATTTAAGTCTTATATAAGTCATTCACTTGTGGTTAAGCTAACCTAGGTTAAATTCAAGCTAGCCCAACTTGATCCAACCACATGTTTAAACCCCCAAATAGCTACTTAGGTATTTAATACATATACCTAGTTATTTATTTATTTATTTATTTATTTATTTTCCTGCGGTATTTTACAATCTCTACATGTGTAATTGTGATGTATTTGAATTATCCCTAGTCGATGAATTGATGTATTTGAACACCATCAATTCTGTCGAGACTAGCACGAAGTATACTCTTTAGTGTATCCAAGCAGTTGATTCTCACTAGCTAGAGACATTGTGATGTCCGGAGTTAATCATGGATGCTAGTTATGGTAACTAGTTCATTGGAGTGACCAGCTGTAAGACTTTATATGGTTCTCTGCATATATGGATATGTCAATGAAGTTCTTACTGCAGCTTAAGTGCGATGTTTCTTTGACTTGTGGTATTCAAGTCATCTTGGTCATAGAGACTTATGCTTTGACTGTTGGTGCAATCGACCCAGGACTCGAGTTTGACTCAAACTGTATTTTGATGTTAGACAAAACGTATGACATGGGATTATCATGGGAAGTCCAACATGAGTTGACCACGTAAATCCAAGTGTGTAGCCTTGGTGGTGAAAAGTCCAAGCATGGAGCTTGGTGTTGGGAAAATTATCCAAGCATAGAGCTTGGTGTTGGAAAGTCCAATATGGGTTGGCCACGTAAGTCCAAGTGTATAGCCTTGGTGGTGTAAGTCCAAACATGGGGCTTGGCATGGAAAAATTCAAGCATGAGGCTTGGTGTGGGAAGTCTTGAGGATTTGACAAGTTCACTAGGCTCAGGGTCCTTGAGTCAGTGAAGGATGGCATTGCGAAGTCGTGCGCTTGGTGCATCCGAGGGACCGTCGGGCGAGTAGCGAATGGGGCTTGGTGTTTGAGGTTTTACCCGACATCAGTCGACTGGTATAAGTACCAATCGACTGCTCTAGGTCGATTAGACTCGACCGGTGTTCGACCAGTTACGGCCAGCGATCGCGGAGGAGGGTCGATCGTCGACACCATCACCGATCCGATCCGGGTGAATTCAGGCACAGAATATTTTCCAGTCGAGTGATCGCGCCGAGCACTCGACTGATGGGGTTACCAGTCGACTGATGGGTATGATCAGTTGACTGATGGTTATCCGTTGGATTTTTTCCAACGTGGATTCGATCGCAGAGACAACGCATGGAATGATCGAGGTCATGAGCAATGACGGTCGATCGACGGCGAAATCAGCCCAAGGCAAGCGTAAAAGTAGGAGCTTGGGGGAGGATTTCAATAAGAGTTTTTTGGGAGATTTTGGAAGAGAATTACTGTTGCATTCCATACCTTCAAGAGTCAAACCAAAGCAAGCAACAAGCAAAAGTGATCAAAGTCATTTGTGTAAAGATTTCATTTGTGTTCTTTGTATTTGCTTGTATTTTTATATTATTGTGTAATTTCTTGTACGAGGTTTCTCCACCCCCAACTTGTGGTCGAGAAGGAGTTTTGTTAGTGTCATGTGCATAACACGAGCTCGTTAAGCTTAACCCATGGAGTATAAACCCAAAGGTTTCAAACCACATATATCGATTATGTCTTGTGTGTTGTATTGTATTCGTTTTGTATTTCTATCATTTCCACTGCGCTAATGATAATCGTAGACAAGCGATACGCAAGAACGAGCAAATTTCACCGTACGACGATTAAGGGCTATTCACCCCCCTCTAGTCGGCCACCGATGTTCCAACATTGACATCTTAAGCAAGTATCTCCAAGGAGATGTGGACCCAGGATGATTGGGGAATATAAGTCGAAATGTCCGAAGGTGTTTGAATAGCCTATAAAGGATTCACCACTCCTTGCGAGGAGATGTATACTCTTGGCCTCTCGTCGGATTGTAACTAAAGTCTTTGGCCAAAGCATTATATGTTTAGAGTAAGATACTCTAGGATACATGTGTAATAATTAGAATCCGTAGGACGAGGAAATGATACTTGGGCTAGGTGTGATGTAGTCAGCCTAGTAGGGACTGACACTATAGATCATGTCCTAAACCAAGTAGGTATAAGATGAGTGAAGGGAACGGAGCACGATTCATTGTAGCTACTGAAGGGTTTCAGAAATGGTTCTAGGAGCAACCGTTGATTTTCTGATTAATTGGGGATCATGATGTACTACTAGGTGTCACTCATGATCATTCTATAATTAATGGTTAATTATAGACGACCAACATAAATCGGGAACCTATTTGGTCACACGCACAATGAGCGTAATCCGAAGGATTTAAAACGAGCTTGAGAATGAGATTCTCATATCGAGAGAAACTAGGTTTGGTTGGACCAAACAAGGAGCGAGCATGAATTCGTTTCAGTCGCAATGGAAGCATGGATGGGTCGAGTCTTATGAATACATGATAGATGAACCAAAGTGGTTTGGTTCTAATCCAATGGTGAAAAACAAACCAAAGTGGTTTGGTTTATTTTAAACGAATGAACCAAAGTTGGTTCGATTCGTTTTAACTTAAAATAGACCAACTCAGTTCGGTTTATTTTAACTTAAGTTATTGGAGCGGGTTAATGGGTTTTTGTTAGGAACCAATAACTCTAAGAAGAAGATTTCTTGATGGTTAAGAAACACGCGCTCTATAAAAGCGCGGCTAGAGATTTGGAGAGTCATAAGTTTTATTTTTGTAAACTTCTCTTCCTCTCCTCTCCCTCTCTTCTCCTTGCCGCCGCCCAAGGAAGCCACGCCCAAGCTTGTGCCGTTGTTCAACCTTGTGCCGCCAACGTCCAACTGCTGTCGGCCACCCTCTGACGATCCTCCGATGACCCTCCTTGGCTCTGGTGACCAAGGACCAGCCAACTCTCTTCCTTTGGCCGACGCCAAGTTCTCCACCAAGCTGTCCAGTTTTTGGACAGCTTGTTTCCTTCTTGTCGGAGCGTCATTTGGACGACGTTTGGAGCTCTGACAGCCACTTCCTTATTAGGGATTGGATCTCCGATAATCCTCATAGATGGAGGACCAAAGATTCGTCAATCAGTTGACGAATACCTCTTCGGAGAAGCGAATTTTGGGGACTCATTTTTGCATTCGAATTTTAATTCGGATTATAATCTCTCAATCACATCATCTTCGACATGAGGCTAGTGACTCCTACAAAGACGAGGCTCATAGCTTGGTGAAGCTATCCCAACGATACTCAGCGTGGATACGGATAGAGGCAATTCTAGCGTGAGTTACTCCGGTTGATGTCATTCCCGCTGCACGTGATACGTCATGTATAACTAGCATAATTTTCTTTTATTGCAAAATTTGAAACTGCGATTATGTTTACACATGTTGTATCTTACATGCGTGTAGTGTGTGTCGTAATAAATTAGATTTATTGCTTTTAATTCTTCTGTTGTGCACATGTTTACAAAACATGTTCGAACACACACTCGCCGCGGTACCAGAGAAACCCAACAGTTTTATTTGTATGTTGTTAAATAAAATTGTATGGTTGATATTGTATTACAGGATTTCGAATATAAATAAAATGGATTCAGCAAATCTGTATTTCCAAGGTTAGCGATGATTTTGAAAAATTTTATTGCTAACTGTCGATATACGACATTAGAATTTTGAGGTTTAATGATGAAATTTAAAATTTCGTCGCTAGAGTTTGGCATATCAGTCGAGTCGACAGTTGACGCGTTCGACTGTTGTAGGATGTTAGTGATAAAATTTATATATTTCGTTACAAACGTGTCACCCATCGAGGCATCAGTCGAGGGTCTCTCGATTCTGTGGCTGACCAAAATTAGACAATCGAGTGATGTTAGCGATGAAATAAGTTATTTTCATCGTTAATCTTACAGTCGAGGCGCTAGTCGAGTGTTTTTCGATTCTGTGGCAGGTAAAAAAATTAGACAGGCGATTGCTTTATTGCGTCACTCAACTGATAGTTAGCGATGAGTTTTGTATATTTCGTCGCTAATATCGGTGATTTTTCTATGTCTGTTATTCAAGATTTTGCGACAAAATATTTTTTGTTGGCGACATTTTTTTTCCGTCGGTATTGTTAACGACGAAAATACTTTTAATTTATCGCTAATATTTCTTTGCGACAAGTTTATCATGACGACTCTAGCGAAGAAATATTTTCATCGTAAAAATTATTTAGCGACGAAAATAAATCATCGCTATTTTCCTTTTTTTTTTAGTGCATTTGAGGATAAGGTAGAATGCACCATAATTAGCAATGGACGATTTATATCTTCATGGATTATATATGCCCCTATATATTCCTAGCGAGTTTAAGATTTTTTCTAAGATGCTTCTTTTTATTTTATTTTATTTTAGTATCTAGGAAGGTTGACGATGCTAATTACATGGCTAAATTGTTTTAAAGAAGATTGTACGATTATATATCTGTAAAAGATTAGAATCGTCAATCTAACGATTTTCATCGGTCTATTTCACGACCACTGTAAGGGAGATAAATCATGGAAGATTCTATGGACCTTAACGTGGTGGCTAAAACACACGTGGGTCATCTGAATCTAGAAAAAAAATTTAGACCTCCTTCATAATCGATCTATATCATATCTGCAAATACCGTCGTATCTTAGCCACCACGTCATCCCTATAGAAACATTGTATGACTACATATATATAGTACTATGGAGCTTAGTATTGGATCGAAATGATAATTAAGTTCCTAAATCACTTTTGAAAAGGCCAAGTTATGAACTTAGTTATTATTTTCCATCACCAAATCAATGAGCAAAATGAGGTAATAAATTGGACATTATCTACTTTAATACAAAATATCATTCAAAAAATTTTAAAAATTAGAAAGATTGTTTGCCACATGTTAAATATACTTATATTATATTTATACTTTTTGTTGTTAACTTTTAACCTTTTTTTAAGTAGTGCATGGGTTCAACTCTTTAACTCCTTTGAATTTATTATCTTTGTCTGTTTCTGAACATGCTAATTTAAATGGTAAAAGAAAGGCAAAATTAGTGAAGCAAATGCACGAGAATATTTAACAATAGATTAAAAATAGGACTATACATACTATGCTAAACATGCTAAAAAGAGACCAAGAAAAATGATCTTTGAACCGACAAATTGATAAATTGGGTCAGGGTCCATCTGATAAATTGAGGACTATATATATTTTTAAAGTGTCGTTTATATGTATCTAAAAGTATCAATTCGAAGTCATTAACAATAGTGATCAGAAGGTTTTTAAAATTTAAGGTTTTAAGAAAATTAGCACATACATATAACTTATCATAGAGATGTCGGAACTAGACGTTACCACCATCAATACCTTTATTTCATTATCCTCTTCCATTATATGTCAATTTTTCAAAAATCCAAATCTCTTACACCCGGCAATGGATTTCGATCAAAACTCATTGATTGATCTAAAGAGTTCCAATTAGATTCATTCAAAGTATTATAGGTTTCTGAAGTGTCATAGAATCTATATGTGTCCAAAAATATTAGTTTGATGTCATTAACAATAGTGATTAGAAGGTTTTCAAAGTTTATAACTTTAAGACAATTGACATATACGTATAACTTATCGTAAGGATCAAAACTAGATATAAACACCTCAAAACTAGATATCAATGGATTTCGATCAAAATTCATTGATGACTTAGAGAACTCCGATTAGATTCATTCCAAGAGTTACAGGTTGCTGAAGTGTCCCAAAATTTATATGTACCCAAAAATATCAGGTCAAAATTATTAACAATATTGTGATATTGATTTTGCACCAGTACTATATGTGATGTTAGTCTTGCAAAATCAGTATCATTGTGGTGTTGATCTTGCAAGACCGGCACCACTATGGTGTTGGAGCCGGTCTTGCATCAAGACCACGTGTAGTGATTTTATTTTTGATTTTAGAGATAATGTCGATTTTAAATGTGGTATAGATTTTGTATGTATGCAATAATAGATAGAGAAAAGATTAATTTAAGAGGAAAGAAAAGAAGAAGAGAATATTGCATGTAAAGGAGAAAATTTATTAGAGAGGTAATGCAAGAATTTAATGTGCTTTTTGAGAAATATGAAATTCTGGTGTATCTTTTGGGCATTAGTAAATTTCATGTGCACCCTTTGATAAATTGACGAAGTTTTTTTTATCTTGCTCATTTAATATGTGTATTTGTCATAGTTTCGCATCACCTAACTGGAGCATTTATTAGTCGTCTAAGTACATATTTGTATCATCTTAAATGTGTCTCTCGGAGTTTTTCCTCAATAGATATAACTCCGACTTTCTTTCTAATGCACTCAGTTTTTATTTTATCTATCCTTATATGTCTACACATCCACTTTAACATCCTCATCTCTGCTCATATACTCGTAGTTCAACATTCAACGTCATATAATATAGCAGGTCTAATCGTCGTTTTATAAAATTTCTCTTTAAATTTTAGAGCTATTTTATGATCACATAAAACATCCGATGTTCTTCTCTATTTCAATGATCCTATTTATATTTTATATAAAATATATCTCTTAATCTCTTCAGCATGTATTTTATAAAAATGATCATAAATACTTAAATTCCTCAATTTCAAATAGTTTGTTATCTACTCATCTCCTATCTTAATATTTATCTCATTATATTTAATATTACTAAACTTAAATTACATTTCATAAAATTTGTGTTAACAACTTAATAAGTAAACAAAAAGTTAAAAAAGAAAGAACCAAAAAATAATGGCATTAGTCAAACTTAACGATGGCAAAAATTTGTCGGCGAGTAGTAATAATAATAATAATAATAATAATTAGGCATAAAATATTGAAAAGGCCAAGAACTTTTCTCTTTGGGGACAGCACTCCACTCCACTAACAGGAGAGACAAAGTGGAAAAGTGGTGCCAAAAAGCCTTCTTCTTCCTTGCTTTCTTCACAACACTCCAAATGGTTGCAGAAGCCCGTGCAAATTAAATAAACAGGAAATTCGTCAAAAATAAATAAATAAATAAACACATAAAAGATTAAGTAAGAGTGATTGGGATTGGGATATATAGTTATATACAATGCACGGTGTTAGTCCCAATGAGATTGTCATTAAGGTAAGCAAAAGGGGTTAGGACTAATCCCTGTGTCCTTATCTCTCTTAATGTTAGTTTATTAGCCACTTTCTCGTGATGCTCGTTTTCTTCTTTTTTTGGTGGAAAACACATAAATTTTAAAATGTTTTATTGTTTAGAAAGGATTATTCTAAATAGATGCGGAATCACAAGCTTTTTCTTTCTATTATGAATTTCTAATTTATCTCTCTCCTACAAACATAAAACAATCATAGAGAGATTATTAATGTAATGATACTATTTTTTTTTTAGATCTCCATTATATTATACTAAGGAAGAGCTTTATTGTCCCAGGGACACGATGCAGAGGTAAAAACAGAGAGGCATCTCACAAAAAAATATAGTTCGATCTTTTACTGTGATATCGTTCGACAGTGAATTTTAAAAAAAAATCATTCAAACGGTCCTGAGACTCAGGAATTTGTCCGGTGAATGATGTGATTATGGAGTTCAGATTGAATCGTGAAAAAACTATTAGTGTTTTTCTGATTTATCTTTAGTGATTGGTGGAGGTCACTTAGGCTCCCATCTTACCCGACTCAGATGTTAATAAAGCATCCTGAAGATCTATGGAACAGAATTAATTATTCTCAAGAATTAATCAAATCGAAAGTTAGGATAATTTGGTGCCAAAAAAACTTCCTTGGCATGCTCACAAAGCTAGCTATAAGTGTGCATTTTATATTTAAAGGAGAATCTTTTCGATTCTGAAAGATAAGAACACTCCTTAAAAGTCTTAGCCTTAGGTCACAATTTGAACTAGAATATTGTTAGATTTTATTGGATTAGGTATTAATTGATCATTATTAGAGGTTCATTTGGGTTTTAATTTATTTATTTTTTTATTAATAAGAGGTAGAGTTTCGCCCGACTAATTCACTTGGCGAACCGGTCCTGTCCCACGGTCTCCGAAGAGTCTTCATCGGCCCACAAAGATAAATCAGGATGATGCGTCATCAAATCGTCGTGAGAAATATGTACGCTAATTGGGTCTGCACCCCCACTCCGATCCAACTAGAAAACAGGGATCGGATTCACCTCCGCAATCCGCGAGCAAGTGGAAAACAATAAAATCTCCTCCGTAAATTGTAATTAGCGAGAATCGAACCATGACTGTCGCAGTGACGTCCAAGCTCTTACCGACGCCAATTTGGGTTTTAATTGGTTTTACAAGAAGTGGGTGAAGGCATGGCTCATCTTCTTTGGATAAACCTAGTGTCTTAATATAATGCTTTAGAAAGGTAGTGGAAAGGAACTTTACTTTTTTCCTATTTTTAAAATATTTTTTATAATGATCTTTGATTTTTTTTTTTTTTTTTTAAAAAGAGAGTATAATTTATATGGTAAATTTGATCAAAATTGTTATATAAATTAAAAAAAAAAGAAACATTCAAATGCCAAATCTTACTCTTTAAAAAAACTCAAACACACATCTATTTTTTTTTATTGAACCAAATTGATTCTTCTTTTTGTAATTTTTAAGTTTTTTTATAAATTGATTATGTGACATATGATAAATTGCTCTGTAGTAATACATATTTACTAAATTGCTCTTATTTTTATTATAGTAAAAGAGTATTTATTTTTAAAAATATTAAAAGAGCCTTACATTTTATTTTTTTCAACCCAAATATATCCTATTTTAACATTATTATAACAACTATGACCCCACCAACTATAACATAGAATAAAATTATTAAATATTGAATGTTATTGTATGAAAATATTCTTTATCAATTTAATCAAAATGACTTGAATTTTATTAAAATCGTTTCATGTTACTCTAACTAACGAATATTATCTGAAAAACCCTCAAGCTTGACTTTTCTAATAAAATCACTTTAATAAAAAAAATCAAATGCCCCTCGACAAAATAAATTTATGAAATATTAAATAAACATAAAAGAAGTTAGATTTGGCACATTTATTTGATGATTAATTGACACTTTATCCAATGAACTGTGGGATTAATTGTTTACAGCTCAATTGGTGCTAAGTTTTCTTGTGCTTGAAAACGAGAGCAAAAGGTAGGTCCCACAAGGAAGATGACAACTTTGAAACTTTGTAGATATACATGTCAATTCTTCTAACGGTCTTTTTCCGTTTTATCGAGAAAGTAAATCAAAATTTTAAATGACAAATATAAAGAAGAAGATTAGTCGATAGTCTAAGACAGTGAAATCTTTAGGAATTAAACTTTTGTCAATTTAAAAATTATCTCTTTATATTTATCAATTAGGAGTAATGTTCGATGAAATTCATATATTTTTTTAATATTACGATATTATTCATTTTGGATTTAAATATTTATAGATTTATTTTTAAATTTTATCCAAAATTTTTTATAACAATTGATATATCTTTTTATCTTATAAGCTTATGATCTTTTCTATAAAAAAAAATAGAATCGCTATATTAACGGTCCCCCTCAGTTGCCCCTAACCAAAGAGGAAAGTAAATCAAGCGGGTACGAGTGTGGATTGTCTTAGCAGACTTGAGCGTCCCAAGGGATCGATTTCTATTTGAGGAAAAGTTCATAAATACGTCGTAACTAGGGATCGATCTAAGGGTTCTTAATTATCTATGTAGACGTCCTATCACTGTACTATAGCCCGGGGCTATCTCATGATTTTTCTCATATCTTTTTAATTTGAGACTTTGATTATATTCTTAACAATTCTTCCATCAAATAAAGGACCACATTGGATTCCGCCTCAAGCTCATTCATCCTCGAATAATTTCCTCTGGTTGATGTTCGATACTAAATTCATCAGGTTTTCCTATCAGTTGTCCAATCCTTCTTATCTAACTGAACTTTTTGTCTGGTATCTAGTCTATTAAATCTTTCTGTTTGGTATCTAACCCACTAGGTATTCTTATCATTGTTTAATCTTTCTAATTAACTGTACTTTTGTTTGATATTTGATTCTCTTGGCATAAACATAGAAGTTCTCATTTCCTTCCTTTGAGGTTACTATTTCATCAACATAGCTTGACTTGCATCATAATTCTAATATTAATTGTTAGATTCGATGAAATTTATATATTTCTATATATATATATATTTCTATAATATATATATATATATATATATATATATATATATATTTTCAAGTTTTATTAAAAAAAAAATCTCGTACTAATAAAGATATTTTTTTCATCTTTACAAGTTTATGATTTAATGACTTTTTTCCAATGCACCTCGTGGTCAAAGTGACTTGGAGTTCTTCAAAGATATGAAGTTGATTTTGCTCTCGTAGACAATTCTACGAAGACTTTGAGTGTGTACCATTGAGGGAAGTCAATGGACTTGTTAGACGAGTAGAGTCATCGTGGAGAGGGTGAGAACATGCAAAGAATAATGCATTTACCAAAACCATTATTAGGAGGGGAGTAGGTTTGACAAAGCGTCTTAAAGCGAGTGGTTTGTATTTAATCCATGTGTTTGATTCAAATAATTATATATAATTTTAATTATGTGATTATTAGAAAATAA
Source organism: Wurfbainia villosa (assembly GCA_025175895.1). Taxonomy (NCBI): domain Eukaryota; kingdom Viridiplantae; phylum Streptophyta; class Magnoliopsida; order Zingiberales; family Zingiberaceae; genus Wurfbainia; species Wurfbainia villosa. Next base: position 7,701,869 of record CM046007.1, read on the forward strand.
ATCATAACTTTGAAATAAAATATAATTTTTGATAAAAATTTTGTTTGATTGGAAATTTTAATATATAATTTAGTTTAATATTTTATTAAATTATTCTTTATCTTTTGCTCAATTAATTTGACGATGACGGAAGAAATATTAATGACGACGATAAATGACGGCTTCAGTGTCCGACGGCCGACGGCGACGCGGACTAACCAACTCACGGCGATGGCGGCGGCGATCGATCACGGCGACGACGGTCGACCAACCGACGATGACGGTCGACCAACCGACGATGACGACGGTGGTCGACCTATCGACGACAACAACGACGACCAGTCGACCGACGGCGACAACGATGGGCGACCGATCGACGGCGGCAGAGGGCGATGGGCGGCGACGAGCGATGGCGACGACTGGTGACAGACGACAGCGGCGACGACGGGTGGTGGCAACGGACAGCGACTGTCGACTAGCAATGGCGGGCGGCGACAAATCGATTGAGTTTTGACAAATTGATATTTAATATATTATTAGGGGTAATATTGGGAAAAAAATTTCTTAACTCCGAGAATCAACAAAAACTTCGGTTCTTCAAGGTTTTCTAATTTCCCTTAAAAATATTTTTGTTCATAATCAGGTAATGAACAATTACCAAATAATTATTCATAATCTAAACCAAATAAGATTTTTATTGATAACATATTAAGGTTATCAACAAAAACTCCCCCTGCCGAATGCACCCTAATAGCGTAGTAGTTGACTTGGACCGACCTAATTGGATTATAAATGAATAAAACATTCCTAAGTAAATTTAGAATTTAGCTTGGTAATAATTTCTTCACAAAGTCAATTAAATAAATAAATTTAAATGACTCATAAAATAAAATGGAAAAAAAATATGAATACTTATATATTCAATTTGTTAATATTGATAAATAAAGATTATGAATAGTTGATGAGCATTTTTTAAATTAAGAGTTTGATAATATTTAAACCAAATTAAATTTGAACATCTATTTCAATCGTTTAATTCATTTTAAATTCGATTTGAGTTGATTTGACTCAATTACTTCATCAAATTATCTAAAATACTATAACATTCGATTCGACAAGGATGATGAATGCATTTGATGTCTAGAGCTTGAAAAAGCTTTAACATTTTTTTTTTATATAACCAAAGTGTCATATCTCTAATTTGATTATTTATGGGATGGATAATTTAGTCCCGTATAAATTTTTTCATCGATCATCGTCATAAATCCAAATAGCATAAACGAGATCAACGAGGGACTTAGCATGCAAATAGTTTGAGTCCCTTTGAAGACTCAAACTAAAAAAATATCGAATTTTGTACGAAAATCATTTTACTGTTCTGCCTGCTACATCATGCCCCGAAAAATCAGCTTTAATATTAAAAAAAAAATTATGAAATCGTCCTATTAATTATTCTCTCCTATTGTTTTTACGAATGAAGAAGATAAATCAAAATTTCAATTAGTAAGTATAAAAGAAAGAAATCGATCGAGTAATGAATTCTTTGAGAATTGATCTTTGTTCACTATGGATAAATTTTTTTGTACTTATCAACTAGCCCCTAGGGTAAACTCAGATGGCTAACACAGTCGCGTTAAGGTTTGAAAGGGCAAGGGGTCGATTCCTGAATGTGACGACTAGGCTATCGATAACTCTGCATTTCTGTGTTAGTCACCTGACACATGATTTATCCTCCTCCACACGTAGGGACAGCGATGGAAGGCCGCTAATGTGATGGTTTTATATATTTTTTTTATACTTATCAACTGAGTTAGTCCTGAACTTGAATGTCGTGTAGACTATAAAACCTAATTAGCTACCTTCTTTGTTCTCTCATTTCATTTTTCGGAGACAAAAGTCCCTACATAGATGGCGTAGTGGCTAAGGTACGACGGTGTTTGCAGAAGTGACATGAGTTGATTTCAAATGAGATCTAAAATTCTTTTCTGAATTCAGATAACCTCCACGTATCTTGGCCACCACATCAAAACTCATAAGATTCTTCGTGATTTACTTTCTTCACAATGACCGTGGAATAAATCGGAAGAGACCGTTAGATTGACGGAGTCGGAAATCAAATGTATCAAGTTAGTTTCAGCAACACTACTTACCAAAGTGGCACACTGACCTATGCAAATGCATAAGCATACAGGTTAACTTAGCCACTGCGCCTCATTCGAACCCACATCCATAAATGATCACTAGCCACACCACGATGATCTATATACGCTTAGCGTCCCTCTTCCTCTCTGTAATTTCTTGTCATCGCACTTTGGGAACCCCGACCAAACTCAAATGCCGATGCATCTGCTATGTTGTTGTTATCACAGCTGCAAATATTCCTCCAAATTATTAAGCAAAAGGCACAGAATCAAATAATGATGGAGCACATCATAAGGAAAAAGGGAATCGCCAGGCAATGCACAGTCCCCTCTTCCTCTGCTGCAGCAGCAGTAGCTCAGCGGCTGATGGCAACGCAACGTCCGACTGTCATGAGGAGCGAGTCTAGATTCCATGCCTCGCTCACATGTTTGCTCATCGACTCTGGTCAGAAACAGCAGCAATTCATTCCCATTGACGGGTAACTTTTCTCTGCTGCAAAAGGTTCGTTCCTAGCTCCGTGGAAACAGTGATTGGATGGGCGATGATGGCAGCTTCGCCATTCTCGCGGACAAATGGGGGTTTTTGTTTGCATGTCTTGGAGTCAGAGGTTGGTTTTGGAGCGTAGGCTGGGTTTCTGAGCCATTGGGTTAGGAACGGTACAGTGCCGGTGAGAGATTCCCCTCGGCAGTAAGCGCCGAGCAGCAAAAGATAAGCAGTGCCCTTTGGGGAAGACAAAAAGAAAAATATTTATCTGCTGTTCGTTTGGAATCATTCATTCGAATTTTGTAAAATTTAAACTTTAGAGAAGAAATAACAAAATTAAAGTCTGAATATGCACCTTAATATGACTCCGAGAGTGCAAAGTAATCTGTCCTCAAGGCTAGAACGGCATAGATTTACTATAAATGAAGCACGGTTTGATTTCAGAAGAAGTTAAAATCCTCTCTAGATTTAACAGAATCTCCATCGTTTTTAGTCATCACGAGTTTTGTTCATCCGTAATTTATCTTTTTCACCATAATTAAGGGATCGACGATGAAAAATTTTAAGAGCGAGGATTTTCGTCTTTTGTCATAAGAGAGTGCAAAGTAATCATTCCCATGGAGATGATATATTGATTGATGCGATATAAATTTGTACTAGTAAATAAAGATTAATTTTTATTACTGAATGTCGTCCTCCACCGTATTAGTCAACCGCATTGCAATCAAAGATTATTCATAATTTTTCTCTTTCTCTCATCGCTGTGGGGACTGACTTTTTGCATCAGAGACTCTTCAGTATAGATTAACATCTCTTGCATTAGAGAGTACAAAGAAATCCGTACAATGTTCTTATAATTTCATTAAGCATTCGTAATTCGATTTTCAATTATAATATATTATAGAATATTTTCTTTTAATATCGTGAATTTGAGATTTGGACTCTTAAATAATTCATTGTGAATTTTTTTAAATTTATTTCGACATTCCATAAGGATTATATACCATTTAGTGTTTAAAAAAGTGTAAAATAGGTACCCAACAAAGTACTTGAAGTGTGTCGTATTATGCTTGGCATGCAAATTTGTACGATGCAGTGCACAGCATTGCTCATATTTAGAACCTAAATTTATTGTTTGCTTATATTCATATTTAGTAATTATTGCTAGATCAGTGCAATGGTAAAACGATACGATATTTAGGATAATAAATGAATTAAATGTTCATAAATAAATTTAATATTCTACTCGTTTATTTACGTTCGTTCAATATACATCAAAATTAATTAATAAATAAATTTGAACAACTTAATAAATTAAATAAACAAGCTTGAACATATATATATTCGGCTTGTTAATATTTATGAACCGTATTTATGAATAAATTCATTTAAAATTTATTTATAAATTTATTTATACTCATTTATAAATAAAAATTTAAATAAATAAACAAGTTTGATTTAAGAGTTTGATAATGTTTAAATAAATCAAACTTAAACAAGTTTGAATCAAACTTGAATCGAGTTTAATTAGAAGTTTGATATATATTAAACAAGTCAAACTCAATCTCAAAAAAAAAAAAAGTCAAGTTTGAATAGATTTTTCAATAGCTTAGTTAATTTTATGTTTGACTTGACTCGGCTTAATTATCTTATCAAACAAGTCTAAATACTATAAAATTTGACTTGACTCGTTTACAGCTCGGTCGATATCTTACAAGTTAACAAGTTAGTATGGTTCTATTTTTTTACTGAGATAAATTCGATTTTGAATTTTAAAAAATTTGAACGGATGATCTTGAATCAGATATAGATCGAGAGTTTATCTTTTCGGACAGAATATTTTTTCAACATCGGATCTATTTTATAGAGACAATGCGACCTTATTAATTTAATTGTTAAATTGTAAATATTTTGTTTAATGTATTTTAATGATCGGAGATTCTTCTGAAATTATTTAACGCCCTATTTAGAAGATCCGTGAAATCGAATCAATAGATCAGAATTAATAGGATCTAAAAACATTCCGTGAAATCGAATCGATAGATCAGAATTAATGGGATCTAAAAACATTCCGTGTCAAACGAAAAAAAAAAAAAACAACGAGCAACAATGGCAGCGTTTGCAGTGATCGATGCCTGTATTTGCACCCATCGTAATGCCCCCAAAACCTTCATTTGTCCCGAGGATGGATGAGAGTATGATGTCGCCATCGATCGTTCACTCGGTTTGTCCAAAGATTTCCACTCCTTTGGCTGGCTGCAGATGGCAGACAAAAACTCTCACGATGGAAAAAAAAAGCGTTTATTCCTGGCCATGGCACCAGTCCTCTCTGCGCCTCTGCTCAATGCCATACCAGAAAGGAACAGAACGAGCACAAGCTCCCTTTTCTCAAGAAGCAACTCAAGGTCCCTTAACTGTGCGTCAATCCCCTGAACAAATACAGAAAAGTCACAGAAAGCCAACTTTCTACCCTTCAACTCAAAGCAAAGCAAAGCAAAGCAGAGCAGAGAGCATGGCGAGCTTGCGCCCTCCTCCTCTCTGTGCCCAGTGGCCAGTAGTCATGTGACCTCCAGTTGTTTTTATCTGCCATCCGCTTACAAAGAACTAAATCTCGTTTATCCTTTGAGCTTTTCTCACAGTTCGATGTGCAATACAACTAAGCAATTCTTTAAGGGAAAAGACTGTTTAAACAATGAATTTTCTTCCTTGCGCATGTATATAAACGCATCCTTGCTTTTCACCTACCTTTCACGGTTCCTGCCTCATCCTCCTCGCGCTGTGGCTTTGCAAAATGGGTTCTTTGTCATGGAAGGCCATGGCGGTGGCTGCAATTCTAGCCCATGTGTGCTCCTCCAGCGAGTTGGAGCAGAAAGATAAGATCACCGGGCTGCCTGGCCAGCCGCAGGTCGACTTCCAGCAATTCTCAGGCTATGTCACAGTGGACCAGTCGAAGAAAAGGGCTCTTTTCTACTATTTTGCTGAAGCAGAGACGGATCCCTCCGCGAAACCCCTCGTTCTCTGGTTGAATGGAGGTAATGCTGCTTCCTTTCGCTGATATCGCCCCTCGGAGGAGTTTAATGCTTCTTGTTCGCAGGGCCTGGTTGCTCGTCGCTTGGTGTTGGGGCATTCTCTGAGAATGGACCCTTCAGGCCGAGTCGAGAAGTGCTGGTTAGAAACGAGTATAGCTGGAACAAGGGTAACAATTGTTTCATTCATGAGCTTTAGTCTATGATTCAGAAATATCTGCAGCAACGCTGTGTGCTATGTTCTTCAGAGGCAAATATGTTGTACTTAGAGGCCCCTGCTGGGGTTGGATTCTCCTACTCCAGTGACCCTTCCTACTATGAGAGCGTGGATGATAAGATGACAGGTACAATGAATGTTCCTAATCCTAGCTCACTCGATTTCAATGAGTGCTGTGCTGCTTCACTCATTGTGCTTTCGTTTCTTGCACTGATTGTGTCACCTTTCTCTTTGCTTTTGCTTTCTTTTTGGTTTCTACAGCCAGAGACAACTTAATCTTTCTTCAACGCTGGTTCGAGAAGTTCCCACGGTACCAGAACAGGGACTTGTACATTACTGGGGAGAGCTATGCAGGTGGGTGATGAATCTTCTTCCTTTGATCTTCTTCGAAATGAGGCTGCTTTATATAGTGCTCAAGGTTTCTTAATGTCGTCTTCATCAGGGCATTATGTCCCACAACTAGCACAGCTCATGGTCGAATTTAACAAAAAGGCAAAGATGTTCAATCTCAAAGGAATTGCTGTGAGTCGCATTCGAGTAGTTGTGTTCTCTCCTAGTGCATCATCACATCTGTGGCATTGACAATTTTGCTTTTGCATAGCTTGGTAATCCAGTTCTCGACTTCGCGACCGACTTCAATTCGAGAGCAGAATTTTTCTGGTCTCATGGATTGATATCAGATACTACCTACAGAATCTTCACCTCCGCTTGCAACTATTCGCGGTATGTGAGCGAGTACTATAGGGGCTCTCTTAGCCCAGTGTGTGCAAGAGTGATGAGCCAAGTGACAAGGGAAACAAGTCGGTTTGTCGACAAATATGATGTCACCCTGGATGTGTGTGTACCATCAGTTCTTTCACAATCTTTGGTTCTTAGTCCTCAAGTATGTTTGAACAATCTTAGAGCATGTATCTTTTTGCCTTCTCTTGATCACTGTCTCTGAAATGGTTCTTATTGTTGCCACAGCAAGTCCCTGAGAACATTGATGTGTGCATTGAAGATGAGACGGTGAGTTATCTCAACAGGAAAGATGTGCAAGATGCTCTCCATGCTCGCCTCGCCGGAGTCACAAAATGGACTGTTTGCAGCAGGTATCGAAGCTTATTGTTCAGCTTCATGAACTATGAACACAATGCTATGGAATTTTGCCTAAGCATTGTAAGTTTGGATGCAGTGTTCTACAGTATGAGCTACTCAACTTGGAGATCCCCACGATTACTCTTGTCGGCTCGCTTGTTAGGGAAGGGATACCGGTGTTGGTCTATAGGTAACAAAGTCCCTGTACTTTCGGATGAGCTCTATGGATTTAGTGTGCTTCTTTGCAATGGAAGAAGCTTATGTTTATGTTGCTTCCACAGTGGGGATCAGGATTCAGTCATCCCTTTGACAGGGAGTAGAAGCCTTGTGCAGCAATTAGCGAATGAAATGGGACTGAAAACTACGGTTCCATACCGGGTGTGGTTCGAGGGGCAACAGGTAATTCACACACAGCATACAGTTGAAGTAGTTATAGATTTTCATGACACTTAGTGAGCTCAAACATCCCTAGTCGATAAGTGAATTTGAGCCACGGATTCATGTTTCCTTTGGTTGACAACAACAGGTAGGTGGATGGACACAAGCATACGGAGATATCCTTTCGTTTGCAACGATAAGAGGAGCCTCTCACGAAGCACCGTTCTCGCAGCCAGAGCGTTCTCTTGTGCTCTTCAGATCGTTCCTGCAAGGCCGGCCGCTACCGGAGACTTTCTCGGAGATTCCCTGACAGTCACTGAGAGTGTGAGTGATGTGTGTGTGTGTGTATATGTATTCCATGAGAATTCAGCATTCATCCCCTAGTTCTCGATATGCTTGAACTGAGTTGGAGTTGGGGAAATAGTGAAAAGAGAGCTTAGTGATTGTGTCATGAAATGTGTCGCGGCGATTTGCAGTCAGTGGTTTATGGATCTATGTTTGGCAGTTCTATGTTTGATGACCAATAAAGAGAATGCCCAGTTATGTTTGTTCAAAAGCTTGTCATTGTGTTAGTTCCTGAAAGTAAGAGATATTTGCAACTAGAAGTTTGTTCAGGAAGTAGTCCAAGAACAATTCGATATGTATAATTTTCATATTAAACTCGGGGCATATCGACTTTTTTAGTAGCATAGACACGAGTAGTATCATTAAAGCAATCATTTGTTGTAGTGTTGTGCTTTCGGCAATCATGTGTAATGCTTACAACCTTACGGTTCGACTACTCGAATAGAAGATACGATTTATGCAAACGAGAGAAGGAAAAGTTACCGACAACCAAAGGAAAGGTTGGACTTAAAGAACTATACTTCTGAATCTTCTTTCTTCTTTGCGACCCGCCATTGAACGAAACTTCTACTTAGCTATTTGATTATAGGCGAGAAAATTGAATTGATTGAACAAGAATGTAGGCGAGAAAACTTCTACTTAGCTATTTGATTGACCTAGCAGAGGTCTTTTTTGTTTTGTGATGAAAATAAACTAAGTCTTTGAAATGGTTGTTCAAACTTAGTTTGATTTCTTTTTTATGAACATAAACTTGATTCAGTCTTAACTTGAGCTTGAGATTGCTTCGTTTAGATATTTTCGAGTACTCATTAAATGGAATACAAAATGGAAAAGCCGTTGGACCAGATGATATTTCGGTAAAGGTATGGAAGTGTCTTGGGAAATAAAGTATTGAATGACTTATAAAATTATTTAACATGATATTGAAAACAAAAATGAAGTCTGATCAATGGAGGGTAAGTATCCTAATTCCCTTATATAAGAATAAGGAAGACATGCAAACTTGTGAAAACTATAGGGGTATTAAACTAATGTGTCATACCATGAAACTTTGGGAAAGAGTAATAGAAAAAAGAGTAAGGAAAGAGACCACGATTCTCGAAAATCAATTTGGATTCATGCCAGAAAGGTCGACAATAGAAGTTATACATCTTCTCAGATAACTAATTGAAAAGTATAGAGAGCAAAAGCAGGATCTACATATGGTATTCATTGATTTAGAAAAAACTTATTATAGAGTTCCAAGAGAAATAATATGGAGAATTTTAGAAAAAAGAGGTGTTAGTGTAACATATATCGAACTAATTAAGGATATATATGAGGAAATAACGATCAGAGTGAAGACTTCTGGTGGATTAACTGAAGCATTTCCAATAAAGATAGGATTACATCAAGGATCAGCTTTAAGTCCCTATCTTTTTACACTAATCATGGATGAACTCACTGGACATATTCAAGACACAGTACCATGGTGTATGTTGTTTGCAGATGATATTGTTTTGATAGATGAGACACGGGAAGGAGTAAATGCTAAACTAGAATCTTGACGAAAAACACTAGAAGTGAAAGGTTTTAAGCTTAGTAGAGTAAAGACAGAATATATGAAATTTAAATTTAGTAATATTGGACGTAATGAGGCAAGTGTTAAGAAAGGAGATGACGAGTTATCTGGAACTGAGAGCTTTAAATATTTGGATTTATTTTTGCAAGATGATGGAGGGATTGAGAGAGATGTCTTACATATAATACAAGCAGGATGGTTGAAATGGAGAAAAGCGTCGGGTGTTTTATGTGATCGTAAAGTGTCTCTAAAACTTAAAGGGAAGTTCTACAAAACGACGATTAGACCTACTATGTTATATGGAGCTGAATGTTGGGCTACGACTCGAGCTATCAAGTCTTGAAAAAAAAAAAAATATATATATATATATATATATATATATATATATATATATAATAATAATAATAATAATAATAATAATAATAATGACAATACTAAAATGATAAAAATACACGGGCAAAAATCATCGGAAAAGGGGGATAAATTTCGGGGTCTATTTACACCCTAAATAATCGCAGTTGAGGGGCATGAAGGGGAAAAACCCTAAAACCCATTTAACCGGCCGAACCCTATTTATTTTCTTTTTCTTTTTCTTTTTCCCTTCTCTTTCGTTCGCGCGACCCACGTTCCGCCCGCGAGCCGCCGTAGACGACGAAAGAGGCGATGGTCGAATCCCTGCCGCCGGAGTCGACGCCCAGCTGCCGGAGCTCTACCGACCCTCCTTCTTCCTCTTCACGGTGAGTAGTCTTTGGCTAGGGTTGTCGAGGGCGGCGAGTTCCGCAGATTTCCACAGTGGGACTGTTGCGGAGAGTTTGAGTCGGGGTTTTGGGGATTTCATCGTGCCGATGGAATGGGTTGCCAGATGGTGTTCTAGCAGGGTCGTAGGGGGGGGGGAATTCCGGTAGGTTCGGATTGGACGGAGCTGGAGAAACCGGTGGAGATTGGATCCCGTCGGCTTGAAGGAGGTGAGGAGCAGGGATGTCGGGATTTAATCGGATATGGGAAATTGGTTTCCAGATTGTGTTCTAGCAGGGTTTATGGGAGGGGAATTTCGGAAGGTTGGACTGGACGGAGCGATGGCAACCAGTGGAGCTGTTTTTTCGTCGGCTTGAAGGAGGTGAGGAGCAGAGAGATCTCGGGAGGTGGCTAGGGATTTAAATCATTGGGCTATAATGGGAATTCTAGATGGTGGTGATCGAACCGGTGGATTAAGGTTCTCGGCAGGTGAAGAGCAGGGGAAAGGGAATGGGTAAACAGATTGGTGTCATTGGAAGGGAAAGGGATCGGTTTAGGATTTTAGGATCGGTTTCGATGAGTTTAAGCGTGGATTGGTATGGAGGGTTTCATTCGGTAGGGGAATAATAACGGAGTATACACATGTTGGGGTCCTAATGAATTGGGTGTGTCGAGCGATGTATATGAGGGTTAAATCTTCAATTAATAGCCAGATAAATGTTTAATAGAGGTAAGGAGTAGTTTGTTGGAAATGAATAAGCATGCTAGGATGGATATAAAAGTTAGTATGTATATGAGTTTTATGTCTGTAGATGATTCCTGCGATATGTGTTCTCAGTCAGCATGTTTAGCTAATCCTTTATAAGATTTTTCTTAATGTTGTAAATGATATGTAATATGTGATAAATATCATCTACCTGTGTATGAGGTTAGATGTTATATGTATATGTGTGTAATTACCATCTACCTGTGTATGAGGTTAGATGCTATATGTATATGTGTGTAATTACCATCTACCTGTGTATGAGGTTAGATGCTATATATATAGATATATATATTTGTTCACCTATGATGTTTAATGTTCTTATTTTATTTAGCTAAAATGTTCATCAGATCCTTCTTATGCTTCGATGTTATGTGAATAAGTTATATTAACATCTACCTGAGTATGAGGTTAGATGTTATATATAGATATATATATATACACGTCCATTCATGATGTTCTATGTTATCCTTCTGTGACTGAATATGATAGAAAATGACAGAAATTCTTAGTTAGCTAACTGTATGTACATGAGCATTAGTGGTGCCTGGACGGGTTGGGCTCCCCGGGTTGAGCTCCGGGGAGGGCCCACCTAAATTGACAGATTGACTGATGACTGATTACTGATGACCGATTCTCTTAGTTTCTTTCTAGAGGTACCTCAGGATTGCACAAAAAAATAAGGTATTTGACTGGCTCAGCATTTTGAATGCATAATGTGAGGTACCACGAGGGTTTATGTTTAGGTTCAGTTAGCATAACAGAAAGGCATGATTGAGTTCGCTGTACTTGTTATAATGATATGTTGTTAAAAGTATTGGTTATGTTTCATATTGACTTACAGAAAGTGTAACCGAAAATGTATGTTGAGCTACAGTAGTTACATTTACAGTTGTAGAGATATATGTTTTCTTTTGAATTTCTTTCCTCCCTGTGTTATATCCCTATCATTGATCTACTTACTGGGCTGTGAACTCATGATGTCACATAACAATTTCAGATAGGGAACAGGATACCCAGATTGAGATGCAAGAAGCGGAGGTGGTGTAACTGAGGAGATGATGATGAGCATGGCACACATTGTCCGGGGCATCTATGAAACAGGGTTTACAGATTGAGGGGAGATGATTTGATGTTCTATTTTTCTTCAGGTTCTGAGGGTTAAGTATGTAGTTGAGACTGCTAAACTGGATGGAATAAAATAAATTTGTGTCGGGCATTTCGATCTTGTGTATAATGGGTAATATTGATGTGTGACTAGGGATTTAGTATATGCATACTGGGTTAGGTCTTTTCAGTTGGTATCAGAGCGAACAATCCTAAAGGACAGTGTGTGCATGCAATCTCATCGAGGACTCAGATACATCCATCTCCGCGTTTGTAAGCTTTAAATTTACTTTTCAAGTAGTAGTCTTAATGTAATCATGTTTAGGTTTATGTACAAATTGGAGATAACGATGCAAATATCGGGTTTTATAGGAGAATGGCGGGCCGAAGAAACAATGGTGAAGTGGGGCAGAGTAGTCAGTTTCTCGCTGAGCTTGCCGCAATTATGCAAGAACAGAGTCGGATTCAGGGAGAACAGATCCAATAGCTGTTGAGAGCCAGGGAGCATGGAAACACCCACAGTGGTCCCACAGCCAGTGTGAACCCAGTTTACAAGCAATTCAGGGATCTTGGACCGACAGAGTTTAAGGGAAGCACAGACCCAATTGTGGCAGAAGGATGGATTCGATCATTGGAGACGATATATGACTTCATGCAGCTTACTGATGCTGACAAGGTGAGGTGCACTATATTCATGTTGCGGGGCAATGCTCGGATATGGTGGGAGGGTGCACGTTCAGCGATGGATTTAGCTACAGCTACTTGGGTTGAATTCAAGGAGGTATTTTATGGTAAATACTTTACTGCTAACACCAGAACCCGAATGGCCAGGGAATTCCTAGAGCTTCGCCAAGGGGACCGGACAGTGGCTGAGTATGTCAAGGAATTCGAGAAGGGGCGGTATTTTGTACCTATGATTGCCAGTCAACCAGTAGAGGAGCTGAAACATTTCACTGAGGGATTGAGGGTAGTCATTCGCCATGATGTCAGGGTGAGTCGAGTTACCACCTACAGAGGTCATGGATCGCTCACGATGGCGAAGAGGGACGGGAATGACATGATAAAGGAAGCATGACTAAGAGGTCTAGTTATCAGGAAGGAACCTCCGTGTCGAGTCAAGAAGTTTGCAAGGCGGTTTGAGGCAAACAACTACGATTCAGACGACCACGACCAGCGACCCAGGAGCCGACCGATCGACCATCGTTCTCAAGGGTGAAAGCAAAACTCAGTATCCCAAGTGCGATAAGACTCATGCAGGTCAGTGTTTGGTGGGTACAGATGTGTGCTACAAGTGCAAGAAGTCTGAGCACTTTGCTATGAATCGCCTCCTCAAAGAGCCAACTAGAGGAAGGGTGTAATGACTATGAGCAGTGGATCCGGATTCGGCCATTATCACAGGTAGAATTTCTACTGTCAACCTACCTGCTCATGCCTTAATAGATTCTGGAGCTACACACTCTTTCATATCAGTGGCCTACGTTGCAAAACTAGGTATTTCATGTGATTGGATGACTACTGGCTATAACGTGTCCTTGCCTTTGGGGGAAGAACTGACCAGCAATAGAATAGTGAGGAACTGTCCGATAAGGATGCAGAACTATACAGTGTACGCCGAACTTATTGTATTAGAGATGGTGGACTTTGATGTAATTCTGGGTATGGATTGGTTGACCCGGTACGAGACCATTATTGACTGTAAACAAAGGACGGTTAAACTGAAACTACAAAATGATGGATTTGTCATCTTCAATGCAACCTCCACGTTGAGTCATCTACCTATTATATCAGCATGTAAAGCTCAGAAAATGTTGAGTAAGGGGTATAACGGATTTCTAGTCAACATAATGGGAAGTTCTGAGACTTTTAAACCAAGTCTGGAGGAAGTAGAGGTAGTCCGGGATTTCCCCGATGTATTTCCAGAGGATATTGCAGGATTATCCCATGTCAGGGAGGTTGAGTTTGGAATAGAATTAATATCGGGAACCACCCCCGTATCTAAAGCACCGTACCGCCTGGCACCCACCGAAATGAAGGAACTGAAGGAGCAACTACAAGAACTACTGGATAAGGGTTTCATCCGACCCAGTGTGTCACCCTGGGGAGCGCCAGTGTTGTTCATCCGTAAGAAGGACGGTTCAATGCGGTTGTGCATTGACTACCGGGAGTTGAACCGGGTTACAGTCAAGAACAAGTACTCGTTGCCTAGAATCGATGATATGTTCGATCCACTACAGGGAGCAACGGTGTTCTCAAAAATTGACTTGAGGTCGGGGTACCACCAATTGAGGGTGAAAGGAGAAGATGTTCATAAAACTGCATTCAGAATTCGATATGGTCATTATGAGTTTCTAGTTATGTCGTTTGGACTCACTAATGCCCCCGCAGCCTTTATGGATTTGATGAACCGGATTTTCCAGCCATATTTGGATCAGTTTGTGATTGTCTTCATCGATGATATACTAATTTACTCTCAAAGTCGTGAAGAGCACCGACAACATCTGACGCTGGTACTGCAGACTCTGAAGGATAAGCGGTTATACGCTAAGTTCAGCAAATGCGATTTTTGGCTGAGACAAATAGCATTTTTATGACATATAGTCTCGGAGAAGGGAATAGAGGTGGATCCAGTCAAAGTGGAGGCAATCCAGAGTTGGGCTACTCCGAGGAATGTTACAGAAATTCGAAGTTTCCTGGGACTAGCGGGGTATTATCGCAGATTTATTCAGAATTTTTCACGAATTGCGCTACCACGACCGTTGACCAAGAAGGGGGTGAGGTATGAATGGACTACTCAGTGCGAGAAGAGTTTTATGGAGCTAAAGGAAAGGCTGATGATAGCACTTGTGCTTGCAGTTCCAGACACTTCTGGGCAATTTGTGGTGTACACTGATGCCTCCAAAACGAGTCATTGCCTATGCATCACGTCAGTTGAAGGTGCATGAGCAAAATTATCCTACACATGACCTGGAACTAGCAGCGGTCGTCTTCGCTTTGAAGATCTGGCGACACTATCTTTACGGAGAACGCGATCGAGATCTACAGATCATAAAAGTTTGAAATATTTCTTTACTCAAAAGGAATAATACGCGCAGAGACGATGGTTGGAGTTGGTAAAAGATTATGACTGCAATATTAACTATCACCCGGGTAAGGCTAATGTGGTGGCGGATGCACTGAGTCGCAAGACGGCGACGCTATTACAGTTGACCACCCAACAAAGATTGATATCAGAATTTCAACAGATAAGAGTGGAGGTGATAGCACCAGGTGAGCAGGTTAGGTTGGCGACACTGACGGTTACATCGAACTTACGGGATCATATCCGCAATGCTCCTGATCAACAGTTAATGGAATGGAAACGCAAAGATGAAGCAAAGGGTAGCACTATCTACTCAGTGATTGATGGGATAGTGCGATACAAGGGCCGCATATGGGTGCCTAAGGGTGGATCCCTGAAGGAGAATCTCATGAGGGAAGCTCACACTACCCCGTACTCTATCCACCCTGACAGCACAAAGATGTATAAGGATATGCGGCTATTATATTGGTGGTCGGGCATGAAGAGAGACATAAGCAAGATGGTACATGAGTGCCTTACCTGTCAACAGGTGAAAGCTGAGCACCAAAGGCCCAGCGGATCGCCAACCGCCTGATACTGCTCGAAGTGGGAAAATGTTGCCATGGATTTTGTGGTAGGATTACCGATCTCGACTAAGGGATCAAATGCAGTGTGGGTTATTGTGGATCGATTGACGAAGTCAGCCCACTTTTTGCCAGTGAAAACCACTTTCACTATGATACAATATGCAGAGTTGTATATACGGGAAATAGTAAGGTTACATGGAATTCGGATCGACATGTCGATAGAGATCCAAAATTTACATCCGGTTCTCGGAAGAGTTTGCATCAAGGATTGGGTACAAAACTTGCTTTACTTTCCATCCCCAGATGCATGATCTGAATGAGTAATTGATTTTGGAAGATATGCTCTGAGCTTGCATTATAGATTTGAAAGGAGTTGGGAGTCCAAACGCCCTTGGTAGAGTTCACCTATAATAATAGTTATCAATCCACCATCGATGGCTCCCTATGAAGCGCTATACGGAAGAAGGTGTAGAACCCTACTACACCGGGAAGAGGTAGGAGAAAGGGCGCAGGGTCCAGATTGTGACCTGGTGGAACTAGTAGCAAAGATCCGGATAGAATGCGATCGACGCAGTCGCCAAAAGAGTTATGTTGATTGTCGAAGGAGGGACTTAGAGTTCACTGGGGAGACCATGTATTTCTCGAAGTGTCACCCATGAAGAGAATCTTGAGGTTGGAAGGAAGGAGCAAACTCGGTCAAGGTATATTGGGCCTTTTGAGATCCTCGGCCGGATTGGAACACGAGCACCAGTTGCTCTACCACCAAACCTGGCGGGAGTTCATAATGTGTTTCACGTATCCATGCTCAGGAGGTACCTTTCCAATCCTGCACATGTGATTGGGTATGAAGTCATCTGATGGACACGGATCTATCCTCTACAGGTAATACGAGAACAAATATTGGATGCGTCAAGTCACGGAAGTGAGAAATAAAGAAATCGAATGGTGAAAGTTTTATGGAAATCAGCGGATAGAGGAAGCTACAGGAGACCGAGCGGGATATCGTGTAGATTACCACTGAACTATTTGGTAAGTCAAATTTCGAGGACGAAATTTTTTTTTAAGGAGGAAAGAGTTGTCAAGTCTCGAAAATATATATATATATATATATATATATATATATATATATATATAATAATGACAATACTAAAATGATAAAAATACACGGGCGAAAATCATCGGAAAAGGGGGATAAATTTCGGGGTCTATTTACACCCTAAATAATCGCAGTTGAGGGGCATGAAGGGGAAAAACCCTAAAACCCATTTAACCGGCCGAACCCTATTTATTTTCTTTTTCTTTTTCTTTTTCCCTTCTCTTTCGTTCGCGCGACCCACGTTCCGCCCGCGAGCCGCCGCAGACGACAAAAGAGGCGATCGTCGAATCTCTGCCGCCGGAGTCGACACCCAGCTGCCGGAGCTCCACCGACCCTCCTTCTTCCTCTTCACAGTGAGTAGTCTTTGGCTAGGGTTGTCGAGGGCGGCGAGTTCCGCAGATTTCCACAGTGGGACTGTTGCGGCGAGTTTGAGTCGGGGTTTTGGGGATTTCATCGTGCCGGTGGAATGGGTTGCCAGATGGTGTTCTAGCAGGGTCGTAGGGGGGGGGATTCCGGTAGGTTCGGATTGGACGGAGCTGGAGAAACCGGTGGAGATTGGATCCCGTCGGCTTGAAGGAGGTGAGGAGCAGGGATGTCGGGATTTAATCGGGTCTGGGAAATTGGTTTCCAGATTGTGTTCTAGCAGGGTTTATGGGAGGGGAATTTCGGAAGGTTGGACTGGACGGAGCGATGGCAACCAGTGGAGCTGTTTTTCCGTCGGCTTGAAGGAGGTGAGGAGCAGAGAGATCTCGGGAGGTGGCTAAGGATTTAAATCATTGGGCTATAATGGGAATTCTAGATGGTGGTGATCGAACCAGTGGATTAAGGTTCTCGGCAGGTGAAGAGCAGGGGAAAGGGAATGGGTAAACAGATTGGTGTCATTGGAAGGGAAAGGGATCGGTTTAGGATTTTAGGATCGGTTTCGATGAGTTTAAGCGTGGATTGGTATGGAGGGTTTCATCTGGTAGGGGAATAATAACGGAGTATACACATGTTGGGGTCCTAATGAATTGGGTGTGTCGAGCGATGTATATGAGGGTTAAATCTTCAATTAATAGCCAGATAAATGTTTAATAGAGGTAAGGAGTAGTTTGCTGGAAATGAATCAGCATGCTAGGATGGATATAAAAGTTAGTATGTATATGAGCTTTATGTTTGTAGATGATTCCTGCGATATGTGTTCTCAGTCAGCATGTTTAGCTAATCCTTTATAAGATTTTTCTTAATGTTGTAAATGATATGTAATATGTGATAAATATCATCTACTTGTGTATGAGGTCAGATGTTATATGTATATGTGTGTAATTATCATCTATCTGTGTATGAGGTTAGATGCTATATGTATATGTGTGTAATTACCATCTACCTGTGTATGAGGTTAGATGCTATATATATAGATATATATATTTGTTCACCTATGATGTTTAATGTTCTTATTTTATTTAGCTAAAATGTTCATCAGATCCTTCTTATGCTTCGATGTTATGTGAATAAGTTATATTAACATATACCTGAGTACAAGGTTAGATGCTATATATAGATATATATATATATACACGTCCATTGATGATGTTCTATGTTATCCTTCTGTGATTGAGTATGATAGAAAATGACAGAAATTCTTAGTTAGCTAACTGTATGTACATGAGCATTAGTGGTGCCTGGACGGGTTGGGCTCCCCGGGTTGAGCTCCGGGGAGGGTCCACCCAAATTGACAGATTGACTGATGACTGATGACTAATTCCCTTAGTTTCTTTCTAGAGGTACCTCAGGATTGCACAAGAAAATAAGGTATTTGACTGGCTCAGCATTTTGAATGCATAATGTGAGGTACCACGAGGGTTTATGTTTAGGTACAGTTAGCATAACAGAAAGGCATGATTGGGTTCGCTGTACTTGTTATAATGATATGTTGTTAAAAGTATTGGTTATGTTTCATATTGACTTACAGAAAGTGTAACCGAAAATGTATGTTGAGCTACAGTAGTTACATTTACAGTTGTAGAGATATATGTTTTCTTTTGAATTTCTTTCCTCCCTGTGTTATATCCCTGTCATTGATCTACTTACTGGGCTATGAACTCATGATGTCACATAACAATTTCAGGTAGGGAACAGGATACCCAGATTGAGATGCAAGAAGCGGAGGTGGTGTAACTGAGGAGATGATGATGAGCATGACACACATTGTCCGGGGCATCTATGAAACAGGGTTTACAGATTGAGGGGAGATGATTTGATGTTCTATTTTTCTTCAGGTTCTGAGGGTTAAGTGTGTAGTTGAGACTGCTAAACTGGATGGAATAAAATAAATTTGTGCCGGGCATTTCGATCTTGTGTATAATGGGTAATATTGATGTGTGACTAGGGATTTAGTATATGCATACTGGGTTAGGTCTTTTCACGAGCACATGAGCAAAAGATGAGAGTTGCAGAAATGAGGATGTTAAGATGGATGTGCGGACATACGAGGATGTATAGGATAAGAAATGAGAGCATTAGAGAAAAATTTGGTGTTGTATCTATTGAAGGAAAGCTTCGAGAGACACGTTTAAAGTGGTACGAACATGTACTTAGACGGTCAATAAATACTCCAGTTAGGCGATGTGAAATGATATCAAATATACACATCAAACGAGGAATAGGAAGACCAAAAAAGACTTGGTTAGCAACAATAAAATAAGATAAAATTAATTTAAATATTGATGATGATATAGTAGGGGACAGAGTTCAATAGCATAGAAGGATCCATATAACTGACCCCACTTAGTGGGATAAGACTTTATTGTTGTTTTTGTTGTTGTTGTTGTACTGATTTAAGCTTGTTTGAAACTTTTACATTTTTAAATTTGTTTGGTTGATCAATGAAATTGATATTATAAGTTTGTTTGTTCATTTTGAGAGTTTATCTATCTATTTATAAGTATAACAAGAGCTTTTGTTGTTATACATGGTTCACAATTTTTTTTATGGATATTATATATTGTTTGCGAATATATCAAAAAATTTATTTAATGAGCCGAACACACATGTATTTAAATTTATTCATTTAATTTAATAAATTATTTAAACTTGTTCATTTAACTAAGCCCACTAATTGGGTTTTACTTCAACAAATTGGATTGGTTATTGTCTAGTTAGGTTAGTTTTTCGTCTTTAATGGTATTATGCATTGACATATATTCTAATTAGCATTCGTGAGTTCATCTTCGTGGACTATGCTCGTATATGAGCTTGTGCCCTTGTTCTGTCATGATCCAATTTGAATCGAATAAGGAATATTTGTGGTTTCCATCATTGCTCGAGAAACTCATTTTTGGAGAGTTTATAATAATCTATTCAATCTCCCTCATTATATAAAAAATATTTTTTAATAATTTTAATACTGATGCGGTCGCTTTGTTGGATATCTTTTACTGAGCTTTCAAGAGAGATAGGGTTCTCACATTTGCAACAGTATTGCTATTAAAATTAACACACATCAAATGGTCATCGCAGATAATTTAACTTATGACCCTCCGATATTTAAATCAGATAGGAAAGATAAAAGAATAATAAAGCAGCATAAGTCGCTAGAGAGAGTCAACAACCAAAAAGCCCCCTCCCCCCTTAATCTGTCTTTATATAACTTCTTTGAGATTCTTCGTACATCCTAGTTATCCGACAATAATGTTGCTTGCCAGGCAATTAGGAGATAGTATTTGTCAAGAATCTCCATGTGGTGTGCCACGTATACAAGAGTCATCATTAGAAGAGGCATTTAGAGGACCAGGTATATTCCGCCTGAATAAGGAATCTCCTCTGAGCCCCCCCCCTCCCCCCCTTTTGTCTCTCGAGTCGCTATGCTCCTAACTCGATCCCTTCTCGAGTCACAATGCTCTTGGCTCGATTTACTTTTGACTTTTATACCTCTCGAGTTGTTTTGCTCATGACTCGACTTATTCTTATCTTTTACCATTCCCGTTGTCCCGCTTTTGACTCGGTTTATTTCTATCTTCTGTCCTTCTCAAATCACTCTACTCCTAACTCGATTTATTTCTGTTTTCTATACTTCTCGAGTCATCTTACTCCTGACTCAGCTTACTTATGTCTTTTACACTTTTCGAGTTGCTCTGTTTCCGATTCCATTTACTTTTGTCTTTTACACTTCTTGAGTTATCCTGCTCTCGACTTAATTTATCTTTGCGATTTAACTACTAGACCTTGCTCACGTCTTTGATTACTCCTTGGTCTCATATGTTATATCAACATCAAATACATCCATGTCTAAGAGTTCCAGTGGGAAAGTATTACACTTAGAGAGCAAATTTGCTAGTTTAAACCTCCTGTAATAGAATATAATTAGATTTTTTGATTTTTCAATTAATAGATATCTTCCCTTTTTCTTTACTGGTATTAATTATCCAGACCTTCAATCTGATTAATTCTAAGGATAGTCGATCTTATTTCATAAATTTTTAATGGAACACTAAATAACTCCTAGACGATATATATTTCATTGATCATCAGAGTAAATCAAAAAGTATTCACGTGTGCAACCTCATCAACTATAGTTTCTTTGATTTGTCATCACATTTAAAAAAAAAAAATTACAAATATATCATAGTTGATGATCGAACTGTGAATATATAAGAACTGAATTATACATCCTATCGCTGCAACATAGCCCTAAGGCAATCGATATCTTGAACTATTCATTTGTTAGTATTGATCAAGACAATTACGCCCATGAAATAGCCTCCCTAAGTATTAATAACCGCTTTCCGTTTAAATAAAGGCTAGGCCCTAGTTTTTGCTCACATAGATGATCTTCTATATAAAAAAAAATATTATATAATATTCCATCTATACCCTTCTTTGTATAATATAAAAAATCATTAAAAGTCTTTCACTTCACCTCTATCCATTTGTAAGTCACACACACCTAAACTATTTTCAAAATAGGTTAAAATGTTTACTCCAATGTTTTAATTTTATTTCTTTAGATAGACAATAACCTTGATTTGTTAATAAGTTTTTAATTAGGGAATCCGCAAGATTCTTCTGATTTCACATAGTAAATGAAAATTACTCCATTTATAAATAATTATTTAATTATATATTTAACAAATGTCCTTACTTTTATGTATTTATACGTAAACATCTTTGTTGATCCCATCAAATTCAAAGATTAGAGTATAGTGCTTATGTAATTGGATAATAATAATTGAGGTGATCATGGGTGCGCGTCCGTGCATGAATGAAAAATATATAGTAATCATGCTGCCACTCTTCTTGGGCAGCTCAAAATCGTTGAAAGAAGGGTCGAGATCCGACTGCGACACTGACTGTTACGATTTGATTGGATTTCAACCGTGATCCAGTCGACATTAGAATACGATTGGATTTTAGTCAGAAATGATCACAATTGTAGTTGTTGCGTTGGCGGTCGCATTTTGACCAGACTCTAGTATCGATCAGATCGTGATCGAATTTTGATCAGATTATGCCCAAAATTGGCCGCGATTGTGGCAGCCAACGCGGCAGTGCTGGAGAGCATGATTCGACCATTTTCCTGTGCGCGAATGGGAAATTCACATTGACCATGCCACAACTCTTCTTTCCGCCTAAGCATTGGGTAGCTCGGAATTGTCGGTGGAAGACCGGATTCTAACAATTCGATCGGATTCCGATTGCAATCCGACGAGATTATAACAATTCGATCGGATTTTGGCCATAAACTGGTCGCAAATCGGTCGTCATCGAAGTCCGACTGGATCACAATCGAATTCCAATGGATTGTGGTCGGAAATAGTCGTGATTGCGACAACCATTGCCGTGCCCATTGGCGACAATAATCGTGACTCTTTTTAGTAGCAATCTAGTCGCCAGTGTCGCAGCCACTAGTGGTCGCAATCGCGGCCATTTTCGCTCGCAATCTGGTCATAATCCGATCGAACTCCGGTGCCGATTGGAACGCGATCAAATTCATATCGGATCGCGGTCGGAATCCGATCGTTCGTCGACGATTTTGAGTTGTGGTCGGAAGAAGAGTTGCAGCAAAGAAGTAAACTGTCATGATGGATCGTGTGTGTATATATATACATGCGAAACTATGTCCTAATAGTTTGTAATAGAAAATGTCCTTTAGGAGGTTTTGTAATCATTCCACTTCTTCAATTTCATCAAAATCCACAACTCTTTTTTTTTTCACTAAAATATTCGAAAATTCGATTCGATTAATTTCTTAGAATGATCGATCATGCACTACATATCTTCGAGATGCCTCGTCAACAGCTGAGTCGGATAAAATTAAAGTCAAATGATCTCCATTAACTATCAAAGATAAATTAAAGAAACGCTCTTAATTTTTTCAAAATTCAATCCGAATGAAATCCATAAACTCCACTACAGTAGACCGAACTATATATATTAAGATACTACTCTATCCCAAACAGTAAACATGTAAGATACATTTGTTCGAAATCAATCGAAATTGGAAATTTGATTTGGTTTATTCGAAAATTTGATTTTTTATTTTTAAAAATATTGAAATTTCTAATTATTTCGGTTCGAATTTTAGATTTCGAATTTAAACAATCGATTTAATCAATTAAAAAATTAAAAATTATCAATCAACTGTTACTAATATCAGTTGATTTCACTGCATCATTTTATAAAATTATGATTTTATATACAGTCGATTAATTTTGAAAAATTAATTTTTAATTAAACTAATTGATTTGGTCGGTTCAATTTTTATTAAAAACTTGATCGACTCAATTAATTAAAATTTTTTAAATTTATTCGATTTCAATTTAATTGATTGGATCGATTTGATTAATAATAGTTTTCTCATCTCTAATATCGATGGTGTTAAAATACAAATCTCTTCGGGACAGTCCATTGGCTAAAGCAATATAGACTGTTATAAGTGGATAGAAATCGAATTTCGATGTGGAAATTAAAACTCTCATTTAAGTTTAGAAATCTTTCGTTGTTTCTGATCAACGGATCAAGGAATATAATCCATTGTAATTTATCTTCTTTCATTATCATCAAAGGATCGACGATGAAAAATACTAAAGACGAATATAATCACTTTTTACTATAAGATGATATGAAAATACAATGAATCTTTCATGATTTTTCACCCTCGATGATACTGCTGTTACTTTTTTTTTGTGAATAAGATAAACATATCTGCGCATATGATGCTATCCGAAACAAGTAGCCGATTCGACAGGGAAATCGGGGAAGAATGGTTCGGGCACGTCAGTCTGGGGCAATTGGAACGGGAGGATAGGTTAAAGTAGTTGGCATGGCGGGGCTATCGTGAAGATCATTTCGGTACGGGGCGAACAAGAATCGGCTCGGTCTAGCAGGCCCAGAAATGGTTCGGTGCGGGAAAAAGAGGAGTTGGTTCGAGCTACTGGGAAGAGCCTAAGGGCTACGCTATACGTGAGCGGTAGGTTTAGATTAGTTTCGTTGAAGGCATGATAGGGATGGACTAGCATATTTTTCGAAATGTATATAAGAAGTTATTATACAACAGAAGAGGACCCCCGCATAATATTCCGAGGAGCCTTCGCTCTTTGTGTATGTAACAGAATGATTCTCCAGATGGGCAAGGTGGCCACGTGTACGACGAAGGAGGCTCGCGATGCAACAGCTGGCCAGAGAAAGAGGATAAAAGGGAGAAGCAGGACAGGAGAAAAAGGATCTGCGTTCTTCCAACAAGTATAAGACGAAGGCACATCCGAAGGGGAGAGCAACTACATCGCCGGAGAAGGAGATTAGGAGAGTAGTGAACTCCATTCTTCTAATACATTCCTATGTATTTGAGCTAATTGTAAGAGGGTTTCTCCTCCACCTCTGGAAGTTCTTTCCGTGAAAGAGGACGTTCATAGTGAAAGTGCTTTGGCACCGTAGCTTGTGGGAGAGCTCACCCCTGTAGAGTAGGAATCCTTATTCCGAACCACGTTACATTCTGTATCTTTGTTCGTTGTTTGTATTGACATGCATTTCTTTTCTTCATATTTTATTTTACTGTTGCGGTCAGAGAGAACCCGAAAGCTTCCCTTGCGCTCCCCTACGTTGAAAGGAAATCAATAAATCTTTTTTCCCATTACCGCATCACTTGATATCTTAATTTAATCTAATTAGTTTATATCAATAGGATCAAAATTTAAAACCTAAATGAGATACATGAATATCTTGAAGATTGACTTTTAGATGTATATAAATTATATTTTGATTTATTAATTTATTAGATGGAACTCAAACACTTAGATTATTTTAAAAAAATATTTTTATATTTATTTGATGTATCTTATATAAATTTTATCTTTTTCTTTTGCAGGATCGACTCTGGACTAAAAAAAATGAAATCGTCACATTAACGGTCTCCTATCGCTGTCCCTATGTATGGAGGAGATAAATCAGGTGTCAGATGACTAGCACAGAAATACAAAGTCATCGATAGCTTGGTCGTCACATTCAGGAATTGATCCCTTGCTCTTTCAAATCTTAACACGGCTATGTTAACCATCTGGATTTGTCCTGGGGGCTAATCGACTTTGGACTAAAGTTATCATGGCCGCTGTCCAAGACTTAAAAATTGAGATTTTTTTTTGTTTTCATTTTTTTTAAAATAAGAAAATGTATTTGGTGGGTATTTTTTATTTTCATTTTTCAAAAAATAAAGAAATATTTTTTAGAAAATAAAAAAAAATATTTTTTTTACTGTTTCATTTTCTTTTTCTTATAAAAGAGTGTTTTCTGAAAAATATAAAAAAATCATTTTCTATTTTTTGAAAAAAGAAATCAGAAAATAAAAAATGAAAAATTTTCTATGAATCAAACGCTCAATAATAACAACAACAAAACTTTATCCTACTAGATGGGGTCGACTAAAAAACTACAATCCGATACACGAAGCTCTCGCCACGTGGGGTATCGGAGAAGGAATCCATTGTATATTATCTTTCTTTTTTTTTTGCAAAAGACTATTTCCAAGATTTTAACTCATAATCTCTTAGTCACAAGATAATAATTTTACTATTGTACCAAGGTTCCCTTCTGAACCAAAAAAACTCCCTAATTAATATTTAAAGAAAACCTTTAAACAATAAAGACTCTATTTTAGTGTCGCCGTGGTGAAAATATAGAAGGATTTTATAGAAGAATATAGTTGGCTTTTCTATTACTATATTTTTCGATAACGAATTTTAAAAAAATATATTCTAACGGTTCTTAGCCCAGAAATTTATCCAACGGACGAAGTACAGATTCGACGTTAAATTGTTGTTCAAGGATGACAGACTGCGGAGTACGGGCTGAATTGTAAAAAAACTACAAGCGCTTCTTATTTACTTTTGGTGGTCAATGGAGATTACTTGGAATCCGATTTTATCCGACTCAATTATTGATAAAGTATTTTAAAAATCTATAAGACATAATCGATTACTTTTAAAAATTAATAAAATTTAAAATTCGAATACTTCCATGCCAATAAAAAAAAACTCTATTTTGGAATAACGAGCATTGGCATTCTCTGCTTGCCACTTTACCATTCCTTATTATGGAATTGTTATTTTACTTAAAATTTTGGTTCCAACGACTCTTTTTTCTTTAATTTTTTGTTTTACAGTAAGTATAGGATTAAAGCTGGATCGATCGTGAGTGTTGGATTGAGGGTGACCGGCCCGCATTAATCCCTGGGCAATTTACCGTTTCATATTTTTAAAATTGAAAAATATCAAAATTATTTATAATTATTAAATCACGTATCACTTTTCGAATTTATCCCCTCCATTCAATAATCTATTTTTTTTAATTAATAGAATAATTTTATCAATCAATTTCGGACGAAAATGATTGATTGACCTAAACAATTCAGAATCATATTATTCGAAAATCTTTGTATTCCTCTTGCACTTCATAATACGTATGTGATTTCGAAAAACATTGTGATATACCATATATATTAGGAGCAACGATTTTTGAAACTTCGATTTTTTAATGAAGCTTCATCAGTTGATTTCATCCGAAACCGATTGATGGATCTAGACAGTTCGGAATCACGAGATTCGATACTCATGTACTTCTTTCGCACTCCATAATACGTATGTGATCTCAGAAAACATTATGATACACCGTGTTAAGAGCAATGATTTTTGAAACTTCGATTTTTTTTAATGAAATAGTTCCATCAATCGATTTCGTCTGAAACTGACTGATGAACCTAAACAACTCGGAATCATGTGATTCGAAGACCCATGCATTCCTCTCACTCATAATATGTACGTGATCTCAGAAAGCATTGCGATAAATCATATTGAGAGCGACGATTTTTATCACTCATGTCTCATATGTGAAGTGCGATGAAAATAACATTTCAAATGCTACGATGATGGATAGAAAATGGTGGGTATCATCGTCGTAGGATTTGAAATGTTATTTCCATCGCACTTCACATATGGGACACGAGTGATAAAAATCGCCGCTCTTAATATGATTTATCGCAATGCTTTCTGAGGTCATGACGTACATATTACGGAGTATGAGAGGAGCGCATGAGTTTTCGAATCAGATTCCAAACTGTTTAGGTCTATCAGTCGATTTCGGACGAAATCGACTGATGGAACTATTTTATTAAAAAAATTTGAAGTTTTAAAAATCATTGCTCATAACACGTTATATTACAATGCCTTTTGAGATCACATACAGATTATGGAGTGTGAGAGAAGCACAAAGATCTTTGAATCACGTGATTTTGAAGTCCGAAATCGATTGATGGAAATATTTTATTAATTAAAATGTAGAATATTTAATGGAGGGATAAATTCGACGAGTGATCTGCGATTTGATAATTTTATTTATGCAATTTTAATATTTTTTAATTTTGAGAACGTGAAGCGATAAATTGACGTTGTGATCATGAGTTTCACGTGATTCCACGGGAGTCCCCTCACGCCAGCCGTGTCCCGCCGGACAGGTAGGAAACGACGATACTCTCGTATCTTCACTTGTTTTTTTTTTCCCGGAATAGCCGTATCGTGATTCGTGAGTGGCAAGTCGCAACGTTCCACCCATTTCAAAGGAAGGAACAAAATTTCAAATTCCCTCCCCTTTTTCAGAAATCCCGCGCTTTTAGTTCTCTTTAATCGTTCCGCAAATTCCAGATCCTTCTTCTCCAAACCCTAACCTCCCTCCTCCGAACCCCGATGACGCTCGATCTCCCCTGCGACGGCGATGGAGTCTGCATGGTCTGCAAGGTGGCTCCTCCCGAGGCGGAGCTCGTGCTCTGCTGCACCTGCGTCTCGCCGTGGCACGCGCAGTGCCTCTCCAAGCCGCCTGAGTCCATGGCCGTCGTCGCGCAGTGGCTTTGCCCCGACTGTAACCCGCCCGAGGAGGGCCTCACCGCTGCTCCTCTCAGCGGCAACGCCGAACTCATCGCTGGAATAAGGGCCATTGACGCCGACCAAATGCTAACGGAGGCGGAGAAGGCCAGGCGGAGGCAGGCCCTCGTCAGTGGAGGTAAGGCCGCCGTCGCGGAGAGCGACGAGGAGGAAGAAGATGGCCAGAAGGCGAGTGGAGGTAAAGGGATTGGAAGTGTCCTTGATCTGCTTGACGAGAAGTTTAACTGCTCCTTCTGTATGAAACTGCCCGAGCGCCCTGTCACTGTGAGATATTATTTCTTTTTCTTGTGCTAGAATGTATTACGACAGTCAAATTTATTGCCTTTTCGGTACAGGCAGAACTACTAAGCGATCTTAATCTGCTTCTCGATACTTCAAGTATTTTCCGTGAATAGCTTAGTTCTTGATCTTCTTATTTGATAATATCTTTTTCTCGTCTACTTAAATAGAATCCTCGTTTAGTTATTGGTACTTTAACTAATAAAATTATTGTATTCGTTTTCTTAATCGTAGAAGCTTTTATTGCATGTATGGTTCTATTTCATATTTTTGAGAGTTCTAGGTTTTGTCTTAATATCTGTTATTTATTTTTCAAGTAAAGTTATTCAGAATTGATCTCTGCCCTTTTAATCTCTATTATTTTCTCTTGTTGATGCTTTCCTGTAACTTCAAACTATTCTAGAAACTTTATCATTTGCTTGTATAATGTGATGTATTTGTTTTAACTAGGGCCAAAAAGTTATGAAACTTAATCAATTGAAATAAACTTCCATTCTACTTGCTATTTTTTGTTTTAATTATTACATCTAATATCTATAAAGCTTCAGGTCTTTATTAATTATTTTACATTTCTTTGTTTAAATTTTTTTACAATTTTTTTAATTATGTAATTACATGAAAATATCATTCAACTGGTCCAAGGTTTTTAATACCTGTTTATATATATATATATATATATCAAATGCGCACTGTTAAAATGTCTATGCTTGTAAAGTTTCTTACTCTAAAATTTCACTTAAGAAATTATTTAATTATTTTTTCTTTCAGAAGCACACAGTTGTAATGTCTATGCTTGTAAAGTTTCTTGCATACTGTTATAATATCTATGCTTGTAAAGTTTTTTTCTTTATAAACTTTCACATTAAGAAACTATTTGATTGTGAATTTTAACTTTGTCAGAATTGTTTATTTCTATTGTGAATATTACATTTATTTGTTAGATTTCTGAATGTACGATCAAGATTATCTTAAGATCTTATGCAGTCTATGTGCAAGAATTCAACATAACAATGCTAATTATATGTCTGATTTGATGTAAAAATTCTATTCTTGATGAATTTTTAATCTATTTTTAGGCATTTGTTCATTTAATCAATGTAATTAATAACTATTTTGGTCTAATGGAGCTTGCTTGAATTACAATTCTAGAAAATCAAACATAGGAGTGAATATCTAACATTTATTTCATATGTATACATTTGAATTTTAAGGTTAAAGAACCATAATGATTTAATTTGACTCAATATGATTGATTATATATGAATTTTATTATATGTGATTCTGAAGAAAAGAAAGAAAATTTTAAATTGAATCACAAAAGCACATCTAATTTGTGTTTCTGAAGAAAAGGGAGAAAGTTTAAATTGAATCAGTAAAACACATCTAACTTGCTATATCTCTAAATTAAACTCATTAGCTCAAGTTTAAGACAGCTATTATAAAAAATGCATTTTTTTATTACAATAAGAGTAGATAGGTTAGAAGATAGAATCTTAGAGTCAATGATAAAAGATAGGAAAGTCTTGTCATGTTGAGACATTAAGTGAATGACAGCCAAGGTAGGGTTGACACCCAATAAAGGGCTAAGAATAGTAAGTTTGTGACACCTCAAGTTTAGTTCCAGAATGTGATTGTATTATGAACTTTAATTTGATGTGATAATTTGAACATTTGAGCCACTAGTTGGGTTTGATAATCTAATGAATCAATTCTCTTATTTACACGAGTCTGGACACTTGGTATTAAAGTGAGCCATGGTGGTATGTTGGAATGGGCACTACATGTAGTGGTATAATCAACATCGTGTCTTGCATGCTATTCGTTAGGGATTATTTTAGGCTATAAGTTGGAGATTGGATTTTATGTTAAGACATGAAGTGAGAGGCAATGTGAAGCCCCCATGGTTAGTTCCACATTATAAATTATATTATAAGCTTAAGATGAAAGAGTTTCTATCAACTTGTAGTTAATATCTTAGGCTAGTGGTTGAGTTTGGCAAGTTAATGAGACAATTAAAAGGGTTAGTTCTCTCATATAAGTAGGTTATAGCATATTATATTAAGACAAAACAATGAGGTTGGTATCAATGTTGACTAGGAAATCTTGCCATGTCAAAGTCCTCTTCCACTTCTCTCTTTGCCTATTATGGTTGCTGCATTATTCTTTCTCAATGCAATCAAGTTGATATTATCAAAGTTTGACACCAATCAGGCTAGCGTTGATGATGATTTTACAAGTGAAATATCTATTTACTTATTAAGGTAAGTTTTTTATTCCTTGTTAATTCTTAGGTTTAAAAAATCACATTTTCATATACGTAAACAATATGTGACTGGCCAATTGTATGACTTATATGTAGCTTATAAGGGTGGTTTAGGTATTATCAATTTGTCTATATTAATCGACCAAAAATTTTTTTATTTGCACATGCAAGCACATATACCATACCATATGTGGTCATATGACGATTTTTTTTTATATGAGTCATGCAATCCCCTTAAAAGTTTATTTTGGTGTTCACATATGTAAGCCAAGCAGGGTTTTTTAGAACCATGGTCACTTTGCAAACTAAACATTGTGGTGTTGCAAATATGTCACATTTAGAGAACTATGCTTGTTAAAATCATACCAATATATGGCCATTGAGATGGACAATATTGGCAAAGGTTGTTTATTATCTCATAAAATTGTTAAGAAAATTTTTTAAAAAAAATTAAGTTAAAATATTACTTAGAAATGAGCTATGTTGAAAAATAGTTTAAAATAATCAAAATTTGGTCAAATTGAGCGCAACATTTTGTTGAAGTGGATTTTGAAAGCTTGGGGATTGAGTGAATTTAACTTGAATCCTTGTAAACATGCATGAGGGGAGTTTGTTTTGTTTTTCTAAATTTTCACTTAAATTTCTCATTGTTGTCACTAATTGAGATTGTATATAAATTGAAATGTGTATCCACCCATTAACTAAACAGATACTTGTGGAGTACCAAAAAATGTCACATCATGGATCCCTCTAATGAATGGGTGCTTGAACATATTCAAGTAGACTTCAATTAATTCAAATATAACTAACAAAATCACATGAAAGAGAGTCTTGGGATAACGATAATATAAGGTAAAGTTGTGTATAGTACTCTTCTTTGAGACTCCACATTCATAGGAATTTCAAGGTTATCCTTTATAACTAACAAAATCAAATTCTAATACAAACTATGGATGCTATCGGCAACTATAAATAAAATAATCAAATAACATAAGCACAAGTTTGTGAATAAGATAAATATTATCATAGAACAATTTGTAATAAATCAAATATAATTCTAAGATAAATATATACTTGAATTATTAATATCTGAATCTGACCAATTAAAATAAATAGGTACCGAACTAGATTTATTAGTCAAGTAGGTACTTGATTAAAAGGGTACCAGTTACCATCCCCGTTTATCATTGTTCTATAATGAAATTCAATGGTAAAAAATCATCTATTCTTTATTTCTTTAGTATCAATTGCTCTCTAGGACATTTTAGCTTTGAAGCACATTTTTGTTTTTTGAATTGGAAAGAGTAAGATGTTATGCAATTTCCCATGAGTAAACAATTTCTAAACTTTCTACTAGAAGAAAAACAAGAAAATGTCGGCAATTTTGATAAAGGGAAATTATTTCTAAATGTGGTATTAGAAGAAAATAAAAATGGTGAGAATCTTGATAAAAAAATACTATTCCTAAGTTTGATCTCCCAAGAAAATTATGTATAAAAAAATTATGAGGTTCAATTTATACATAGATTTTTAAAGTTATTTTCATGTCATATAATGATACTTCCATAAAAGAGCTAAGGTATTTATTGTGTTGCTCGGTTAGTTCTATCATTGATTGTATAGGAACTTAAAATAATAAGATTTAATGCAGTGATAAAATCAATGTAATCTAAATAATTATTTAGGTCAACACGATTTAATGAATGGGCAATCTAGGTATATTAGGTTGATTTTGCTTTAGATTTTTGCCAAACAAAAGTAATGAACTTTGAGATGTGCAAATTAAAATGTAAAGGTATAAAAATGACACTGGGGGAAGGAATTTAAAGGTGGTTCAAGGTAGTAGTCAGCTTGCTTATTGCCTATGCCATGCCCTAAATCGAGTTCACTTCTATTCCTAACCAAAGGTGGAATTGTGTTTGAGAGGGCATGATCAATGGAAAGGGGAGTGAACGAATAAAATTTGGCAGCATTTTAGTACATACCAAGATTGAAAAATACACAATACAACAACCTTTATAAACAATCAATACTAAACTTCTAAATTGAAATTAACAACTTGTTGAAAGGAACTTGAGCATCTTCTATGTTTAAAAGATGAAACGTCACAAGTCACAACCACAAAGTGAAATGATCCCACATCTACAGTCTATACACATCATAGCAACAAATCCAGATAAACATAAGGTGTTCTTAAAGTGAAGCCCAACTATACTAAAATATCCAAGTATGAGTGAAAATTGACTTCGCAATGTAGAGTCACCTTTGAGCAAATCATAGACATATCACACTCCTGACTTGGAAATCTAGGGACAACACAACCATAAGTAGGACATTAGTCCATAATATATATGACAATCAACAACAATAATAGCTAATAAAAATAAGTGAGAATAATTTTAGACATCACTATAATAAAATGCTAAGCTTAGGAATTTATGTATCTATTATAGACATAGAACATAGTATTTATATCGAATGTTTATATCACTTGCAAGAAAAAATGATTAATTCACTGTATCAGAAATAAATAATGTCCATGAATGTGATATTTCATCCATACAACAATCCAACCATGTCATCATGTGAACATATAGAAAAAATGTACATTGGTCTGGTGTGTATGCACTTCCGACACCAAGTGTGACCCACCTATGCATGCTATAGGTTAGCATCATAATGTCTATGTTGTATGACTAGCACCACTAGGAAATTTGGTTGATGCTAAAAGCGTAAATTATGGTCAGCACCACTAAATTCATTTGGTTGACCGTCAGATTAAAGATCTAAAATATAGTCTTAATTTCATGCATGCAATTGAAATATATAATACATCCATAGGTTCATAGTTCATATTGTTCGACTGGACTTACCTTGTTAGCTTAGATTTGAGGGCATCTTCAATTTGTTCCCTGTGTCGTATAAATGATGAATCCACTAGCATCATGAGGCTTGTCCCAGCCTTCTCTACGATGATGAACCCACATCTGTATGAGAATGACCTTCCATCAAGAAGTATTTTCTTCCTCTCTTTAGCATTCCCATGAAAATCACAAAGCCCTAACTCCACCTTGTAATATTGTTAGCCATCATTGAGGAAGGAGATAGCAAAGTAGAGAAGAGAGACTCCACCACCTCACTTAAGTACTCTTCAAGCCTCTAAAAATCTTCACCCAATAGGGATCTAGGGATATGAGGAAAATGTGGGTGGGGGGGATTCCTCCCAGTTATATGTACTGCACCAACCAATGATCTCTCATCTTTTCATTTGGGAAAAAAATAATTTCTAGGCCACATTTCAAAAAAAGACCCTCTACCTATATAAACTCTCAAACATCTTGCATTTGGAAAATAAGGGGGTGTTTGGTTCGTAGAGAATTTTCTGTTTTCTGTTTTCATTTTCTTTTTTTTTTCAGAAAACAAAAAACAAGTTTTTTTTGTTTTCCAGTTTTCCAAAAAAATGCTCTTTTGTTTTTTAGAAAACGAAAATGGTAACAGAAAATGATTATTTCTCGTTTTCCAGTTTTCCAGAAAACGCTCTTTTATTTTTTGAAAAATGGAGATGGAAAACACGAACCAAATATGTTTTCTCGTTTTCACAGAAAATGAAAATGAAAAACGGAGATGAAAACACTTACCAAACGCCCTCTAAGTTTCTATTCACTTTATAAATTTAATTAAAAAAGACTTAACTACTTGTTGTGATCTGAGCAATTGTGTAAGTCTACGATAGCTTGCTATCACAAATAACCATGAACTAATGATCTTGGCAGTTACATTTATCGTGATCAAATAAATAAATTCTCAATTGTCACTCATTAATCCAATGCAAAACAATTACATTAATAACCAACAATAAAAAATAAATATTACAATGTAGCACCTAGGCGGTAGGTAAGAACCTACCCACTTGACATTAAAATGAAAGTAAAATAAAGACGACAAATATATTAAATTAAAAATGATTGTTGTTAATGAACATGTGTACATATCTTAAGTGTGTTTCAATTAAATGATCAAAATTTAACAATGAATGAGAAAAACAATGTAAGAGAAGGGAGAGAATACACCTAGGGAAGAGAAAGAAGGAAAGAGATAAAAAAACTAGTGTAGTTGTAGATATTATACCATCTGTGCTGCCTAGATAGAAACACCAATTTATAGGAGTTCTTTTTGTCAATTTTGATGGGAACATAAGAGCTTCATGAACGAGTGTGGGTTTGAGATGGCTTAACCTCATGCTCTTATTGTGCTGCATGTGTGGGAACTTAGCTTTAATTTGTCCAAGGTCTTTAAAGTGATTATACAAGAAGCAGTATTGAATTGCATAAACGCATAGTTATGCAATCTATCCCTTGTGGTTGATAAAAAAGGATTTTGTGCTCAAATGTGCTTCTTTTTAACTCGAATGGTTGTATATATGTGGACAGTACCTGGATTCTCAGAAAACCAAACATATTATGTCTTAGGCAGTTTTTCTTATCATGTACTCCTTAGTTCCTGTGATATCAAAATTGAAACAATGGATATTAATAGCATGTTTGGCTTATGAATTAAGTCAACTAGTGATTGAAGTTTAAATGTAATTCTAAAACATCTATCTATCAATTTTTAGGTTCACAATTATATTATTTTGAGTTCACATGCATTTTCCTTTTATATTTATCATTTTGGACTTACAATTACAATTTTGTATATGCTAAAAGAATATTTTTGGTAACATTTCTTGAGTTTATATGATTATGAATTTTTTGCATACATTTTGTTTTTATTTTTTTTATTATTATTCATATTTTCTTTTCTATTAAGGGGATGACCAAATGATATTGGTTTGTGGTTAGTTCCGTAGGGTCCGTTTGGGAGGTGAGGGAAGAGGAGGGAAGTGTTACTTCTACCCCTCCTTACTCATAAAAAGGAAGGTTTTCTTACGCCTCAATTTGGGGTGTAAGTTTTCCCTTCCCTTTCCCTTCTGTTAATGAACCTCTTCTCACCCCATCAAAACAGATCCTTAGATACTTTACAAATAGGACTTGGGAGGCATTGTAGTTAGATTCTTATATTTTTCCACTAAATATCTGAAGAACAATGCAATTCATTATTGTACAGTCCCTTTTCTTTCATGATTTTATATGTAGTCAATTTCACCCTTGAAAATTTTGAGGTATTTGCACTACTGTGAAAAAGGTACTAATTGAATAAGTTGTCTTTGTTCAGCTTGCATTTCACTGAACTTTATTGCTCAGCTAATAGAGTTCAACACTTTTTTTAGTGCATAATGGTTGCCTTAGATGAAAAAGATTTTGCAATCATCTGTTCTCTAGTGGTGGGATAATATCTTGCACTTATAAGGCATACTGATTCAGAAAGAGTATATACTACTTGTTGTTTGATCAGAAAGAATCAGTCTGTTCTCAAATGAGTCAGTCCAAACATTTCAGCAAGAATGGATAACATGCATGGTTAAAAACTATCTTTTTGTAGTATATACTCTTTACCTTAATCAGTTGTAGAAGGAATAATCTGGCATTGTGTTTATTATTATATTTCCTTGTGTAAAGGCAAGAA
Organism: Wurfbainia villosa; assembly: GCA_025175895.1. Lineage (NCBI taxonomy): Eukaryota > Viridiplantae > Streptophyta > Magnoliopsida > Zingiberales > Zingiberaceae > Wurfbainia > Wurfbainia villosa. The sequence goes on from CM046007.1 coordinate 7,737,932, forward strand.
CACTTCACACATGATCAAACAAGTAGTAGCAATATTGTGTTGTATGGAAGAAATTTCTCCAAGTTTGTTTACTGCTTCTAGAAGAGATATGGTGTGCATATGCATTTCCATAGTGGTCTCATAGGTCAATTAATATGTTCCTTAAGTGCTCTATCATGTAGAAGCTTCGGGATGAGTGAGTTGGTCTCAGTTAGTTACCATTATTGAGGCCATCCATTTTTATTTTCCTTTGGTGTTTTGGCTTTCATTTTTCTGATACATAGCAAAGTGAGTATATCTATTTTAAATTGCTAAGGAATTGTAGTATGATATACTCACATAAACTCAGTTTTATTTATTTATCACTAATTTTGTTCCCATTGTAATTGAATGTTTTATTCTCGGACATTTTTTCCTTGCAGACACCATGTGGTCATAACTTCTGTTTAAAATGCTTCCAAAGATGGGTTGGTCAGGGTAAACTCACTTGTGCGAAGTGTCGTTCTCCAATCCCATCCAAAATGGCAGGACAACCTAGAATCAACTCAGCTCTTGTTGCAGCAATTCGTATGGCAAGGGCTGCAAAGGCCAATACATCTGCTGGTCCAACAGCTATATATCATTTCATACGAAATGAGAATAGACCTGAGAAAGCATTTACCACTGAGCGAGCTAAGAGAGCTGGGAAAGCAAATGCTTGTAGTGGACAAATCTTTGTTACTGTTCCTCCTGATCATTTTGGCCCTATACTTGCAGAAAATGATCCAAAGAGAGGCCAAGGTGTTTTGGTAGGTGAGACGTGGGAAGATAGAATGGAATGCAGACAATGGGGTGCTCATTTACCCCATGTGGCAGGTATTGCTGGCCAGTCTGATTATGGTGCTCAGTCAGTTGCACTTTCTGGTGGATACAAAGATGATGAAGATCATGGAGAATGGTTCCTTTATACTGGCAGGTGATATTTTGGTCATTTGTTTCTGAAACATTCTTAGCTGTTGTTTTTTATAATTGTCGAGACCTAGTCTGTATATTCACTCAAAGATTAAACAATAACTCTGTTACTCCTTTTGAAGTATGCTTTTTAAAGTGATATTTAAACACACACTGACTGTATGTGCTATGTTGTTTTTTGATTAAATTTGAGGTATGGTGTAATTAACAGACTTATTCTTCTAGTATACAAATGCCAACTTCCACTGCTTAGACAAAGTTTAAATAATTATGCATTTCTCATGATTGATAACTCATTCATCAAATTCTATCCAATCCCAGTTTGATTTTGTCCTTGCAAATTATTGGCCACAAGTAAATGCAGTATATTCTTCTCTATGTTTTAGATGTTTTGATCATTCAAGGTATGTTTTCTTTCAGAATTTCAATAAACATGTGACTTAATTTACAAATAATTCCTTTATTTAATGGCTTTGTTCAATTGCTATCAATGTTTGTGGTCTTATTATCATTACCTGAAAATTGGCAGTGGCGGAAGAGATTTAAGTGGAAACAGACGCACAAACAAGGAACAGGCTTTTGATCAGAAATTTGAGAAACTTAATGCAGCATTAAAAGTTAGTTGTCTCAGAGGATATCCTCTTCGAGTGGTGAGGTAATGATTTCATTCATACAATTCTCCTTTAGTATCCCTTTGCATGCCTAAATGAGGAAATGAGTCGAGATAGATTCTTCCTTGACATTGCTTCCTTGGGTTGGACTTATCTTAGAGAAAATTAACAATGAATATAGAGTGATTTAATTTATTTAAACAGTACTAGTGATATAGCTTTGCAATAAGCTAAGTGAGGGAATAAGTTCATTTACTAAACCTAAATAGTGATTATGATTTGTCTTTGTTTATATTGAAGGTCAAATTTCATTTGTGAGGAATTGACTAAACTATCAAAGAAATTTATCACTTTTGATGCGTTTGGAAATTCAACTCTTTTGTTAAGTGAAATTCATTTTCTCCAAATTTTATGATTTGATACTAGATAATGCTTTTTGACCCAAACACTAAGTTATTTTTTATGCATTTGTGTAGTTATTAACAACTATGAGAAGACAATATTACTACTTTTGCATTTTATTAATTACAAATTTCCAAAAAAAAAATAAAATAAAATTTATTAAGAATTACATATGAGCTCATTTCATCTGGTTCTTACTTCAATTTTACCACTTCATTTTATTGAATCCATTTCTATGCTTGCATGCAATGCCATGGAGAGTGTTCTAAAATTGTTGCCTATATGGCCTCATAAGCCTTTTAGACAAGGAACACCATTAAACATGTGATCTGTTATCCCTTTAGGTGCTTTGGGTGGCCATGTAGGTTAGATGTGTGCATAGGTAAGAAAGGCAAATCATCTATACATTAAAAAAGGAAAATGTTGGTTCACGGTTCATTTGATATTGAAGAACTTAATAAGGATTTTTGTGATAATTTTCCAACATTAAAAGAGACTAATTTATGTGATTGCAAACTACTTTACTAAGTTTTTTTATTTTGTAGTAAGTGATTTGCAAGTTTAACTTAAACATTTGTATGGCAAGTGATAGACCCCTTTAGTTATTATTTGTATACATGTTTATAATGATAGTGTTTTTTGTAGTGTTATATTATTCGTTTTACATTCAATTGACATTCGTTTTCTTAATATAGAATTAGAAATTGGATGGATTGATTAGTAATCTTTGTTATTTATATGTCAGTCATTTTCATTAATATAGATAATTTAACATTTTGTAGTATTGCATATGGCCCTTGCATATATATATACCGTGGGTTGACTGTTTGCTTTTAAAAATCCTTGTGATGCTGAAATGTTGTTTTATTTTGGAAGGTCTCACAAGGAAAAGCGCTCGTCATATGCTCCTGAGGTTGGTGTTCGCTATGATGGGATATACAGGATTGAAAAATGTTGGAGGAAAGTTGGAGTTCAGGTATACTTTATGTGTGATGAGTATGTTGCTCTTGTGCAATATCCCTTTGCCGTCTACTCTGGTTGCACATTTTGCAGTTCAGCTTATATTATTTTCATTTTATCACAGGGTTTCAAGGTATGCAGGTATCTTTTTGTTCGGTGTGATAATGAACCTGCACCATGGACAAGGTCTTGCATATGTTATGTTGTTTTTTCAATATCACAAATTATTATTATTATTATTTTATAATCTGACACTCTTTAAATCTAGTGATGATCATGGTGATCGGCCTCGTCCTTTGCCTTCCATTAAAGAACTAAAGAATGCAACTGATGTCACAGAAAGGAAGGATAGCCCAGCATGGAATTATGATGTATGTGTCTGTTCTCTGTCATTTGTAGGTCTATAAAGTGTTTATTTGGGTTTGTCGATCTCTTGTAATCCATTACTTACAACTTTTTAAAGTTGGTCTAAGAAGCCTTTCCTTTTTAATTGATTAGCAATGGCTTTCATTTTTGATTGGTTATCAAAGGGTTGTGTCTTTTTGCTTGGGCTACAAAGGTTTATTTGATAACTTGAATATCTCGCTAGCTCTTTTGTATCTATACCATAATAACCTTTTGTTTTGTGTCAAGCAATAAAAGCCAAAAAGGGGGTTCCTTCCACTGAATAAGTAGTGAAACTTATATGTACCCTCTTAGAGTAATAATGGATCATTTTCCATTTATATATGTATTTAAATGCTATATAGACATAAGAAAGTGATAGGTGGAGACTTTGGCATTTGAAAGTAGAGATGGTGGTGAATTATGTTTGGTTTAGGTATGTGCTGGCCCTTGACAAGTTGTGTTGAGCGCTTGGCCTGGGTCAATTTAAGCTTGTCGGCCATAACTTGAATTGGCTGGGATTGAGCTCAACACAATCCCGGACCCAATATTAATAACTAATTTAATATTCGTTATGTAAAAATGTGGTAAGTTGGACTTGACGCATGAGCTAGAAGACCTTGTTAATCATATAATATTAATTGTATTCCTAATATCTATTCAGTGTTCATTGATTTTTGTTGTTTAATCGTCGTTCTATCAGGAGAAACATGGATGGAAATGGAAGAAACCTCCACCAGTCAGTAGAAAACCTATAATCACTGGAAAGCTAGATGAAAGCAAGACTGTACAGAAAGCAAGAAAGGTAGCGCAGAATATGTCTGTAAAAGAGAAGGTTTTGAAAGGTGAGTCCAATTATCAGATGTTCATTTTTTAAGTATTATATTTTGTTGAATTTTATACAATTCGTTAGGTTTTCAAAGTGTTTGTATTTCTTTATGCCTGTTCTTCTAAGAGATTCATTCTTTGTTGCAGAGTTTTGTTGCCTACTGTGTCGAAAAGTTATGACTCTGCCACTGACCACTCCTTGTGGGCATAACTTTTGTAAGTCTTGCTTGCTCGATGCATATGCTGATAAGTCATTTGTTCGAGAAAGGACTCGTGAAGGTGGCCGTACCCTCAGAGCACAGAAAATTGTCAAAAAGTGCCCATTTTGTCCCACTGATATATCTGAATTTTTGCAAAATCCTCAGGTAACCAATTCAACAATAAATCACAATGGTTTATTCATTGCAAAAGACTGTTATTATATTGTATAAAAGAAGACCTCAGCGACCCAATTTGCCATTTCCAGGTAAATAGGGAGCTGATGGAGTTGATCGAATCACTACAACAAAAGACTGAGGAACAAGAAGATGAAAATAGTGAGATTGCTGAAATGTCTAGTGAAGATGGCCGTGATGCCATTCAGGAAAAGAATCCCGTTGAGTCTGTCGATGGCGATTCAGATGTTAACGTTGCCAATTCTGAAACTGAAGCTCTCGTAGAAACAATTCAAACATCACGAAAGCGAAAATGTTCAGTTCTCTCTGATGTCGCTGAGGCCCTTAACGAAGAAATCACCTGTGCGGATGCCTAAGAAATGTGACCCCGCTTCAATTTCTCGATCGAAGTTAGTACTATGCCATGACAACGGGAGGTTATGCTTAGACAATTTTGTTGATATGAACTTCCATTTCTATAACCATGGATATATGCTTGGATTTCAAGTTAGAATGTTATTTCTGAGAAAAGTTACTGGCTGTTGCAGTTCTAAGATGTCTTTTTGTGAATTTGACATCTCACTAGTTCTTCAACAGTAATTTTCATTTATCTATTCGGTTATTTTGGCCACTCTTATCTGCTTAAGCCTTTAGATACAGTTGTTTTTTTATGTGAAAAATATAATATTATACAAACTGCCTTAGGGAAATTGAATGTCAGTCGGGTTTAAAGTAGCTTAAGATCGACCTTCATCTAATGCTCATGCAACTGCCCCATCTTAGTCTAGCCACATTATTCTTCTATAGTTTTTCACGTAGAGATTTTTTTTTTTTTACTTTAACTATTAAAATCAAATTCGCGTTGTTGTTTATGAATCGACTTGTGTGCAGTGTTCTAAAAATCGACGATTTTGTCCGATTAGGTGGCGCCTAGGTGATGGACGCTCGTCCACCGCTCCGACATTCACAGAGGCGACGCCGCTAGGCGTCGCCGCTTTAATCGGCGCCCAGAGCGATTAATCGACATTAATCGGGGCGATCGATCGATTAATCAGGAGTTCCAATGCTCAATAGCAACCGACATGCCCATGCCACATGCGACACGCCCATACGCGAGCGACGCCGTGCCAAATGAGAACCTGAGCGTGCGCGGCGGAGAATATGCGACACGATTATTGCAATGGATTTTTAATATTGTTTGCAATTATGTTTTTAATTCTTATATTTTGTAATTTTTATTGTTTACAATCTTAAACATTTTTAATATTCTTGTTACTTGTTGAGTTGTTGTTAGTTGTTATTTGTTACATGCATGTGGAGGCTATAAAGTGAGTTTTGACTTTTGAGTGCCTCTAATATATTAATTTTTTTATATATTATTATATTTAAAATATTAAAAAAATCGATCGCCTAGAAACCGCCTAGGCGGCCGCCTAGTCGCCTAGGCACTAGGCGGCGAGTGACCGCCCCCGTCTACCGTCTAGCGCTTTTTAGAACACTGTTTGTATGTATTCATTTTGATTTTCCACTGCCAAAATCATGATTAAGATTCATTTGTGCTTTTTGAATTTATTCTGATATATATGAGTAAGAAAATTTTATAATATTGGATCGTCCAATCCAAAATTAATTAAGTTAAAGATCTGAACATCTGAGTTATAATAAAAATATAGATATTAGCATATGGATGAGTCCGACTATGTTTTTGTTTATTACATATGATACCAAATTAAATATATTACGATAATACACACATTGTTCTAAATTAATCAATTAAACCACTTTTCTTTTTTAGTGGCAGATGATAGTCTATATACTTGTTGAAGATGACATTGATGGAGCTTGATCTAATGTTTAACATCAAGTTTCAACTTATGTTCAAAGCAACATCTCCATCGTTGATCTCGTCAAGTGACATAGCCAACATTGGTGCAAAAAGTAATTTACTCGTCTTCAGTGCTCTCGTCAATCAGTTTCACAGTCAACACGAAGGAAATAAATCATAAAGAGTATATTGTCCAATCCAAAACTAATACGATAGGAAAACAAACATTCTGAAAAATTTATAACCCTCAAAGATTGACCTTTATTCATTAGTGCAATTCTGATGTCATACTAGTTACAAAACCCTCTCATGGGGACAATATAGTCAACATCAAAGATGGCGATAAGGGTTGGCATATTAGTTCCCTTCCTCCTCCACACTCTTGAATAACTCATCGAGTGTGTGATGATCCTAAAGTATTCTAGGAGATACTTCATAGTATTTATGACAAGGCGTGATAATATTCACGTCAAATGCTCTTTATGATTTGACCTCCGTTTTAATAAAGGATAGTAAATCATAGAGAGATTTACTCTAGTGCAATGGTTCCTTTACATAGAAAAGATCCAGAATCCAGTGAAATATTTTATACCCGCTAAAAAGTGATCTCAAAATCTCATATAACAAATATTTGTACATCTACTAACTGCGCTAATCCATGAAAATTACTTCAGAGTATTTGTGATATTCCAATGTTTATTATGATCAGGATGACCTAGGTGATGTGTAACTACACTTGTATTTGAAACCTCTCATTTAACCCCTACGTTCCTCTCTCGATATTGATGAATAAATAATAAAATATCTCACCTCTAATGATCTTCAATCCTTCGAACATCAAAACTTTTCATGATAAAAAACTTCCAGGGCGTTTAGTATAGAATTTTTTTTTCATTTTCTATTTTTATTTTTTGAGAAAATAAGAAAACATATTTGATTGATATTTTTCATCTTTGTTTTCTAGAAAATAGAAGAACGTTTTTTAAAAAACTAGAAAACTCCAGAAAATTATTTTCTCTTTCCATTTTCATTTTTCAAAAAATAAAAAAATATTTTTTGAAAAATTAGAAAATACTAAAAAATTATTTTCTATTTTCTAGAAAAGAAAAACAGAAAACAAAAAATGAAAAATTCTCCCGCAAACCAAACGCTACCTTCATTTCTATAAGAAATATGATCTCTCACATCTATCAAATGCGCTTGTAGCTTGGCTTCCATGGTAAGGCGTTGGATAAAGTTACCATGGATCTAATATATAACTTGGTTCCCATGCATGCTAAAATTTTCTTGGTACATGAAGCTCTGCAACTTAGCGACTCTCATCGATATATTCTGTGATCATTGTGAGGAAAATAAATCATGATAATGTTGTGATCAAGACACGTGAATATTATCTGAATTCAAAAAAAGACTTTAGACCTCCTCCAATATATGAAGCTCGATTTCCATTAATGTGTTGCTTATTTAATCAAAAATAGAAGAATCATGCTACTTTTTATGTGATTAATTTGTCATAAGTTTGCTTATATGTGATTATTAGAGAATAGAATACTAAGGATTATGAATGGATCTAGTAATTAAAATTGGGCTGGATTATAATTGAATTTATTTGTACAGTATCCTACAATATCTAATTCAGAACTCATTATTTATATATATATTTAAAAAAAAAAAACTGAATTATATATAGCCTAGGACAATCCATGTAAGTCTCTCCTAGCTAATGATATGAATAATTTTGGAGAGTTGTCATTGTAGAATGCTTAGGTAATCATTAGACCAATCTATTATGTTGTTGGTTTTTTTTATAAGCACTGGGTATTCTGGTCTTCACTTCGATTAATTTTGAGGATGATCGATCTGATTTATAAAAATTTTTCATTGATCATCAGATATATCGGAAAGTATTTACATGAGCAATCTCAGCAATTCTAACAATCTTAGTTTGTCACTTTATTTGTAAGAAAATCCTATAAATTTATCTAGCTTGAATCGTAGATATATATATGAAAGCTAAATTAGAGATTTTACCATTGTACTATAATCCTGGGGCATGCTGTTATTATTTTTTTGTTTGCTTGTTTGATGGAGCAAATTTGAAGCGATATCAACCGTTGAATATCTAATGTATATTTAATTCAATAAACGAAAAAAACAAATCCTTGGCTAAAAAATTAATAAATTGAAATAAAAACAATAAAAGCGAAGCGCACCCTCAAAATTTCTAATATATTAATAAACACCTATCAATAAAAAATTATTAATATACAAATGTACGAAAAGCATTAATACAACTGCAACCTAATCTAAAATAGAATATAGAGAGTTATGTTCCTAGCTCGTGTGCTAATACCTCTAGCACCTATCGAATGAATGAATATATTTTAGAAATATTAGAACATTTTAAATGTAATTTATCCATCTTAATTACTACAAGAGTTAGTTAGAAAATAATTATTTTTTTTATGGATAAGATGGATCGTCCAAGAGCATCATTATTGTCTCATTGGCATCGTATACGTCACCGGAAAATATCCCCTAGAAAATAATGCACGGATAAAGCTGAATAATTTCCACGGAAATGATACGATGATTGAGATAGAGCGATATTTATGAAATAAATACTAATTGATTTTGGAGGAGAGTGTAAAACTCCTCTCTAAGTTCAGATGATCCTTTTTTGTTTTGATCAATGGTATCAAAGTCAAAGGTCTTTCGCAATTTACCTCTTTTATAATAACCGCGGGACAGGACAGTAGGAGCCAGATTTCATCTAATTGAATTATCGACCAATCCCTCTTCTCTATACGTGTCATACGGAATTCTGATATATCTCCTTTATCGATAAAGACAATCGGAAAAGATCACACATATATATATATATATATATCGATAACCTCGCGCCCGACACATCGCCGCCGCCGCCGTCGGCCATCTCCGGCCGGACCGGTGCGTTGAACCGCACTCGCCGTGATCCGAGAGCCCGGCTCGGCCGGATTATGGCCGGAAGCCGGCGCACCGGCCGCGATTCCGGCCGAATCCCGGCCTCGTCGCCGGAAGGACCGCTGGCGTGGCGGTCCTTCCCGCCGGATTCCGCGATTCGCCGGATCCGGCCTATCGGCCGGCGATGGCGCGTCACATCGCCGGCCGCGACTCGTCGGATTCCGACCGCGGGCCGGAATCCGGCCGGGAAGGACCGCCAGGCCGGGCGGTCCTTCCTCGACGTCGGCGGCCGGGATTCGGCCGCGATCCGGCCGAATCGCGGCCTGACGCCGGCTTCGGCCACAATCCGGCCGGAAGCGGGAATCCGCCGGATCACGGCGAGGTGCGGTTCCAACGCACCGGTCCGGCGGAGATGGCCGACGGCTGCGGCCGAAGCGGCGGCGGCGGCGAGTCAGTGCAGAAATGAACAAAGTGCCTACGCGCGCAGAAATCGGGAGCGCAGGAGAACACGATCTGTATATATATATATATATATATATATATATATATATATATATATATATATATATACACGCGCCTGTGCACGGAGAGCGGTGTAAACAGTGATTTCACTGTTCACACAAGCTGCCGTGACTAGTGAAATCACTGTTCACGGAAGTTTTCCGTGCATAGGCACGCATAAATCAGGCGCCCATATATATATATATATCGGAAAATACTAACCTATGACTAGGCGCACAATTGACTACACCACGTCACCTATTAGGCCAGACGCTTTGTGTCTCGGCCCGACATTAAGCCAGACGCGTCGCGTCTCGGCTCGAACATCTATTATGCCAGACGCTCCTCGTCTTGTCCCGACATTAAGCTAGACGTCCCGCGTCTCGGCCCGGTATTAAGCTAGACGTTCCACGTCTCAGCTCATCCATCTCACATCTCGACAAAGATACATTATCTCGGATATATGACTTCTCGACATAAATTATCTTATTTAGTCAAAGGACGTAGCGGATATTTCATATATTCAAGGGTCCACCAGACAATCCTCGTCAGCATCTCTCTCCAACCAAGAAGCAGATATGATGTCCATACTGATTTTCAGAGGAATGTCTGTTACATTAATGAGGAGTTGTCTCCTATAAACCACATGACATATATTAATTACGATTCACGCGCCTGCAATATTTATGAGGATAATGACCCTATTACTTCTTGGAGTAGACGTACACATCTCATGAAGTCATACCGCCCTTACCGACAGTACCATTGGACAGGAGGATTTTTCTTCTATATATAACCTCCCCAGAGAAGGAGAAAAGAGGTTTGCATATTCTCTACTTCGCTTGTCCATTATTTGCATTATTTTTTTGCTAATCTCTGTCTTGAGCGTCGGAGGGGCCTTGTCGAGATCCATCTCTACGCCCTTAACCACTTGCTGTCTTGCAGGATTCCCGATTCGGCTCGACCCACCTCATTCGGCTCAGCCCACCACCGAGACGACGTTCCGAATGTCACCCCTCTCCCTCTGTGTCATTCCCGTTCATCCGAATTGTCGATTCTTATCATCTTCGCCACCGGAACATCTCACCATCCCCATCTCTCTCTCTCTGTGTATATATATAAAGCTTTGCCCTATCGCGAGTACGTCCAAGTCGAATAATTTGCTCGCGTGCATTGCAAAGCAAAACAAACGATCAGTGAAGTTCAACAGAAAAGACAGGCAGCAGTGCAATTAAAAAACTAAAATTAGATTAGTGCAAGTAGTTAATGCAAAACGTGAAGCATTATAAATTAATGAATTGGATGGTTCGCTATTTAAAATTCAAATTACAGAAAAAAAAGGCATCTGGCAATTAAGAAACCAAATAGCACAAAAGAAATAATTAAGATATTATATTGCAAAGTTTAAGAAACAGATATATAGACACTAGCTAGCTAGGAACTAACGAAGGAGTAAATTAAGAAAACCCTAGTAATTATAGAAGATCAGTGAAGTAGAAATTTAATTAAGCGAATAAAGTTAACGATAATTAATCCTAAATCACTGAAGAATTTAATGATGGCGATAAACAAAAACTAAAATAACATTGATGATGAATATAATATGAAATTAAGGGGAAAAAAACGACAGTGCAATTCATTTCAATTGTCTGATCCATCGGAACAAAAAAAAATCATAATTAATTTTTCATTACAGAAGTCGTTTATCAGTCAAATCCACTTGATATCAAATTGATACGAAGTTATCAAACTAATTAGCATTTAATTACTAAAAAAAAAGAAACAAACAATGCGACAAAGATGGATATATGGCATTGATTAATTACCTGGACAGAGTTTAAATTTTATTAAAACAAAGAAATCCCGCCACCTTCGTTTTAAAAAAAAAATTAAAAAGATATATTAAGATAATAAATAAATAGTAATTATATAGGTTAAAGATGAAGATATTATCAGATTCAAATGAGAACTATTTGAATATTGTACTTAATCTTAAAATATAATATATATAAATAGAACATGAATGGATAAAAAATAAAATAAAACAATGCAATGAGATATCTCAATCTCAAGGAGTAATTAGGCTACGTCTAATTAAAATTGTTGGCAAAATCATTTTCAAATGATATATCGAGTTTAATCTTACAAATAATTTTAATATTTAGTAAAGGTTTAAATTAAATTTTTTTAAGTCGTCAATCATATTTTGATTAGTCATCGTGTTTGACTAGCTAGTATATTTCGATATTTTAATGCAATGAAAAAATATTTTGATATTTTCATTTGTGTTAAGCATTTTGAGCCCTAGTGGTTATTACTAACCAATAAAGCTAACAATCATTTTTCTCCTCCATTTGATGTACAAAGATGATGCGTTCATTCCATATGATGTTTTCATTGTCCTATAGTTAGATGAAAAAAAAAAAATCATGATTAACCTTTAAATTAAAATATTACAAATTGTAACTTAATAATTAAATTGATTTATGAATGTAGAGATGTTATTAAAAGATCGTTCCAAGTGATAATCTTAGTTAGTGGAGCACCCAAAAAAAAATCATAAATATACAATCATTATATTAGTTTATTATTATTGTTATTTTCTTTAAAAAAAGTATGGCAGAAAAATATTAATTTTGTTTTTGCAATTTTTTTAATTAAATTGTCCACTAGTATGGTAGGAAAAATAAATAGTACAGTACTAAATATTGAAAGAGATAAGATAATCAAGAGAGATATTGTTAGTGCAAATAAAATTTATTATATCTTAATAATGATGTGATATTATTCTAGTTTTATTTTTGATTATACTGAACAAATTTATATCGACACAAATATTTTTTTATCTTATAAATTCTTGAATTTTTTTATAGTGAAATTTTGATGGTTCTCTTAACCATTCCAATAGATAATATATATTTTTCAAAAATATAAAGGTATGATGCCCGTATTTTTTTTATAGAATATTTGTAATATTTTGTGAATTTAATATGCTGCCACGTGTAATCATGTCGTCATGTCAATAATTCAATGAGGAATTATAGACGTCCGGCAACAATTTATAAATAGAGAAAGATATGAAAATAAAATAAATGTAAACACAAAATGAACACTACTAAATTCGTAAACGGACAATCATTGTATTAAATTATTTTTATTATTTTCTTAAAAGAAGAGCGCGGCGAAAAATTTAAGCTGGGCCGGCGATGTTTAATGATACAATCAACTAATACATGGGCGACGCTATCGACGTGCAAAATTTCAACACGTGGCCTCTATTATGCGAACGAACCCTTTCTAGCAGCTACAGAATCCCGATCCTGTTTGGCTCAACCCAGCAAATCGCTGTAGTTTTCGTTCCGATCTGGACCTTATCCAAACTCCGCCATCTACGTGTCTTTAAATCATTGGGTCATCCATCGATTAATCGTATGATTATCATGTTCCGGCGAACTATTAAATTCCACGGCGAACGGTCGTTCAGTCGAGCGTCTTTTGGTCAGTGAGCTGGATCGTTGACTGTAAGAATCGTGCAATAACCTATCCAACGGCTGAGAAGTGCAGAACAACGTACCGCCGACCTCCATCCTGCCCTCCATAAACCCAGACCCTCCTGCTGCTGGAGCTCGCTCTCTAGCTGCTCGCCGGAATCCATGGCGATCGATCGCGATCCTTTCTGTTCTCTGGTGTTTCTTGCATTATTGGCCGTGTCGTTTTCGGTGGGGGACTCGGAGTACATTGCTTACAATACGACGCAGAGCATCGTCCCCGACAAGCTCAATGTCCACATCGTCGCGCACACCCACGACGACGTTGGGTGGCTCAAGACCGTCGACCAGTACTACGTTGGCTCCAACAACTCCATCCAGGTATTTTACTCCCGATTTGCGGTGGATTTGAGTGGGGTGTTTTTGAAGTGATATTAGTAAGGAAGCTTTGATGTTTCATGTTTGTTTGGTCCACAGGGAGCATGTGTCCAGAACGTTCTTGATTCGATCATTCCTGCACTGTTGGCGGACAAGAATCGCAGGTTCATCTATGTGGAACAAGTGGGTGGTTAATTCGTTGACTTGGGTGGGTTTTGATTTGGGAATTTGGGGTTAAGCCATAGGTTTATATTTGCGCTGGGAAACAGGCGTTCTTCCAGCGATGGTGGAGGCAGCAGAGTGATGCGATTAAGAAGATAGTGAAGGAGCTCCTCAGCTCTGGGCAATTGGAACTCATGTAAAGACTCGACTTCTCATAATTTTATCATTATCAATATTATTTCATATTCCAACAAGTTTGTCTGTTCCATTTCATAAGAATTAGATAAATTTGAGATGTGATGCCGCAGTTAAGCATTCCAAACTTCAACAATTTAATTTTTCATACTGAGGTTTTCTCCTTCTCGTTCATTCTTTTTGGAAGAAATGGAGGCATGTGCATGCACGATGAAGCTACGGTTCACTATATTGATATGATCGATCAGACAACCCTCGGGCACCGATATATCAAGCAACAATTTGGGATCATACCAAGGATTGGCTGGCAGATAGATCCTTTTGGACATTCGGCAGTACAAGCTTACTTACTTTCAGCTGAGGTAAAGTCTAGGATATTGTTGCTGCATGACGACGATTTTCCAATATTATCATGAATTCCAAACTCAATCCGTTTGCCAATCTCCAAATGAAGGACTTTGAAGTTTGTAGTATACTCACATTCGTTATATAGTATCTCTAATGGATTTTTGATCTTGATTTTATCAAAATAAAGTGATTCTTAACATGCTCTGATGTATATGATCTCTTTTGGACTTTGCTGACGTATACAATTTTTTATGCTTTCAAATAACTTTAAAATCAACGTTTTATACTTAATTTTTCATTTTTTGTTTAACGACAGATTGGAACTTTAAGGTTTGCTTGCCATGCAAATGCAAAATCCTTTTTTCCCCTTCATTTTTAAAGCAAACTAGTTAATTAAATTTTCATTATGGAAAAGATTTAACATTTTTAATTCAAGAAACCACTCCACAGTCCAGGGAGGGGCAGAGACGACGCAATACTGTACAATTGAACTTTATAATTCAGCCACATTTTTAAATAATAGGGAAAAATTAACCCCCTAGTTTAGTTTCACATGTTGATTGACTGACTAATAAAGAAGCTTTATCAGCTTAGTTGAGTGACCTAGTACAAATTTGAAACTTCAACATTTTGGGCAATGCGTAGATTTGACAACTTAATGTATCCAAGTGGGTCATGACAAACTCAACTTGCCATGTGGGATTAAACGAGGGTGTTACTATTTTCCCTCCTTAAGGCTTGTCCTGATCAACCCCTAAAGTCCAACTCATAGCGTAGAATCATTTATAACCAACAACATATGAGGTCCAATGGTGGCTATATAATTATGTAGGCAGCCCTTTCCAATGCCCTCGTATGCCTAGGACTAGGTCAATTCTGGTACTAGTTGTCAAGGCTAAGATGAAAGGACTAGCCTATTTACTTAATAGGTCCAACCATTGGGCTTAAGCATGACAGTTGTGATCAACAACTTGGATTAGTGGGCGCTATCATCTTGAACTAGAGCTTCAATTATGAAGACTATTTTATGCTATGGAATTACATACATGTGACAGTGCATCGACTATACTATTAATGCCCCTTAGAAGATAGAAAAATTCTACATCAAGGAACCGAAGTGTGAAGCTTTTGCCAAGTCTTTGAGGTCGAACCTTTTATTGCATTGATAACCGTTGTTGAATCCAAACTTAGCTGCAATTCCCAGGCAATAACTTCTAATTCTCTTATGGCCATTAGTACATGTAACACAATGTGCCCATGGATTCTGTAAATGATGGCGATGGCTTATAACACAATTCCTTCTGTATCCCTTAAAATGCAGTGTCAGATGCAATCTTGCCAATTTTGATTGGGACATTTGTATTGTGCTCATCCATCCCATATCAGAGGAGATGAGATAATCTCAGTTAATCAATTTTCTTTGACCTAAACTATGTCAAAGCAATGTCATCCTACATTATTTCTTATTCCAAAATTATTGCATAATTAACACCTTTATACTGTTGATGGTCTCCTTATCTGAACACTAACACAACTGAGACAAATGGCTAATTAAAATAAAGAAAAACACTACATAGAAAATAAGAAACATGAAGTTTAGTAAGTGAACTCCTCTTTTATCTTTCAACTTTTTGCTGTGAGAGTAAAGGATACATTGTTCAGTCCACCCAATGACATTTTTGTCTAAAGATATACGAGCAATTCTACAGGTTGGATTTGATGCTCTTTACTTTTTTCGGATGGATTATCAAGACAAGGAAAAGAGGAAAGAGTTAAAGAGGCTTGAGGTTGTGTGGCGGGGTTCTAAGTCGCTTGGCTCAACTACAGATGTGAGTCTGTTGTTTTTCAGTTTTTTTAATATTTCATCATAAGTTCACTAGTCTCAGATGTATCTTAAACCATCATCCTGTTTCCTTCATTTAGATATTCGCTGGTATATTTCCAAAGAACTATGAACCTCCCCCTGGTGGTTTTTACTTTGAAGTGAATGATGATTCTCCTGTTGTTCAGGTAATTTTGTTTTTTTTATGGTTCTTAAAAGTTCAGAATATTTCTGAGGACCTGACTATTATATTGATATCTGATGCAGGACGATCCTCTTTTGTTTGATTACAATGTTCAAGAGCGTGTCGATGATTTTGTGGCTGCAGCTATATCTCAGGTAGGCTAATCAACATAATCGTTGCATGCTTATGCCTCTTGCGTTTTGTGGTTTGTGATCCTTAGGTAGCTGAACCCTTTTCTATGAACTGCATAATTACTTATGCAAAACGAAATTTGTGGTCATTCAATTAATTACTTTCCAGTTAGATTTTGATACTGTCATGTGTGTTGCAGCATTTTTTCTTCTCTGTGACTTTGGTTTTCTTTACAGAATATTAATGTTCTGGAAACTAGACTGAAGATCAAACCTACAAGATGCTTCAATTGGTCAAAATGATCGACACAGGCAATGATATCAAAATATACTATAAATTATATAAAAATAAAAGCTTATATATAATTGCTAAGAATATAAATATATAAATTGGCTATTGGTCCTCTTCTTACCAGCTTGAGCTTTTGAGTGGTTAGTCACTTAACTTTAACATGGCATCAGGGCAGTCAAATGTCAAATCCCACCTGTAAAGAAAAATTAATCAATTCATGTGTTTGGAAGTTGGAGATAATCAAGTCAAATGCCCTACCCACACATGAAGAGAGAATGTTACACACATATGGGGAGTAATGGAGTCTGTTAAAAATATAAATATATAAATTGGTGTCTTTTTTTAAGGTCTTGAACTTTTGAGATAAGTAGTGATCCACTGGACTTTAACAATAATAAATATATCAAAGTAACCTTAATTTTATTCTAAAGTATTATCAGATATCTGCATATATGATAAATTAGTTCATTTTTATACTATGCATACATATAAAATGTCGATAAACTTATTATATCACTAAAAATATTAAATAAATTGGATTTTAACATAGCATATCTTGTTTTCTTTTCCTAAAACAAGAACAATGGGAAAAATGGCTTGAAAACATAATGATGTTATTGGGTCTTCAAGTCAATTGAAAGGTCTCAACCACTGCATTGATGCATTGGACTGCAACTTTGGTTTAAGATGCAGTTATAAAAGAACCCTCCTGGTTTATATATATGAAACCAGATTGGATTGGGTTCTAGTTCCCTGGTTAATTGGTTGAACCAATTGGCTGTGTCCAAGTTTAAATAAACTGTAGTTTGCATGGCAGCTTGGTTATCTTTCCCGTTTGCTACCAAATTTTCTACATGCTATCCTTTTGAAGATTTTTCAACCATATCTAGCATTATGAGATTGGGAATCTTTGCATGAGTAATTGCTGCATGGGTACTTTTAGTTTTAGTTGTATACGCATATCTGATATGTGAACCAGATCATATCTAATGAAGTTTGTTTTTGGTTGCTCCATCTTCAGAAACTACGGAAGATTCAAAGTTTTGCATAAACCTTTTTGTCCTCATACTTATTAAGTGCTTTCTTTCATTGAAATGCATTTCATATTTATTATTTTTTAACTATAACAAGGAGTGCACACTTCATGCTATGCCTTTGTTATCTAAGGGATCAATTCCTGTGCCTTGTCATATCTCAAATTTGCAACATGTCTTTGTTATTTTCCAACTCTTACTGATGATAAATTGTTTCCCATTCTCAGGCAAATATTACCAGGACGAATCATATAATGTTTACCATGGGGACAGATTTCAAGTATCAATATGCAAATTCATGGTTTAGGCAGCTGGATAAATTCATTCATTATGTCAACAAAGTATATCCTTTCTAGTTGTCTCTGATATTATGGTGCTGCAGAAGATTGCTTACATTATTTCTCATCCTTTAAAACCATTCCTTTGCTATATTTTTGTCATGCCATGACCTAAAGTGACTCTAATTTCTTGTTCGGAAAAAAAATTCCTGGACTTTATTCCCTGCTATTATTTTAAGAAACTATAAATTTTTGCAATATAAAGTATGTTCTACACCAATTTCAACTTGCTTGAAACTCTTCAAAGGCCTTCTTTTCTTTTTTTACTTTCATAATTACATTACAAATACTTCACAGCCAATGTGAACCTTCCATAACTTGTCTCTAAGTTTTAATTGGGTCTAGCCATGGAAATGTCTTACTCTATTCGCCCTTCAGAAAATGTGAAAGTCTAAGCGTTGTTTTTGACTTTTTCTAGGATGGGCGGGTCAATGCCTTGTATTCTACACCTTCCATCTATACTGATGCAAAGTACGCATCTAACGAATCCTGGCCTTTGAAAACTGATGACTTCTTTCCGTGAGTGAACTCCTCAATATCATTTTTGCAAATACTATTCTGTGTCTGATTAGCTTTTGGTCTTGTATTTCAAATTTGTTTCTGCACATTAGTTATGCAGATGATCCAAATGCATACTGGACGGGATACTTCACAAGTAGGCCAGCCTTAAAAGGTTATGTGAGATTGATGAGTGGCTATTATCTGGTAATCTTCTTCTTCCTCCTTTGAGCTAGAAAGGAATTTCTCATTGTCATTGTACATTTTACCAATGGTCTCCTGTCAATTTTCTCTGTCGGTGTGAAAAAAAAATCTTAAAACTTATTGGAATACAATCAGGCTGCTAGGCAATTAGAATTTCTCAAAGGACGAAATAGTTTTGGCCATACAACAGACAGTCTGGCTGATGCTTTAGCTATTGCTCAACATCATGATGCAGTCACTGGAACAGAAAAGCAGCACGTAGCAAATGATTATGCCAAACGACTATCTATAGGCTATTCACAGGTTGCAAAATTAACTCATCTTAAGGAGCAATCTATTATTATTACCATTGACAAATTGAAAGTTACTCTATATTGAGTGTATCTTCCAGGCGGAGAAGCTAGTTGGAACTTCTCTTGCTTGCTTAACAGAGTTGAACTCAAGTTCAGGTTGCTACAACATTACAACAAAATTTGATCAGGTGAGTTTGCTGCTCCTGTTAATTTCCTGCCTATGCATTCTGCTCGTACTATATACAAGCATCTCTGGTGGTCTTCTGGTTCCTTGATGATTTTTAGTTTCAGATAGTTGTTGATGACAAGATTCAGCATTATTCTTATCTATTTTAACAGTTGAAATGCTATCAGTGCCAGATATATGTGCTTCTGAAATTACTTACGGACACAGCATTGCTTGAGCTGTTGACTTATCCGATAGCAGCTATAATGAGATAGTAGTCCTTGCTCCTTGATAAGATAAACATACCCAATCTCTTGATACGTTATCTAATTTATTTTGCCTATTCAGCTAAATTCATGCATTTATTTGGTTGATACTGAATACTTTTCCCAGATTCTTGATCCATGATGTTGGAATAGTTTGAATAGGCAGTGCGAGTAGAATACTAAGTGCTCATTTGTTATATATCTATTACGAGTATATTTATGTTCAAATAGAATTGCAGTATTTAGAGTATGGAATCCTATGAATCATTTATAACATTCTTATCTGCCATGATTGGAGTTATTCAATTATTTGTATTCATAATTATGTTTCATCATCGCAAAGATAAAAATAATTAGTCGAGCAATGAATCAATATTCAATTTATAATCTTTATCTTTCTTAGATCTTGTTGTGGCCCAAGTGGATCTCCATACCCATTGGTACGGCATGGAACTTATGACAGTCACGCAACAAATTTGACAATACTTAATGTACAAAGTTCATTTGTATGGACAGAACATAGGCTGCAAAATACATACTAATAAACATCACCATTAATATGAAAGCATGATATAAGAAAAAACCATTAAACAAATTTAACTGTAAAAGACAACCATAAAATTAATTTTACAGATAGCAAAGTACAAGAAAAACATGACAAATCAAACAAGACAACCATAAATGAAGTTCTGCAATGCATAACAAAAGAAACTACGAGTGAAATTACAAAAATGTGCGAAGTGTCCTCAAAGCAATCCTAGCTAAAATAGACTCCAACCCATCAAGGAACTATATACCCTTTTTCAAAGTCATGGAGTAGCAAGACCAGAAAGTTATCAGGGAGAACTTAGCAACTCAAGCAATATGGTGAATGAACATAAGGTAAACGACAAAATAAATATCATGCTATGAACTCTAAAATAAATAATTAGTAACTGCCAAAAAGAAAATACATCACTAATTGAAACTCACTTGCAGATTGCAAACCACCAATTGATGAGTGAATGTGGAACCATACAATGGCCGTGTGCCCAAAAAATCCAAAAATGAAAATTTGAATTCGCCATCTGACTCCCGCTAAAAACAAATGGATAAATTAAAGGCCAAAGAAGACCAAAAGATATCCTAATGAAAATGACCTCCTCTATTACCAATTGAATTGTTACGCACCTCAAGTTGGTTTTCGTGTTTTTGGCGTAACTGATGACTCATGGTGGTTGTGTGGCAATTTCTTTTGTACCTAATGCATGAGGTTCATACACACAAACAAAACATATATTACAATATACACTAATAAGCACCACCGCTAATTTGAACTCATGACATAAGGAAAGACCATTAAACAAACTTAAAAACAACCATAAGATTGTTTGACAGGTCTAACAAGACAAAATCATAAATGAAGTTTATGACGTTAAGCAAAAGAAATTGTGAGTGATATCATAAAAAACCATGAAGTGTCCTTAGATCGATCCAAGCCAAAATACATCTAACCCGCCAAGGAACTAGTTACCCTCTTCTCAAAGTTCTAGAGAAGCAAGAGCAGAAAGTGAGTAGGGAAAATTGAGAAACAATATGGTAAATGAACATGCAGTAAACAACAACATGAATATCATGCTATGAATTATGAAATAAATAATCGATAACTGCCAAAAAGAAAATACACCACTAACCGAGGATAGAATTGTTGAGTTCTAGTGGTGGGGGAGTGGGAGTATGAGAGAGAGAAATCACGAGAGGAGAGGAATCAAGAGAGAAGTGGAAATTAATTTAATTTCTAACCTTTTTAAATTTTGCTAAGCTAATTAAATATATGATCGAAACAGGTCCAGGACTAACTTGATCAAAATAAGTATAAATTGAGCCCGATTTGAATTCACCTAACCTTAATCACTGCTCATTGAGCTCCACCTAACCTTAAATTGACTTTCACTCGATGCCCAAAGCTTAAATATTAATTCGATTCAAACAATTAATTGTCTAATATTTTAAAATGCAAAAAATTTCGTATCTCACATTGATGAGGATTCTTTTTCATATTCTAACTTGTGTGACACGGGGAGTGACGAGAGATTATGTGAGCAAACAATGGGAAAACTAGGATTCAACGAGATCATATTAAGCCTCATCTCTACTTTGTGTCTTATCTTAGCTTTGATTTTGGTATCAAAGAGCAGCTAGAGTTCAATATGATGCTTTAATTAAATGAAAATTTATTTGATTAAGTTGAGATAATAATTCATTTATTTATTGTTTTTAGTTTATTTTATTAGAATATCAAAGGATATATAATAATCACAATAGTTTTGAGAAAGCTCTATCTCGTTTGATTTGAAAGTACAAAAGTTTTTTAAATTTAAATTTGATTTCGTAAAAAAAAATTAATTAAAAAATTTCAAGTTTGTTTGAGTTGAATTTTATATTTTTTAATGAATTTTATACTTATTAAATTAAATAAATTTACTACAACAATAACAACTAAGATTTACCCCAATAGGTGGGATCAGCTCGTTATTAGACTCTATTCTTTACTATATCATTATTTATATTTAAATAAATTTTATCTTGTTTTATCATTGTTAACTAAGTCTTTTTTAGTTTTCCTCTTTCACGTTTGATTTGCATATTTGTAATGATTTCACCTCGCTTAACTAGAGCATTTACTCGTTGACTCAGTATATGTTTGTACTATCTTAAATATATCTCCTAGAGTTTTCTCTTAATAGGTAAAATCCAAACTTTTGTTATATGTTCTCATTTCTTATTTTATCCATTCTTGTATGTCCATACATCTATATTAATATCCTCATCTCTGCAACTTTCATATTGTGCTTATGTGCTCGAGTAATAACTCAACATTCAACTCTATATAACATACAGGTCCAACTGTCGTTTTATAAAATGCTCCTTTAAGTTTTAAAAGTACTTTACGATCACAAAGAACACCCGATGCTCTCTTCTAGTTTAACAATTCTATTTGTATTCTATGTAAGACATCTCTCTCAATCCCTCAATCTTTTTGTAAAAATAATTTTAAATATTTAAAACTTTCAGTTACAGATAACTTATTATCTCCTAACTTAATAATTGCCTCATTATATCTAATATTACTAAATTTAAAATTTCATATATTCTATCTACTCTACTAAGTGAAATACCTTTGACTTCTAACGTTTCCCTTCAAGATTCAAGTTTAGCAGTTCTTTCTTCACGTGTCTCATCTACCAAAATAATATTATATGCAAATAAAAAAATACTATGGTATTTTTTCTTGAATGTGTCTAGTGAGTTCATCCTTGATTAGTGTAAAAAGATAAGAACTTAAAGTTGATCTTTGATATAACTTTATTTTTATGGAAAACACTTCGATTAATCCTCCTGACATTTTCAATTTTGTCATTTCATCCTCATACATATTCCTATGTTGACACTTTTTTTTTTTTAGAATTTTCTACATAATTTCTCTTGAAACTCTATCATAAGTTTTTTCAAGGTCAATAAATACCATATGAGAAGATGTATAACTTATATTGTTGACTTTCCCGACATAAATTCGAATTGTTTTTTTGGTCATTGTGGTCTCTTTTCTTGGTTTTTAATTATTTTTTCCTATAGTTTCATGATATGACTTACTAGTTTAATACCCTTATAATTTGCATAGTTTTGTATGAATTCTTTACTTTTATATAAAAGAACTGGAGAATTTATTCTCCATTGATCAGATATTTTTTTAATTTTCAATATTAAATTGAATAACTTTGTAAGCCATTTAATACCTTACTTCCTTAGACACTTCCATACCTCTATCGGAATATCATCTGATCCAACTACTTTTTCATTTTGTATCCCATTTAAAGTTTGGTTTACTTTTAAAGATTGAATTCTACGATAAAAATTTAAATTTCTATATTCCTTTAACCTATTTAAATTGTCTTAAGTTAAATTAATCACCTAAATTTTCATTAAAAGGTTGATGAAAATACCTCTTCCATCGCTCTTTTATTTTTTCATTGTCCAATAGTACTATTATATTCATCTTTAATATATCTTATTTGGGTAAGATCTCTAATCTTTCTCTCTCTAGCTTTAACTATTCTATAAATATTTTTTCTCCTTTTGTATTCAATTATCGATATAAGCGTTTAAAGTTTCATTCTTATCTTCACATATTACTTTCTTGGCCTCTTTAAATTAAATAAATTTAATTATAAAAATTCAAAATCTAATATAAACACAAAATAAAATATTTTACATCTTCAAAATTCGTAAAAGCTAAAGCTAGGATCTCTCTATAATGTTTTACATCCTTAACCAAAGAATGATCTATTATCTTGTTACTTACCAACATTTTACATATAAAAATTGAGGCTATTAAATCACTATGAAATGAAGAAGTATATAATTTATATGTGACTAAAAATAAAAATTAACACTTAATAGGTTGCAAGGAGCAAACATGATTTAACATTTTATAACTAGTAAGTAATTAACCAATTTCAATAAAATGGTTAATTAAAAATTATAACTTATACTAAATAAAATTATTAATAATATAATTAATAATTCAATTAAATAAATATTAAAACAGTTGGCAACATGATATGGTGTGGAAACTACATATTCTTGGTAAACATCAAAACTTAGACATGATTCAAAATTCTAAACCTCGCCACTAACTACAACTCATGCAAATTGCAAATCACCAATAACGAGCGAGGTTGGACCTATGCAATGGGTGTGAGTCCCTCCGCTATTCCTTTCTGCGAGGGAGAGTGGTGCCCACGTGCATTCTAACACATGCATGAATAGTGAAGGTAGTCAGAATATACTGCATCTAGTACATCACTCTCTGATGGCAAATTAAGGATGTCCAAGGAGGTGGAAAGAAACTGATATAAACTTGACATACACTTCCTAATGGGCCCAAGGTCCCATCCATTATAGTAATCTACATTCACAGAAAGTCATTCAATTCAATTATGATGTTATGCCCTAGGTTTACCATGTTCTAACCTAAGGAACATTTACTAGCAGCAACAATAGCGTGCATGATGCAACCAAGATACAAAACTAACATCAACACAATGGCAACATGTAGTGCTCTGCAAAGAAACAACTTACAAACTATCTATCATGATGTACATATTTAATGGAAATAGTAGAATTCAACCAACAATATATGAAGATGTGAACAATATGGTAGCCCAGTGCACGAAGGTCCCACCATACAGGGTTTCGGAGAAGGATCCATTATACATAATCTTATCTTGCTTTGCAAGAGACTGTTTCCAAGATTCAAATTCGTGACCTCTAGATCACAAGACAACAACTTTACCATTGCGCCAAGGCTCCCCTTCAAGATGTGAACAATAGCAAGTAGAAAAATAAAACAAAGTTAACATCGGTACTTCTTACAAGATTACTTCTTGGGAGTTTTCTTGATTCAACAAGAGAGGAGAAGAACCTAACTTAATGTTGTGATTTATCAAAATACCTAGAAACAAAGTGTTGCGGTTGCACAAAAGTGCTTGCTTGTCAGTACAATCAATATCTAAAGGCTCCTCAAAATGAAGAACAAGAATTGCATGTTAATTTCAATGATACTATCATAACGAACAACAAGATACTACACTAAAACACACAATCTTACTAAAAACTTGAAACCAAGGCGGGGTTTGTTGGCTCCCTAAAGTGGGAAGGGGCTGGGTTCCCTACACAAAGGAAAAGAGGAGAAGGTGGTTCAATTGCTAAAGTGGCAGGTACATCAAAAGGTGGTTGCTGGCCTCATAGTCATCAATAATGGGAGAACAGATGCTTTAGGCATAGACGCAAGCTCTTTGCTTGGTAGTAGTGAAGTGACTGTCATAGTGGTGGACAACGAATGCAAGGGAAACTACTAAGGTGGTGGTGGACATGAGGAGCATTCTCATTTGTTGGCTATCTTTTATGACTGGAGGACCCCCTTGTCTTACCTTATGCAATTGAGGTCTGACTTTGGGTTCCCTGATCACTTTGTCCATGATGTCGACTTTGTTATCACAAATTTGAGTTTTGTCAATTTGGCCTCCCTTTCATGGGAGATTTGTCATCGAGTCATCTCAATAAAAATAACTCGATTAAGTGCCTCTTGGTTGCTACTAACAAGGAATTCGAAGACCCTAATCCGAATGTATGGTGTAAGTCCTTGCCTAAAGTGAATCATATGATCAAAGTCTGAGCTATATTATGTGGGCAAAATTTTGTATTGCTTTAGTCACCATGTTTGAGATTTATAAATTCCTAATGTTGAACAATATAGAATGTCGCTTGAAAATACTGCCTCTTTCTAAACAATTGCCAAGTAATATAGTTTGTTCTCCAAAAACTAGTTTTTGCATCGTTCCACCAAGTAATTGTTTGTCTTCTAAAATGATAGGTGGCTAACTACAGTCTCTGTCAGAATAAGACATATACTTGAAGGTGCACCTGATACCCTTCAACCATGTACATGCCTCGTGCCTCCGTTGAAAGATGTAATTATCATTTGCTAATTTAGCAAGCAAAGGAATACACATTTTATCCACTATTACATTTATTGTAAGGGTCGTTAGGTTGAATCTTAGGGCTCACTAATAAGCAACACATCTGGCTTAGCCACATCCCTTGCACCGATATGAGACCAAGCTCTCGATGGTGCATCCAAGATAGAGATGGGCATATCATCCAAGCCTTGACCTTGATCAAAACCCCAACCATTCCTGTAAACCCCCCACCTCGCCCACTAGTAGACACATGACTGTATGTGCGGACACAACCATGACCAAGCCACGACCATGAGTAGCTACGTTGAGGCATCACTTGACAAAACTAAATAAAATAAAATCATAGTTGAAATTCCCAAATCAACTACAAAGAAAAGGACTCCTAAATCCTAAGGATACAACTTATGTGAAAACATCTTTTGCCAAGAAATCATAAAGAAAAATAGGAAACCAACAAATGTAAATTGCAAATTGGCCTCTAATATCCACTAAAAGTATCATGCCCTTGGGTGTAATTTTAGTTGCTAAGAGTTATCTTACTTGTTAATAGTGTAATAATAGGTAACTAAGAACCATACCTATAATCAATAATTCACAAAAAAACAAGAGGTATTCAATAAGATATTAATTTCATTTTCTGAAAGAGGAGCTTTGGTCAAATGGTAAAATTGTTGTTGTATGACCTAGAGGTCATGGATTCAAGTCACATAACAACTTCTTACAAAGCATGGTAAGTCTGTGTATAATAGACCATTTCTTTGGATCCTGTATTAGCTAGACCTTCGTGCATCGGGGTACTTTTTCTTTTTCTTTTTAATATTCATTTCGTTTTCTATACATATTGAGAAACTACTAGAAAAGGTCATGACCAAAATAAAAAAGTACGATGAATAAAGCCAAGGCTAGTATCAATACATCGAGGATCTTTAAGTAACTTTATATGCTAGTTGAGATCAACTATACAACAATAATAATCAAACCTTATCCTATTAGGTGGGGTTGACTATATAATTTCTTATGCGCCATTGGACTCTATATCTTATTATATCATTATTTATATTTAAATGAATTTTATCATGTTTATCTTTTTCTCGTTTGATGTGCATATTTATTATAGTTTCATATCACCTAACTGGAGCATTTATTGGTCGTATAAGTATATGTCCGTATCATCTGAAATATATCTCCCAAAGTTTTTCATCAATAGATGGAACATCGATTTTTTTTTTAATATTCTCGTTTCTTATTCTATTCATTCTCAGATATCTGCATATCCATCTTAACATTATCATCTTTGTGACTCTCATCTTTTATTCATGTATTCGAATTATAGTTCAACTTTCAACTCCATATAACATAACAAATCTTACCGTTATTTTATAGATTTTTGTAAGCTTTAAAGGTATTTTATGATTACAAAGAACATCTAATGCTTTTTCCATTTCAACTATCTAGTTTATATTTTATGTAAGACATTTCTTTTAATCCCTCTATTCTTTTGCAAAAATGATCTTAAATATTTAAAACTCTCATTATAGACAATTCATCATCACCTATCTTAACAATTGTCTCATTATGTCTCATCACCTATCTAAATCAACTATAACTCCAAAATTAACCTTTGCTATAAAAACAAGAAATGAGCACAAATAGCTAAGTTGATAAACAAGTGAGATGTGCATAATAAAATGTAGATGCATAATCTTAATCATGAAAACTTTATAAAACACAATTTGCATTATAGCTTTAAATTTTCATTTAAGATCTTAAGTGTTGATATATTGTCAACCATTATTTTCATTTTACTTATTATCACCAAATAAAGTCACCAATCATACTTCTTATTTATCATCATCTTTTATTATATTATAATATTTTTTCTTAATTATCATTGGAAGTCATCACTAATAAGCCTATCACCAATAAATCGATTAAGAAGTGAATCATTAGAATTAGGCCCTTGGAATGTAAATAACGCATATGGGCTACATCTGTTAGTGTCGATATATAATGATACAACATCATTGCTCAAATAAATACTGATAAAAGATGTCATCACGCTATTATAACATGGGTAGTTAGATTCTCTCGTAAAAAGCTAGAAAGCCAGGTCCCGAGTTTTCAATTTTTTGGTATTTATTTTCTCTCGTTATATTCAGTATTATTTCACTTTAAGTTTTTATAATACAACAATTTTATCTTGGATTTACATCTTATAAGTTACTCTAAGGGACTAACCTAATTCACCTTTTCAATAAAGGTTGCATTAATTAGACTATATATTAGCCCACAAAAGGTTGGAATCCGCTAACCTAGCGGTTCCCACTGGCCTGTCCCACGACCATTGTGATGAAGATAAATCACGGAGGACCCTATGAGCCTTGACGTGGTGGCCAAGATATGTGGGGGTCATCTGAATCCAGGAAAGAGTTTTAGATCTCTTCCGGAATCGATCCTTGTCTTATTTGCAAACTCCACCGTGCCTTAGCCACTATGCCATCCCCGTGGGGACTATATATTAACATATCATATGAATGGTGTACAATATAAAAAAAATGTACAAGTATCAACATATAAATGAACAAGTAGCACAGGATGTAAAAAAGCCTAAGAATAAGAATCTTATGGGCGTATCAATTTTTTAGCTTTTAAAAACAAGTCCTCTCATGTCATTTTCCATATGATTACTCATATATGTATATATAACACAAAAATATTAGTTATTTAACCCGAATAGTTTAGATTCTTTTAAATTCATTTTATTATTTTAAAAATTGTTTTAAACCCTTTTTCAAAATAGTTATAGCGATGTATTTATAATCAATTTTTATACATTCATTCATGCATACAAAACATACTCCCATCAAATGAGTATCTACTAATACAAAATAACTCAGAAAAATGTAACATAAATCTCTAATAATAATGATAATAAAACAAAATGTAAAAAATTAATTAGAATTCAAGGTTGACGGATCCAATGTTGATCCATCTACCATAATACAACCCAACTCTGGCTATTAACACCCAATTATTATATTTCCATCTTAGACCAAAGACACCTGCGCAAACACTATAACATTTTAAAATAGAAATATAATAAGATCAAATATTGACCTTGCTAATTCTCCTTGATCGATGGAACATGGTGGGTATTTCAAAGATACTGAACACTCAAACAAATTAAACATAAATACGAGGTGATGATTAGTCCAAAATAGATAACCATTTTTCAATGCTAACAAGAAAATTACTCACTAAATTCTTACCTTAATTCTGACGCAAATATGAGGTGAGACTCGGTAGGGGTGATGCATGGATGCAACGCAATAGTGGTGGAGGTTTTCCCCAAGGACATAAGGTGCCCATGGCACTGTGGTGTGTAAGCAACAAGAAAGGAAGAGAAAAATATGGAGAGATTGACAAAAACTGTGGTCTCTTGGCTTGGCTCTGAGTTGGCTAGGTGGTGACTATGAGCACAAAGTGAGTGAGGAGAGAGAGAGAGAGAGAAGGGAGGGGAGAGATTGTCAACATGATGTCTCTTTTGACTTTGACTGTGGTGGGTGTGTGCATGGCAAGTGGTGGCAATCACATAGTTGCACAAGCAAAACGAGAGAGAGAGAGAGAGAGAGAGAGAGAGAGAGAGAGAGAGGGGAAAAGGAGAGTTGACAGTGGCTTGTCCTTCTTGCAGTTCTAAGTGGCAATGCGACAAAGAAAGGGGAAAGAGGAAGAAGGGGATTGACAGGAAAAGAGTGTGTGAGAGATATATGCTGAGGAGGTTGATGGCTAGGGCTGGTGAACAGGACTATCGATTAAAGTGTTACAATGGGGTAAGGCGGTGGTGTCACATTATGGAGGGAGAACAAAGAGGAGGAGAAAATGGTGGGTAGGGTCGAGTGAGAATGAGAGATGTGTGGTGAGAGAGAGGGAGAAGAGATTATACAAGTCAAACTTTTTAAACATTTCTCTAATTTGTCTCAATTTGACTAAATTGGGTTATCTGCACCCACATAGAAATTTAGTTCAGCCCTAAATTAGCCAAGCTAAATCCAAAATGTTCCCTAATCATCATGCTTACCTGATAGGTTCATTCTAAACCCAATTCAACTTTAACTTGATGTCTAAAATTTAGTTTTTTGTTTAATTCAACTTATTTTATTGTCTATTTTTTTTTTTAAAAAAATTAATTTAAAATATGACAAAAACTCGATATCCAACTGGAGCAGCCAAGTGGATGAGGATTAGAGTACAACTTATTTGAATTGATCTCCACAGATTGAGAGCATGCTGATGTGTGCACGCTGATAGCAGACATGACACTTAGATCGTATTATTTTGGTCCAAGACCAAAAAACCTACAAAACATGAGATTTAGCATAAAAATTTCATGTTCACAAAGAAAATTAACATAAATATATTTATATAAGCAATAATATATAATACCATACTTCTAAGGATAAAAAAATCTCATGTTAAAAGAAAAGAGATTTTCTTTGTACGCTCACAAATTCAAGTAGAAATGAGAAATTTATGCAATATCTTATTTAAACACAAACTCACTCAATAGAATGACTAAAAATTTCACACAATTTTGGTTAATTCGATAAATACAAATGGGATTTTAGTACATTCACATAACAAATAGTAGTTCATCAATACTAATTTCAGTTGGTGCAAGTAAATGGCAGCAAGGTAGTAGAAAGATGAATACTACTAATTAGTTTAAAAAGCTTATTGTTAAACAATAAATGATTCCTAGTAGAAAAAACATTTTGTAAATACTAAATCTAAAAAAAACACCATTTCCACAATGGTTGTTGTAGTGGCAACTGTGGCATGCACTTCAGGTTTGATTCTAAATATATAGAGGAATATTATCCTACACAACTCATCCGTGAGCACTCTTGAGCACCTCGATTATCCACCGTTCGATTGGATGAACACTATAACTCAATCCTTGAATACTAGGAGATCGGACGATGGATAATGGAGGTGCTCACGGGTGCTCATGGATGAGTTGTGTAGGATAACATTCTTTTATATATATATATATTCTTTTCTATCAGTGAATTAGATTTATAATGAAAGTTTAAAGGACTCGCCATCTATCATGGTGGTATAGAAACTTGGTTGATGCGATGCATGCCCAATTTGTGGTGGCTAGTGAGCCTGCACCTCACCAATTACTTAAGCTCAGGTTACAATTGATTCTAACTGTCGGCCTCCATCTCATCTTGTCAGTGAGTAGCACGACACAGGGTCATGACCTACCTGCATAGGCTGTTGTTTGCTTAGGCAACTGATGCCACTGCTTGGGTTACCTTGTGAATGGCTGATGACGGTTGACACAACAGCAACAATACCAGCATGGGCTATTGACTAACTGACGCTTCTAACAGCCATATTAATTTTGCCATGATTTAAACAATAATGCTGCTGGTAACAATGTTAGAACAAACAATATGAAAAATTGAAATTCATTTATTTCTTTTGCCAAGGAAGGAACTTTAATTGCTTGTATCATTGGTCTAAAGAGATATCATTAATGTGGAAAATCTTCTTGGATTTGTAACCTAAGTATTATCTCTTGTAGAGATCATTGGAAGAAGATGGAAACATTGGGGAAAGAGAGCGCTCTTTTGTGCTGAGCCTTGACTCCTATTTAGATACACTATCCACATGAAAATAACTTCCATGTAGCTATTATAACTACTTACTAATGGATCCAAGTCAAGTCATCATGGGCAAACCTGACCATATCTATTTGTCCCATCACATCATGACATCATATAAAATAAATTCATTTTGTCATTTTGATTATTTGCTATACAGGGTGCTTACTTGTTCATCTAGACTCTGGTTCGTTCTGATGCAATAGAAACATGAATAATGAATTTCATATAGTATTTTTGGATGCTCACAAATGTCTTTTGCTTTCTCAGTGTCCTCTTCTGAACATGACCTATTGCCCTCCATCCGAGGTTGATTTGTCTCATGGAAAAACATTGGTAAGATTTTGATGTGTTCTATGATACGTCATATGAAAATAATTCTTATATTGGTTCACACATGTTTAGCAAATCTATTATCTTGTAGATTATTCTTGTCTACAATTCTCTTGGTTGGAAGCGGGCTGATGTCATCCGTATACCTGTAAGTTGTCTTCGTCCTATGCCTTTTAATTAGCTGATATTTTGTTTGCTCTTTATGTGTCTTCAAGTTAGCATAATTTGTTAGACAGAGAAGACGTAGATTTGTTTAATTTTTTATACTGCCATGTAAATGCTATTTGGAGTGGGGTTGCTTAAGTTCTTCACTATCATTGTTTTTGCGAGTGGATTCTTGACTTACAAGAATACCATTGTATTGCTCATTGCCACTCTTATACTCCCTTATAGGAGATATTGATATTGCACAACGAACGAATAAGGATATGAACCTCACACAAAAGCGAGAGGAATAACTCTCACATGACAAATTGAAAAATATATTAATTCAAAGATGATAAAATTATAGGAGTTTGGACTGCCTTTATAGATTTGACTTGACAACAAACACTAAATAATGAACATGCCATAGTTATTTGGAATTGTAATTATTTCTCGTTTATTACCAAAATAGAAATACTAATTGACTCTAAATTATGAAATGATAAAAATAAAATTTAAATTTATTGCGAACCTATCAATTTTGAATATTTTTTAACTTATTTTCTTTTATTGTGGATGTGTTAATCTTTAACTGAATAAATCTGTAATTTAATTTCTTTAATTATTTCCTTTTTGACATCAATTGATTTCCTTTTTTGCATTATTTCCCCTACAAAGAAGAATTTGACTTAGTCGAGTGGGGAGAGGACTGCCAAATCAAGTCTAGCAGCACCGCACATATATGAAACGACGACACCTCTCTAGTTGTATTAGGCAACTCTTGGTCTATTTCTTCAAGAAGCTTGGGAGCAAGACATCGAAGCTCATCCAAAGTGATTCGAGTGTCTCCAATCTTTGGAAGTCTTTTCCAACAGACTAGCGACTAGCAAGTGCTTTCATATAGAGATATCACTATCTAGGAGTCAATAATATGCTTAACCTAGTGAGAAGGCTATGTCACAAATAGGAGTATAGAAGCTGATAGTATCGCTATGCGACCTATAGGATAATAGCCAGAGGAAAACTTTAATCTTTCCTAATACAACAATAAATCCTCAATATACTAATATTGTATGTAGAAGGGGAGCCCTGGCGCAACGGTAAAATTGCTGCTTTATGATCTAGAGGTCACGGATTCGAATCCTGGAAATAACCTCTTGCAAAGCAAGATAAGGTTGCGTACAATGAATCCTTCTCCGGGGCCCCGCATGACGGGAGTTTCGTGCATCGGGTTGCCCTTTATAGTAATATTGTATGTAAGCAAGTCAACAACATGTGCATTAGTTTTAATTTTCTCCTAATTTGGAATGCACTAAAGGAGTGAGTATGAAACATTTTAAAGGTCCTAGGAAAGCAGAGAAGAATGCACACAAGCATATAGTCTTCCACATTGTACTACAATGTGTCACTTTTAATTTTATAAGTCCCATTACCTAGTGTCATTTTCCCCTTAACATTGTAATGATTTCTTTGATGCGCTCAGTAGAATACTTCACTGAGTCGAATGGATGGGAATTGGTAGATGAGAGAACTAAATCAACAAGTCAATGAGTTTTCAACCCATATATGATTTCAAATGGACTATGGTGAATAGATGAGTTTACTGAATTTTTGTAAGAAAATTCAGTAAGAGACATGTTAAGCAACTATGACTCTGTGATTAGATCCATGGCATGCTGGATTTTGTGCATAGGTAGGAGTTTGTTAGGTAATTCTTTTCAAGTTATATTGTAGAATTCTTCTAAAATCTCCTTAACCTTAGGGGATGGTCTCTTGATAACTCGCTAGAGTCCACTATGAGGTCCTCGACCACTAATGTCACCATCACTCCCAATTCTTTATCTTCTTTAAATTGAGATTGTATGAGGTGGAGGGGATTTTTCAGGGGTTAGGCCAATTTGATTTATGGCTTAGGGTTGGTCTCAGGCTCGCTATGCTTAGCTGGGTACAATTGGGCATTTATCCATTGTGTTTGAAAAAGTGAGTGTTTTTTTTTATTTGTAGTGAGTAATAGAGTGATAGTAAAGTCAAGATCGATGAAGGATGACATGGACTATGTTCGTGTGAAGAACATCATAATATATCATGTCTTTATATGGACTCATCTCCTTGGGAACCAAACACCTTTGTGTGGAAGGGAAGTGTGTCTTACTCATGCCACCTTTTTGGGGATCAGGTGCAATTTGGGTGGAAAGTATGTTTATGCAACTTTCATTGCTAATAGTGATTTTGCAAGACTTATGCACTTTGCATATATGTGGAAGATGCTAATGAACCTCTAAGTTTGTTTGATTTGAAAATCATATAATGTGTTGGTGCAATTGACATCCTTTAGGTTTGTTTTTGTTTTTGTTTTTTTTTGTGTATATTTGTCTTGTAGGACCTAGAGAAATACACATGGAGATGACTTGGTGTGACTAAGGTCATAGACATCCGATGTCTGAGTTTCATGAAGATCAATAAATGATAGCATGGATCTTTTAAGGGACTGCAATATATGGATATTGGAGAGGAGCTAAGGGAAGCAGACTTCAAAGGCAAAGACATGAATGATAACATAAAGAGGAATTGTGGGCTCGAGTGGATCCGTTAGAAGATAGCTTCGAGGTAGATATAATTCTGTAAGAGTTGAGTGTTGAGAGAATCTACCTAGGTGAGGTTAGAATCTTAATATAGGAAGAAATGGTCAAAATTATTGTACCTGTCGCCAATTGACTAACAATTGAGTTCTAGACTTAGCAGTGGAACATAAGTGGTTTCTATTCATGGTTATTAGTCTAGTTGATTGATAATTGATTGATGGACTGAATGGTCGATCGGTAAAACTCAAAACCTAAATAAGGAGATTTTGAGGTTATGACCGATCTATAAGAATTCAGTCGATCAATATTATTTATCCATTGATTGGTAGGTTGAGTTGACTGATGCAATTAGCTAGTGAATAGAATGGTGCGTGGTTGAGTCCACTGGTGAGTTGACTAATCATGGATGACGAATTTGGATCGATTATTGTTATAGTGTTAGTGTGGCCAGAGCTGTTGATAAAGCAATGATCAGATCTATGAAACCCTAATGATATCAATCAAATAATCAATTATTGAAGAATTTCAGTCGATTACTGGGCATTGAGCAACAACAAAAGCTATAAAAGAAGGGTGTGGAGCAAATTGAAGGCTAATATTCTCAGCAACATGATAAGCAATTATTGAGCTCATTGTAATCTTTCATTCAGCTTTTTTGTGCTCCATTGTAAATTCTCAAGAGGTTGTTAGAGGTCCTTAGCTTCTAGAAGAGTTTTGCGGAGGAGAAAATATGGTGGTTGTTTGGGGGTGATTCATCGACATATCATAGGTTGTGGAGTAGGTGTCTGGAGATTGTCGAACCACATTAATTAAATGTATTTATGATCGTGTGAGTTCTTTTGTATGTTTTTTTTTTACTGCTAATGGTTTAGGTGATCTTGCTATCGAGAGTAAGAGTATTCGAGGATTGCACTTGTAGGCCTGCAATTGTTATACACCAAGGTTTTAAATATTGACTCGTATTGTCTTAAATCAACGAATTTTACTATTCCGACGTGAGACCGACACCAACACATAAAAATTTTGCGGCGACGAGGGTGATTAGTGATGGAATCACTATGTCGCCGCGATTGGATCTTAGCGTGTGCGATCGTAATTCCACCGTGATCCAATTGTGGCATGCGCGATTTTGTTACAATCCGATCGTGGCGTGCACAATCGCGATTCTGCCTAGATTAATTAATTAATTAATTAATAGTTTTATTTAATTAAATGATTATATATAATATATATATTTGTATTTTTATTTAAAAAATATAAAAATAAAAATAAAAAATAAATGATGTTTTAAATAAATTTCTGAATTTGAATTTATAATATAAAAATAAAAAATATATCAAAATTGTATGGCACGACACAATATGATATTGAAACCGTATCGTTCTAATTACGGACTGAATCTCTGGTATGGGTCGAAATTTTAAACCTTGCTATTCACCCTCCATTACCTCTACCATCCAATCCCAACATAATGCAATAAATGGAGTCCTACAATCTCGCTTCTTCAATTCTATTAGGCTTTTGGAACTTATCAAAGGGTGGTTTCAAACTTTAGTCAATACTTGGATTTAGAAAATCTGCTACTTTGTTCTTGGGGTTGTGTTCATGTTTCAAGGCTAATACTTTATGAGAGCACTTGGATGCCATGTGCCCTTACCATGATAGGTTAAGCATTCAATGTTAGGGTTTTCTGGTGTTATAGGGGACCGTGTATTTATCTCTACTTGTTGGAAGATAGATCGAGGATGAGTCAAGCTAATGGGTTTACTTGATTATGGTAAGACCCAGTGTTCTAAAAAGCACTAGGCGGGCAGCCACTCGCCACCTAGTATCTAGGCGGCGACGGCTAGATGATTTTTTTTAATATTTTAAATATTTATAAAAAAATATATAATATTTTATAATATCTAAATTTAATCAAAATATATATAATTTTTTTAACATACAATGAAAATAACAAAAGTACAAAAATAACTCATATAATCCATTAATCCTATATCCTTAATTCTTCATCTTCTCCTAGTTCATCTCCATATTACTCCAACACTTCAGAGAGGCGACACAGTGGTAGAGAGGCGACGGCGACACGACGGAAGATAGGCGACGGAGCGATGACAGAGAAAGAAAAGAGAGTCGAACAACCACGGAAGGTGTCGTGCGTCGTTGCGTGAGGTCGTAGGGATTTACCGATTTAGGGATTCGAGGATTTCTAAATCAGCAATAAGTTGGCCCGATTTCAATAATTAGGCGGTCTAGGTGTTGTCTATGCTGCCTGGGCGCCGCTTAGGATGTCGATTAATTCGGCGACGCCTAGAGGTGTTGCCTTTGCGAAAGGCGGGCGGTGGTAAACCGTCCACGGCCTTAGGCGGCCCTAGGCGGTGTCTTTTAGAACACTAGTAACACCCGTAGCTAGGATTATCACCAGTCAAGGGGTTTGATCGTTGCAAGTTAGAAGGCTTCACAGATTGCTCAATCTCTTTAACCTTTTAACAACTCTTTTTGGTTGAGGTTGGGGTAAATAATTTAACTTTTATTGAATATCTTAGTTTGTTGATAAAGTGGATTTGGGTTTTCCTAGAATCTAATTTTGTATTATATCTTATAAATAAATCTTGTTGGTCTTGGAGCTAGCAATGTTTTTGAGGTGGCACTATCGTAGTAAGCCACTAGGATATGGCGAAGGGAGGTCGACCTCTTTTCCTATGTAGAGAGTTGCTGCTTGAGTGGAATAGGCAGATTGTGCATAGGGAATTACTGTTTTTCTACAACAATGATGGAAGGTGCAGATGGCAAACGTGCAAAGGAGGCGGTGAATGAAATTGGATGATGAGGAACTGTGAAGGAAACTCAGAATGGTACTAGAGAAGGTACAGGCCTCTGCTTCAATATCATTTGATGTGACACATTGGAAACAAGAATAGGAATCTCACCTAGAAAAACAACACTTGCACAAAGAAGACAAATTGAAATTTGCACTTTACAACAACAATAATTAAGATTTATCCTATTAGGTGGGGTAGACTACATGAATCCTTTTATGCCATTGAATCTTATTCCCTACTATTTCATTATCTATATTTAAATAAATTTAATCTTATTTTATCGTTGTTAATCAAGTTTTTTTTATCTTACTCTTTCTCATTTGATATGCATATTTGTTATAGTTTCAGATTGCCTACCTGGAATATTTATTAGTCGTCTAACTAGATGTTTGTACCATTTTAAACATGCCTTTTTGAATTTTTCCTCAATGGATGCAACCTCGACTTTTTCTCTAATGTTCTCAATTTTGAAATAATTTATCCTTGTATGTTCGTATATCCACTTTAAGATCCTCATCTATATAACTCATCTTCTGTTTATTTGCTTGAGTCATAGTTCAACATTCAACTTTATATAACATAGTAGGTTTAACCGTCATTGGACTTCCCTTTAAGTTTTAGAGATACTTTACGATTACAAAGAATACCTGACATTCTCTTTCACTTCAACCATCCGCTTGTATTTGATATATGATCTCTCTCTGAATCCCTTCATCCTTTTGCTAAGATGTTTCTAAATATTTAAAATTCTCGATTACAAACAATTCGTCATCTCCTAGGCTAACAATTATTTTATTACATCTAATATTGCTAAATTTAAATTTTATGTATTATGTATTTACTCTACTAAATCTAAAATCTTTCACTTCCCGCATTTCTTGCCAATATTTGAATTTAACATTCCTTTCTTCACGTGTCTCCTTTTTTAGTCTTTTTTTCTATTATTTTTTTTCAAAGTTTCATAGTATGACTTATTAGTTTCATACCCTATAATTTGCATAATTTTATGTCTCCTTTATTTTTATATAAGAGAACTAGAGCACTTACTCTTTATTGATCTAACACTTTTTTCATTTTTAATATCAGGTTGAATAACTTTGTAAACCATTCCACTATTGGAATGTTATTTAGTTCAACTACTTTTTCATTTTGCATCCCACTTAAAACCTATTATACTTTTGAAATTTAAATTCTATGATAAAAATTTAAATTTCTATGCTCTCTGACTTCAGATTACTTGAGTTAAATTGATCACCTTAAATCTTCATTAAAAAATTAATAAAACTACCTTTTCCATCGCTTTTTTTATTTCCTCATCATTTAATAATACCTTATTGTATTTATCTTTAATACATCTTATTTGAATAAGATCTCTTGTTTCCTCTCTTTAATTTTAGCTATTCTATAAATATCCTTTTTTCTTTGTTTTGCACTCAGTTGTCGATATAAGCGTTCAAAAATTTCATTCATGGCTTTATTTATCTCTTTTTTAGCCTTTTTTTTAGATATTGTATGTTGTTTAAAGTTTTCCTCGTTCTTACAAGTATATAATACCTTATAGGTTATTCGCTTTTCTTTATTTTGTCTCGTATTTTCTCATTCCACCACTATTTTTTTTTACTTGGCGGTATATGTCCCTTTGACTCAACGAGTACACTCTTAGCTATTATTTTCAGCTTTAATGTCATCTTATCTCATGTCATATTCGAATCGCCATGTATTTCTCCTAATACTTGTACTCTTACCCTTTCCTTAAATATGTTTTGCTTTCTATCATTTAACTTTCACACTTAATTCTAGAACTTATGCATGTTTTCGTTCTATTGATAGTATATTTAAGATGCATATCTAACGCTACTAATATATGTTGGGTAATTAAGTTTTCTCTAGGGATAAACTTATAATATTTTCAAAATTTTCTATCCTTTTTCTTAATCATAAAAAAAATCAATTTGTGAGTTATTATTCCACTTTTGAAAGTGACTAAGTATTCTTTTCTTGAAAAACATATTAGCTAGTATAAGTTCTATCACAAAATCTAATATAATTTTTCTTCATCATTTCTGGATCCAACCCCATAACCCCATGCATTTAGACCTCCTGTTAAAATAATTTCGTTTAGTAGAATTTTTTATAATACCCGTAATTTAAATTCGGAATTTATATTATTTGTTGGTCTTCCTAAAATTTAGATTTGGTGTCTTTATCTAATCTACTTGAGGTGCATATATGCTGATTATATTAATAGTTTCTTTCGCTACCGCTATCTTGAGAGCTATAATCCTGTCCTCCTTTCTAAGTACTCCTGCTGCTCATTCTTTAGCGAAATATCTGCAACAATACCTGATATATTTCTTATTTTACTTTGTTCTATGTACTATAATTTAAAATCCGAGTTTTCTATCATCTTTACCTTTTCTCCTGCCTTGTAAATACAAAAATTATTTCTTCTTTTAATTATTGTATCTACTATCTCCATTGTTTTACCAGTGAGCGTTTCTATATTTCATATTCTAAATCTTAGACAATCAATTTTCCTATAATATTTGTTCTTATCCAACTTATAGTGTGAAAATTTTTGCATATTTAAATTGCATCCAAGTTTGGAGATGCAGCGGTTATTATCTAGACGTTATAGCGAGACTCTGCAACACATTCCTTTCGGAAGCAATCTAGTAGTAGTACAATAATTTGATGGATTCATTCATTGAACATTTGTATGAATTCAACATTGGATGACAACTTAATTCAACCCTAATCCTTTTCATTCGGGCATGAGACTGACATTGGTAGTTTTTTCACCCTTTTTTATATAAGTTATTTGTGGTTATGCTCTACAAATTGAAAGTTGTATTAATTCAAAGATAAAAAAGATTACAAGAATGTAGAGTTTTTTTATAAACTTGACTTAATAATAAATGTGAAAATAAATATTCTAAATAACAAAAATATGCAAGACTTAACTGAGATCATAATTATTCCCTCTCAATTAGCAAAATTGAAAATGCTAATTGATTCCAAATTATCAAATGACAAAATCAAGTTTAAAATTTGTTACAGAAGCGCCAATCTCAAATACTTTCCAATTTGTTTCCTTTCAGTGTGGATGTGTCATTCTTGAATTAATCTATAGTTTATGTTATTCAATTATTTTCTTTTTGCAAAGCATACACTAAAAATAGTCGTTTTCAGCATAAACTAATTCTACTCGGTCTAACTCATAGTTGTACTTGCTGCAGGTGACCGGTGAATCTGTTGTTTATGATTCCAAGGGAAATGAGATTGAATCACAGCTTTTGGCAATATCAGATGGTTCAGTTAACTTCAGAAATTACCATGTCAAGGCATATATAGGCTTTTCTCCTAGTGCCACGCCAAAATTTTGGCTTGCCTTTCCAGTTTCTGTACAGCCTCTTGGCTTTAATACATATTTTGTAAAAAGTGCAAAGGGGAAAGGTTTATTGATCTTTGTTGCTTAGCCTTTTTTCGTCTTGTGGTTAACTACTTGTCACAAATATTTGATATGCTGTAATGAATAAAAATTCCAGGGTCAATAGCTATAACATCGACCTATTATCCATCACAACAAAGTATGAATGGAAATATTGAAGTTGGGCAAGGAAATCTAAAGCTTCTACATAATGTGGATGATGGAACTCTGACTCATATTTTGAATATGCGAAATCTGGTATTTTGCTATCTTCAATTTTAGCTTTAACCTTTTCTTTTTTCCGTGTTAATTAAAAATTTTCTTTTTATCTGAAATGTGGTATGAATGATGATCACTTTCTTGTAACTCTGCCTTTTTGAAGGTTATATCTTACCTGTTCTAATATGTAATTGTATATTTCCTTTGATCTGTGTTTTTTTTTCTAAAATCTTAATATGTATAAGCTCGTGATTTGTTCAAGGTAAAAACTACTGTGGACCTTTCATACGGTTACTATGCTGGAGACAGTGGAAATGGTAGCGACCCTCAGGTTCAAATCTGATAGATGTTTATAGAAAACTGTTAGACAATTAGTTTACTCTAATGGTAACCAATGTAGATAACTTACGCCTAGAGTTTGTTTCAATTGTTAAAGGCATCTGGAGCATACATATTTCGGCCAAATGGTACATTTCCTATAGCATTGAGAGAGGAGGTACTTTTTTGTTTATCATTTGAATTATTCATTTAGCAGGATCTAATAAGGGTAAATTATGCTAAAATTTTCAGCATTAACCCATTTTTAACTTATTGTCAAGGCACCGGTGACAATTGTACGAGGATCCATATTAGACGAAGTACATCAGCAGATAAATCCATGGATATATCAGGTAACCCTTCTTAGTTCCTAATAGTCAGGAAAATCCCTATACAAACATTACAAAAACCACATAGGACTTTATACTGAGTGTATCTATAGTCTTTCTAAATTTCTTGTGGCTCTTCTGTTGTCATGTTCACATGCTTGGTACTAGTGCAAATTGCAGTAATTGAGGCTCACAGAAAGCCTTCTTCCTTGTCAGTGTTTGTCTTATTTTTCTGGTTGTGAGAATTTTTCAATGTTGTGCAATCAATGGCTTATCAATCAATATGCTCCAGTCTATGAAGTGTGTGTGTGAATGTCTCACATGGCTTTCCTATTACGTATCATGTATCAATTCCTTTTCTACTACTAATATATACTCTTACTCCATCAGAAGTCACTGCACAGGTGCCTCGGTATCCTTTCAAATGTTCTTTGAGATGCTTTTGATGTTTCAAATTAGTCATACAAAAAGTAGAATATTTACGTAGAGGTCAATTTAAAAATCTCAATTTACCAAGAACTTGCAAGATCCTGATGTTGATATATAACTTGCCCGTGTTCCTTTTCCTCAAACAACTAAATCAGTATCTATTTTTTTTTTTCAATTGCCTCTACTAAGATACCATGGATCCTTTTTCTCCCTGTCAAAGAGTCACCAGATTCCCATGGCTGTAAATGTTACGCTTAAATGTTAAACTTAGCAATTAGATAGAAATTAGAATAGGGATTAATTTTAAGTATACAAACCTTAGGGCGTAAATGTAAAATGACAATAATAATCGAGGCAAAATAGCATTTACATTGTTAAGGACTTACTATTTTACATATTTACCCCTTCAGATTTTAGTTTTGTAAATATGCAATTATAAAATTTAAAATCTTGCTATCATTAGAGATTATTATTTTTAAATAATAAGAAAACAGAAGGGGAGCCATGACATAATGATAAATTATTACCGTGTGACTTGGTGGTTACATGTTTGAGTCACGGAAATAGCTTCTTTCAATGCGGTAAGACTGCATATGTCACGCCCCCGGGAGTATGCCGTGCTGAAAATCAAACGGACGACATCTCCCCTGTACGTGGCAACATTTCGGGTTAATACAAGGCCTGTAGGCCCACAACAACAACATAATAAACAGATATAAGTATATCAAACACACACAGCGGAAACATAAACACATACCACAACAAGAATACCAAAACACAGAGGTGTACACCACCTGACAAAACTACAGTACTATAATAGTACATAAAGCAACGACACAAAACAAGGTCCACAACATATCGACGAAGTCCATACATAAACTCGAGTCAATGACATAGAATCAAAAATCCATAAGGCAAACACAAATCCTCGGGAGACTCAAAATGTGGAGATGGGATGGATCGCCGGCGCAGCCCCAAGTCGTCACGAAGATCTCTACCTGTTACCTGGGCGACAGAAAAACCTAGGGTCCGTGGAAGTGAGTAAAACTCAGCAGGTAATAGATAAACATGTATATTAATATCACATGTATTTCGACAGTAATATCTACAGGTATCACTAGCATGATAATATATATATCCATGTATATACCATCTAACCAAAAGTCAATATGAGCTACATACCAACGCGTCACTACGCTACACCTATCCAACCCGAGCACATATACACAACATATGGTATAAAGAATAAAACTAACTCATACTACGTCCTCATGGGTCAAGGGTATCACATGAATAACTAACGTTATACAAGTGATGGCCTACTACCATCTGAGAAGAATGTAATAGCAT
The DNA here is from genome assembly GCA_025175895.1 of Wurfbainia villosa. NCBI lineage: Eukaryota > Viridiplantae > Streptophyta > Magnoliopsida > Zingiberales > Zingiberaceae > Wurfbainia > Wurfbainia villosa. The sequence goes on from CM046007.1 coordinate 7,781,638, forward strand.
GTATGAATATGGGCAAACAAATACAACAAACATAGTACATACAAATGCGATCACAATAAGCATATCTATATATGATCAGATCTATATCGCGCTAATCACAATCATCCATATATATATATACATGCGTATATGTATATATATGGTAATATAAAAATGCCATAAGTAAGATCGGATGCGATGTCGTCATCGTATCGGCTCGCCTAAAGCTACCACGACCCAGTGGCCTCGGTGGCTCGGCGGCAACCGTCCAACTCAACACCAACCACTACTCTCGAGTGGCCGAGTGGGCGTATGATCGAGTAGCGTATAAGCGTAAAGAGCAAGCTACACGATGGGGTCCTCCTGGTTGGCCAATCCGGCGGTCACTACCCACGAGTGGTCGAGTGCCACACCGCGCGGACTATGGCGCACGCAAATCCAACTATCACCGTCAGAGTGATAGAGTGCGGCACTCTGATCCTCGCCACACGGTTACTCATGAGTAGCAGTAGAGGCGAGATGATTAGCGACACTCTCAACCACAAGGGAGACATCGTCGGCGTCGTCATGCAAACGATGACATGAATATAAGGTCTCACAAATAGACATCCACCATGTAGACTCTATATTCTACAGAGGGTCATGCTAACCGATCCTCTCATCCTGAGAGTCGTACTCCATTGATCAGACGGACTAGGACCACGGTGTAGCGACACCCTACTTATCATTCACCCGACCATTTACATAATGCATGGGTGAAACACATGATCTAAGGGTACTAGAATTAACTCTAGGTTCAAGACATCATCTACCTACGGATGACCTTTTGCCCAATTTACAATCAGGTTGTTATCCGTACTTTACTACTTGTATCTAACTTAGACAAATTCTAAGTTATTTACATCATCTATATGTATAACTCTTAATCATGGTAACATAACATGATAGCAGTAAGGAGTTAATGGCCAACGGATAAAGTATCAAGCATAAGATAAATAGAACAGGATCAAGGTAACATGATCATTTAAGATGATCATGCATCTAAATCTGTATGCATTAACTACGACCGAGGTAGAATCACCCACCTGTAAATGCTCAGTAGCGCAATAAAATCCTACGGACCGCGGACATCTCGTATCCACGTCCTGCAAATAACATCAATTATCATTCAGTGAATGCATATAACAACAATGCGAATTAGCTACTATGTTATCCGCATATTTGTATCCCTTATTGAATATGAATTAGGAAAAAAAAACCCCAAATCACTTATGGTCAATTCACACCAACTTAGTTCCTTCTCTTGGTCTCCCAACTTATTCACACGAACGTAAGCGTCCCGCTCTTCGCAACACCCGATTTTACAACCTACAGTATAAGAAAACCCAAATAGACATCTTAACCCCTTGATCCGTCGTCCACAGCTCTATCACAGCCATTTTACAGATCACATACAGAACATCACCATTTACACCCCGTAACCTTCTAAAACTCCAAATTCTTAGCCGCCCACCTCCTTCACAGCTCACCCGACTAACCCCCAGACCATATACATGGCAAAAATCAACCCTCTAGACGATTCTCCTCTACTGCCTCTTCCTCACCGTAACCCTCCATTCAAGAATCGCCCACTACATCTCCACACCAGCCCCCTGCTCGCATCCACAAAGCCACCACAGAACATCACAGCTCTGTTAACCCAATGGAAATCCGCAGCACGATTAGGGAATCAAACATGCTTACCCGAAGTCGAACCCCGTCGGCAGCAAAACCCCCCAACCGCTGGCAGCCAATCCTTGTTTCTGCAGAAACCTATGTTTAAACGCACAAACTGCGTTAACAGTTGGATTCCTTCCAAAATCGAGGGAAAAGCAGAGGAGCCGGCTTACCTTTCACCGGCGATGATCAGCCAGAGCCACTGTCGATCCCTAGTTCCCGCTGGAAACTCTTGGCTTCGACAGAAAAGTCACCGTTTTTCCCTATCCGAGCACAGCGCCGTCACCGTCGACCCAAGCCCCCAAATCGCAAGCCTCCTTCGCTGCTCTGGTCTATACCGTCGCCTGCCGCCCACTGAAAGCAGAGGAGCCACTTAACTCAAGCGGGAGTCAAGAGGTCGCACGGAGGAGAGAAAACAAGCGAGAGGAGAAGACCAGCGAGTAGGAAGGGCGTTCCGTGGAGACGAGGTCGCGCTGGGAAAAAGGAAAGATCGCGCTGGGAAAAGGAAAGATCGCACTGGGAAAAATCGGCGAAGAGTAACTCGAGTGCGCGTAACGCTCGAACGAGGAGAAATCTTCGGCGAGAAACAGAAAGGGAGAAGCGGCGATGTTTAATGGCTAGCGGGTCGGGTTTTTTTTTAGAACGGGTAGGGTTTAAATCCAATACCAATAACCAAATTCAATTAACCCAATTTTAATAATTGAACTATTAAAATTCCCTAAGCTAGGTTAGATGTAATTAACTCCTAGCCATACGATTTTTTTTTTTTTTTTCGTCGTATCTTACATTCTCCCCCACTTATTAAAATTTGGTCCCCAAATTTCGTACTTAAATGAAAAAAATCACTTCAAGCATATTCTGTAATAACCACATACCTCAGGTAAACAGATGAGGGTATCGAGCTCGGATAGTATCTTCCAGCTCCCATGTAGCCTCCTCATCCGTATGATGCTGCCATCCCACCTTTACGAGTCGGATGGTTTTGTTCCGTAACTGCCGCTCCTTGTGATCAAGAATCCGCACTGGAGTCTCCTCATAAGTCGCATTCGCCTGGAGGGGTATCGAAACCTCTTTCAGAACATGGTCAGATCACGGCACGTATTTCCTCAACATGGAAACATGGAATACGTTGTGAACACCCGCAAGTGTCGGAGGTAAAGCCAATCGATAAGCAACCCCTCCAATCCGCTCCAATATCTCAAATGGACCAATATAGCGTGGAGCTAATTTTCCTTTTAGCCCAAATCTCTTAACTCCTTTGGTGGGTGACACTCGTAGGAATACATGGTCCCGAGAGAATTCCAGGCTACGCCTCCGGTCCGCATAACTTTTCTCGATCCTGTGCCTCGGATAATCGTCGTCGCTCGATCACTCGTACAACTCTGCATCCTGCTACTCACGAGGCCCCGATATACATGCGTTCCCCAACTTCCTCCCATACAGAGATCCTGCAGGTCTGCCGTATAATGCCTCGAATGGAGCCATCCGATAGAAGAGTGGTAGCTGCTGTTGTAGGCAAACCCACTAAAGGAATGTGATCCTCCCAACCGCCACAAATCCATGACGCAAGATCTCAATAGATCCTCCAGAGTCCGAATGGTACGCTCGACCGTCCCGTCTGTCTCGCGGATGAAAGGTCAGACCGAGTCGGCTCAGGCCCATGGCTCGCCGCAGACTCGCCGTAATCGAAGTAAAGCGCGGATCTCTATCGATATGATACTCAATGGTACACCATGTAACTGACGATCTCTCAAGAAGATAATTCCGCTAGACGATCCAATGAGTCCGCCTCACGATCGGAAGGAAGTGAGCCGATTTCGTTAATCGATCCACGATCACCCAAATCGCAGATGTCCTTTACGGTTCTGTAATCCCGAACGGTCCATCGTGATATGCCCTACTTCCATTCCGGATCGGATTTCGGCAACCCTGTGTTTCTGATGTTCGCCTTCACTTGCCGGGCATACTAGGCATCGTGGCGACAAAGTCCGCAATATCTCGCTTCATACCGCTCCACCAAGATAACGCTTCAAATCTCTGTGACATCCGAGTACCACCAGATGTATAGCAAATCTCGATCGATGCTTCTCGTAGCGCTTTTTCCTTAATCGGTGTGTGTCCTAACACATAGTCGCCTCTAAACGCGGCACACCATTCTCGCTACTCGAGAAATCTGGCCCGACGCTCAGTCTATCGTACGCTTCAAGAACCGCAGATGCCGATCACCGATTCAGGCTTCCTCGATCCTCTCAAAGAATCATCGGGCAACCATAGAAACTAATATCCCCGGTGTTCGACCGTGTTCGCATAATCCCAACTCGAGAACTGGCCGAACTAGGTCAAGAATCGCCGCCGATGATCGCCGTAACTCCACGAGACTTCCCGCCAAATGCATCCGCTACCACATTAGCCTTTTCCCGATGATATCGATGGTGCGCCGTAATCCTTCGTGATACTCCATCCACCGCCTCTCGCCTCGTATTCTTTCTTCTCGTGAATGTATACTTCGACTTTTATGGTCCGTGGTAGATCTCAAAGGTAATCCCATACAAGTAGTGCCCCATATCTTCAATGCGAAAATAATGGCGCTAACCCGCATCGTAATCGGGTAATTTCTCTCGTGATCTTTAGTCGACGGAGGCATAAGATACCACACGGCTGATCGCATCGTAATCGCACCCAACCTCGATAGAAGCATCCGTGATAGAGAACCATCCCATCAACACCGTAAGGAATCACTAAGATAGGTGCAAACTAGCCGGCCGCTTAAGCTCCGAAGCTAGTTTCACAGGCCTCGACGTGAATTTGACCCCTTTCCGAGTCAGACGAGTGAGTGGCATGGCGATACTCGAGAATCCCTCCACGAATCTCCGATAATACCCAGCCAGACCAAGGAAACTACGGACCTCAATCGATTTTCGCTCCCAACTGGTAATCGCCTCAATCTTCTGGGGATCTACAGAAATACCTCTGTTGGACACCACATGTCCAAGAAAACCCACTGAGGATAACCAGAACGCACACTTGCTAAATTTGGCATATAACTGCTCCTGTCGCAACGTCCGTAATACTATACGCAGATGTTGTTCATGCTCATGATCTGATCGAGAAAAAATCAATATGTCATCGATGAACACCATCACGAACTGATCTATATACCTGAATACCTGCTCATTAAGTCCATAAATGCACCGGGCATTCGTGAGACCGAAAGGCATCACTAGAAACTCAGAATGCCCATAATCTAAAAGCGAAAAGTCGCTCAACATCCCCATCTCTTATCCGGTCGATGATATCCTCGAGCGCAGATCAATTTTAGAATACACACATGTATCCTTCACCGATCGAACAAATCTTCTATCCTGTGGATATTTGTTCTAATCGCATCGACATTCATTGTCGATAGTCAATACATAACCGCAACGATCCATCCTTCTTCGACAAAGAGTACCGCGGTTCTCTACGGTGAAACACTAGATCGATGAATCCATTATCCAAAGAACTCCCCGCGGTTGAACTTTAAGTTCGTTCGATTCCCTTTGGCGCCATCCGATAAGGAGGTTTCGATATAGCGCGGTTCTCGAATCACCTCTATCGCAAATTCAACTCGCTTAGGAGGTGGCAAGCCCGAAGTTCATGGGAAATACATCGATACTCTGACTACTCGCACATCGAGAGGGTGGTAGTCCTTCGTTCTCAACTTTGACTAGAGATAGCAAATAACCTTGACAACCCCGGGCCAATAACTTCGAGTCAGAAAGTCGATATAATGGATAATCTATCGCCTCTAGTACCAACAAATTCCCAAGTTTGGTTGATCCGGTGGTGAATGTCACCACTCTTGCTCTACAATCCATAGAAGTGATAAGCGCCAACCACCCATACCGAGAATAATATCAAACTCTACCATTTCCAACACTGAGGTCCACTGTAAGGATATGCCGTCAAAGTCTAATGGGCAACTTGATTTCTTGGTGGCTAGTCGGCACCTCTCCTCACGGCAAGGATATCGCTGCTAACCCACAAGAACGAACCCTTGGGATTCTTCCAACTCTACTCGAAAATACTCTAGAAGATACGAATGAATGAGAACTACGAGATCAATCAAAGTATCAAGATATATAGAATAAATCAAACCATACTCGATCCTCACCACCGTGCCTCATCTCTCGTGATGGCAAAACTCGTCAGCCTCGTGATTCGCTTACCGCATCCCCGACAAGGAAGTAGTGTGCCTCCACTCGGGCTGAGTCTGACTCTGAGGTGCTGAAGACTGAGTCACTGGTGCAGGCATAAGGTAACCATGAGAGCTGGCTGGTAACGACGGAGGTGCAGATACCCCTGGGTAGTAGATCACCGGAGATGCAAGATACTGGATCGCTGTCGGCATCACTGTAGGAGCGCTTCCTCGCATCGATATAAGTGCGCCGTGGAGGTACTGGCCGCTCGGCCCATAAGATCGCATACGCGGCCGCTCCTTGCCTTGGTTGGTATCTTCCCTTATTAGAGCTACCAGGAAACTCCAACTGTGCTCTCAACGTACAGTCTCGGCTAGTATGTCCGGGTTGCTGCATAATAAGAAAACCTACCGCTCCAAAGGACACTCTGGAGCTCTATGACTTTCGGATCCGCATTTATAACATCCACTTCTGCTCTGACTCTTATGGTTCTTCTGAGACCCTCCAGAGAACTCTGATGCTGGACGCTTCCCTTTCTGTGATCTAGCTGTCCCTTTTGTCGCACCTCGCATAGTTCCTTTTTGCTCCCCTTTCTTCTCGAGTCCTCGAAATAACCTCGTTCGCTGCTTGCTTAGTCATCTGCTTTCTCGATATCCTTCTCTCGAGATTTCGGGAAGTCATCTCGATAAAGAGGGCACGGTCTAATGCCTCCCTGTAGGAGGTAACGCTAGATCCTGACATCCTCGCTCGGATATAAGCTGCTAGGCCACTCGGGTAAACCGGGTACATCCATCAATCTCGTGCTACCGGTGAGAGCAAAACTCGATAGTCCAGTAAACTCTGCAGACTCCATATGTAACGATCACCTTGCTCGACTTAGAAACTCCCGACGCCGTCGGTCAGAAACGCCAAGGAAAGATCGCCTCCAAAGCGCCTCAAAGTCTGGACCAAGTAATCCCACGCTCTCCAAACAGAGTCTTCTGTAATTTCCACCAAGTGACAGCCTGATCTCTGAGATGATATCCAGCAAGGCCCACCTTCTCCACATCCGCGCTCATATACTCGAAGGTGTCTTCCATATTTTCCACCAAGATCGGCAATCCATCGGACTCTGACTCTAACAAGGTGAACTTCTCCTTGGTCGATCGTGCTAACACGAGTATCCGTGACTTATCATCGAGCTCACCGGACTCGCGTAGTCGGGCGGTACATCTGGATTCTGAGGCTCCGAATCACCAATAGGGTTTTGCTGAGGTGGTACTTGAGTAGTAGGCTTAGTCGTAACGGTATCTAGTCCCTCCCTCCGGCCGCCGCTCGACGGGACGACCTCGACCTCGAGTCCAACAGTGGCATAACTCGACAATATTCACCGAACAAGTCTAGATAAGCATCTAACTAAAGTATAAATTATCGAATACTTACCGTATTGCTGAGCTTACGCTTATGCCAATCCCATCTCACAAAACCAAAACCAAAAATATACCGACTCGAGAATCCAAGACTCAAAAACAAAATCACAATATGGCATCGCAGAACCTTCGGCTCGATTTAATAAAGTTGTCACGCCCGAGTACGCCGTGAAAAATCAAACGGACGGATCTCCCAGACGCGGCAACATTTCGTTAATACAAGGCCAGAGCCCACAACAACAACATAATAAGCGGATATAAGTATATCAAACACACACAGCGGAAACATAAACACATACCACAACAAGAATACCAAAACACAGAGGTGTACACCACCTGACAAAACTACAGTACTATAATAGTACATAAAGCAACGACACAAAACAAGGTCCACAACATATCGAGAAGTCCATACATAAACTCGAGTCAATGACATAGAATCAAAAATCCATAAGGCAAACACAAATCCTCGGGAGACTCAAATGTAGAGATGCGAAGATCTCTACTGTTACATTGCGGCGCGAGAAAAACCTGTGGTCCGTGGGAGTGAGTAAAACTCGAGTAATAGATAAACATGTATATTAATATCACATGTATTTCGACAAGAATATCTACAGTATCACTAGCATGATAATATATATATCCATGTATATACCATCTAACCAAAAGTCGATATGAGAGACATACAACGTGCGCTCACGCTACACCTATCCAACTGAGCACATATACACAACATATGGTATAAAGAATAAAACTAACTCATACTACATCCTGCATGGGTCAAGGGTATCACAGGTTGAATAACTAAGATACTGGTGATGGCCTACTACTGAAGAATGTAATAGCATGTGTATGAATACGGGCAAACAAATGCAACAAACATAGTACATACAAATGCAAAGATCACAATAAGCATATCTATATATAGATCGCATCTATATACGGATGCTAATCACAATCATCCATAATATATATATACATGCATATATGTATATATGGTAATACAAAATGCCATAAGTCGGCAATGCAAGATGCATGGTCATGTCGGCTCACCCTAAAGCTACCACGACTCTGTGGCCTCGGTGGCTCGGCACGACAACCGTCCCAACTCAACACCAACCACTACTCTCGAGTGGCCGAGTGGGCGATATGATCGAGTAGCATATAAGCGTAAAGAGCAAGCTACACGATGGGGGTCCGGCGCTCAATCCGGTCACTACTACCAGTGGTCGAGTGCCACACACGCAGGACTACGCACGCAAATCCAACTATCACCGTCAGTGATAGAGTGCGGCACTCTGCTCGCCACACCGCATTACTCCTCATGAGTAGCGTAGAGTAGAGGATGGCGACACTCTCAACCACAAGGGAGACATCGTCGCCAGCGTGCATACAAATGACATGAATATAAGGTCTCACAAATAGACATCCACCATAGACTCTCTATTCTACAGAGGGTCATGCTAACCAGATCAGCGCACTCTCTATCCTGTAGAGAGTCGTACTCCACTGATCGTATCAGACTAGGACCACCGGTCCGTAGCGACACCCTACTTATCATTCACCCGACCATTTACATAATGCATGGTCGGTAGAAACATGCAATCTAAGGGGTACTAGAATTAACTCTAGGTTCAAGACATCATCTACCTACGGATGACCTTTTGCCCAATTTATAATCAGGTTGTCATCCGTACTTTACTACTTGTATCTAACTTAGACAAATTCTAAGTTATTTACATCATCTATATGTGTAACTCCTAATCATGGTAACATAACATGATAGCAGCAAGGAGTTAATGGCCAACGGATAAAGTATCAAGCATAAGATAAATAGAACAGGATCAAGGTAACATGATCATTTAAGATGATCATGCATCTAAATCTGTATGCATTAACTACCTGACCAGGGTAGGAATCACCCACCTGCTGTAAATGCTCGTAGCAATGAAATCCTCACGGCCGCGGACCTGTCTCGTATCCACGTCCTGCAAATAACATCAATTATCATTTAGTGAATGCATATAACAACAATACGAATTAGCTACTATGTTATCCGCATATTTGTATCCCTTATTGAATATGAATTAGGAAAAAAAACCCCAAATCACTTATGGTCAATTCACACCAACTTAGTTCCTTCTCTTGGTCTCCCAACTTATTCACACGAACGTAAGCGTCCCGCTCTTCGCAACACCCGATTTTACAACCTACAGTATAAGAAAACCCAAATAGACATCTTAACCCCTTGATCCGTCAGTCACTCTATCACAGCCATTTTATAGATCACATACAGAACATCACCATTTACACCCCGTAACCTTCTAAAACTCCAAATTCTTAGCCGCCCACCTCCTTCACAGCTCACCCGACTAACCCCCAGACCATATACATGGCAAAAATCAACCCTCTAGACGATTCTCCTCTACTGCCTCTTCCTCACCGTAACCCTCCATTCAAGAATTGCCCACTACATCTCCACACCAGCCCCCTGCTCGCATCCACAAAGCCACCACAGAACATCACAGCTCTGTTAACCCAATGGAAATCAAAGACGATTAGGGAATCGCAAAGAAACCCCCCAACCACGCGCCTAATCCTTGTTTCTGCAGAAACCTATGTTTAAACGCACAAACTGCGTTAACAGTTGGATTCCTTCCAAAATCGAGGGAAAAGCAGAGGAGCCGGCTTACCTTTCACCGGCGATGATCAGCCAGAGCCACTGTCGATCCCTAGTTCCCGCTGGAAACTCTTGGCTCCGACAGAAAAGTCACCGTTTTTCCCTATCCGAGCACGGCCACCGGTCGACCCAAGCCCCAAATCGCAAGCCTCCTTCACGCGCTCGTCTATACTGCCGCCGCCGCCCACTGAGCAGAGGAGCCGACAAACTCCAACGGCAGGAGTTGAAGAGGTCGCGCGGAGGAGAGAAAACAAGCGGAGGAAGACCGGTAGTAGGAAGGCGTTCCGGTGGAGCAGTGTATTTGGGAAAAGGAAAGATCGCTTGGGAAAAGGAAAGATCGCCTTTGGGAAAATCGAGCGAAGAAGTAACTTTCGAGTCGCTGTAGCGCTCGAGCGAGGAGAAATCTTGGCGAAAGCGAGAAAGGAGAAGCGGCGATGTTTAATGGCTAGCGGGTCGGGTTTTTTTTTAGAACGGGTAGGGTTTAAATCCAATACCAATAACCAAATTCAATTAACCCAATTTTAATAATTGAACTATTAAAATTCCCTAAGCTAGGTTAGATGTAATTAACTCCTAGCCATACGATTTTTTTTTTTTTTTTTTTCGTCGTATCTTACAGCGTACAATAAATTCTTTTCTAAGACTCACATTGGTGGAAGTTTCATACACCGAACTATCCTAAAATAGTAAAAAGACAATATTAATCTGATGATATTGGCCTTTTACTTTAACTTTAACTTTTGTACATATATAAAGTTTTTCACTTTGATCATTTATTAATATTTTAACTAAACTTTTTTGTTATATTATATTTAATATTTTGAAATGTCATGTATCTCAGAATGATATTTGAATGTGGAAAATAATTAAAAATAAATAAGATGTAAAATGAACAAAATAAAAATAGCTATTAAATTGTCATTTTGCCCCTTTTTTCATTTTTTAAGTCACTCAAATTATTTAGTGAAATAGGTTCATTCTTGAATTAAGTTGCTTGGTAAAATAATGAAAGCGATTTTGATCTAGTATGCAGAGCTTGATTTGGCATTCTCAATTAAAGGGTTCAATTTGGGCATGGCCCAATAATAGATGTCTGATTTGGGTAATTGTTCTAATATGTTTCCATTTTAAAAGTTTGTAAATTAGCATAGTGAGTGAGATAACTACAGTTCTCATTTAGGGTGACTTTGATGAATCGTATTAGTTCATTGATATGTTGTGGTTTTGTATACAAAGATATCTTATTATGCTGTCTTTGCAGGAGAGAAATTAAATAAGTAATTTAAGTTTCTCTCTTCTGTGTTTTTTTTTTTTTTTAATCTTGGAGAAATTTAAATAGTTAAGTGACATTCAACCCAGCAAAGATTCATGATCAGCTTTGAATTCTCACCTTGTGCAGATTTCCAGGGTTTACAAGGGAAAGGAGCATATAGAAGTCGAGTTTACTGTAAGCACTGTGGTTAAATGATTTGGAATTTTTTTTTTATAATTTGCCCTTTTTTATGACTCTTTTTGCAGAGAGGTCTTTATACTATTATATTTTTCTGCTTAGGTTGGGCCAATACCAGTGGATGATGAAATTGGGAAAGAAATAGTGACCAAAATTACGACCGATATGGCGACGAACAAAACTTTCTACACGGATTCTAATGGAAGAGATTTTCTGAGAAGGGTATGTTGTATATTAGTTTGTGGTTGGGTATTTATCTTATAAATGACGTGATAACAAAGTTAAATTATAATTTGTCATGGCTTTTTGTCAATGCTGTGAACCGGTTTATTTATATTTGATTTTTGGTGGAACTTGAATCCGATACTGAAAAGGGAGCTCTGGTATAACGATAAAGTTGCTGTCATATGATCTGAAGGTCATGGGTTTGAGTTATGGATCCAACCTATTAGAAAGTAGGATAAGGATGTGTATAATAGACTTTTTTTTATAACTCTGTATTGGCGGGAGCTTTGTGCATTGGGTTGCTCTTTGAATCCGATACTGATACTATTGGAGCCAAGATTCGAAATTTCGAGCCGTATTGATATTTCGGTCTTTGGTTGGAATGATACTATTTCAATATTGTGTTGACATTCCGATATATGATGTCCACGGTGAATTGGAGGTGAGGTGGAAAGAGATGAAGAAGAAAAAAGACAATACTAAATTTAAAGTTTATTTTCCATCTAGAATTCTATGATTTTGACAATATCTGGTATGAAAACAAATTATAAAAAAAAACGTTATCTCAATTCGAGTCTTGACATAAAATGATACATGATTGACATAATGACATAGGAGACATTGTTTTAGTGCTAAGTAGTATCAAATTTTAGTAATTTATCAGAATGATACTTTTTGTCCGTTTAGCTTGGTATGGTATGGGTATGTTACGAAATTTCAAACCATGATAAGAGCTTTTCTAGAATATAATTTTGAGGGGGGAAATATATTCTTCCCTTAAAAGCAGGTAACTCCCAGAATATAATGTGGATTCTTGGGCTTGGACAAACAAGAAATGGAACTCCATCTCTCCTGTTTGGAATCGAGCCTGAATATGAATGCCCATGACGGCTTACCACATTCACCTTTAATGTACAGTCATAAGATTTTTAATATGTTTCCAGAATAAACTCCAAAGCTTTGGAGGAGATTTGCTGGTGACTTTTTAGTCTTTCTTCCTGTAGTCTATTTCTTCCAATTCATACCTTCCTCTCCCCGTGACCATTCATCTCTTATTATTGCTCTTTTTGGTTCTTTTCTGTTCTGGTAATAGAAGATTGGATATTGTTTTTTGAAATTTGGAAATAAAATCTACGTGGAAGAGGGCTGTCATGGTGGACACTAATCTGTGTACATTTATATAAAAAGTCAACTCTTAGCTTATCTTTTTATCTTGAACTGGATGAAATCGCTAATCATGTTAAAGATAAATTCTGTTGGTGTATATTACGCGCAGATCATGTTGTGCTACATTGGTGAGTGTGTAAATAGATTAAATATTTGTTAGATTTTAAAGATTGTTTTTGGCTGGCACTAGTAAAACTTATTGTGTGCCCTTTGATTGGCATAAGAAACAAGCTCGAGATGACACAACTACAACAATGGTGACAACTATAAGAGATCTTTCACGTGTCTTTAGTGAGCCTCATTCCATTGGTGTTTATTTTGTGTAGATCATGTTGTGCTACATTGGTGAGCGTGTAAATAGATTACATATTTGTAAGATTTTAAAGATTGTTTTTGGCTGGCACGAGTAGAACTTATTGTGTGCCGGCTGATTCATATAAGAAACAAGCTCGAGATCACACAATTACAACAATGGTGACAAGCATGAGAAATCTTTCGCGTGTCTTTAGTGAGCCACACGACGCTTAAATGAGTAGGTCTAGATTACCCAATATGGTGGAGAAGGGTTTTCAAATGTCCTTCGAGCTTGAGAGAAATTTATAGGTAAGACTTGTGCGATTAGTTATCACCAAAAAAATTATATAAACAATTAATATAACAGAGATAATACCAAGGTGAATGCATTGGGTTGGTATAAAAGAAGAACAACAACAATAACAAAATCTTATTTTATTTGGTGGGGTCGACTATATGGATACTTTTACTCCATTGGATTTTATCCCCTACTATATTATCATTTATTTTTAAATAAATTTTATTTTGTTTTGTCATTACTAATCATGCCTTCTTTTGTCTTTCTTTTCCTTATTTAATATGTGTATTTGTCATAATATTGTATTGCCTATCTAGAACATTTATTGGTCCTTTAAGTATGTGTTCTTACCATCTTAAATATGTTTTCTAAGAATTGAATAAAATTTGAAACAAATAGCTAGAAAAATTCACAACAAATAAAAAATAACAAAATCAAAACCCTAACTTGGGTTTGGTGCATGGCGTGACACGGCCATTTTCCATGTTGGAACAGCCCGTTAAGTCCCAGAATGAGGCACGACTGTGTTTCCTGTTTCACCTCGTTTGGATCCAGAATGAAGCACGCGCATGCTAGGAACCACGGGTAGGCCGTGTTGGTTGTTGAATGCTCATGTATCATAGATGGGTTTAGTCAGGTTGTTAAGCTTGCTACTGTAACATCCTGTGTGTATGGGATGCTCTTATGCCCTTTGACAGCTTTGTGGAAAAGCTATGAGCATTGTTTAGTGTCTTGGTGGCACAATATGTTGACTGGCACAAATGTGTTGATGGCATTGTCATGTCATTGGAGCGAGTATTCCTAGACTTGGGAAGTGGGCTCAGTTAGGGCATAATATATATTCTTTTAAATTGTAGGAATATTAAAGTCTTTTGTTCTGAAGCATTGATTACACTCATGTTTATTTTCTGGTTATAAGAATCAAAATTCAAGATGCCAATCTCAATAATAATCTTTATTACACCACCTGCAAAATAACCATGTCAATGCACTAAAACCTTACATCACGTGCAGGTCCGAGATTACAGATCAGACTGGGACATACAAGTCAACCAACCTGTCGCTGGAAATTACTATCCTGTAAGTTTCTTCCCATTACAACTTTGTTTTTTCTCCTTTGAAACCTGAATGTAGAGTGTAAAAAATACTTAATATAACTCTAACCTATTTGGTAAAAGTAAACAGGAGAAACATTGAAATAATGTGTCACATGTTGCGTTCATTTATCATTGAACGGACAGTGCTATTATTCTTATTTGTATCTAAACAGATGCGGTCATTTTTTATTTTCATCTGTACATAATGCATGGTGTCATTACAGATCAATTTGGGAATTTACATTCAAGATAATAATACAGAACTTTCTGTTCTGGTAGACCGTGCTGTTGGTGGTTCTAGCATTGTGGATGGACAAGTTGAGCTGATGCTTCATAGGTAAGTTCTGCAAGTGAAATCTCAAAAGACTATAATCACATCATCCAGAAATGGATTAAATAATTTTGTTTTAAGGTTGCGAACAATAGACTTATCTCTGATATCTTGTATTGACAGGAGTTTTGTGTATCGAACTGTCCTTTTATGTTTCACTTCTAACATAATAAATCACTTATATTTTCCTATTCTACAGGAGGCTGCTACATGATGATGGTCGTGGTGTAGGAGAGGCACTTAATGAAACAGTTTGTGTTGATGATGAATGTGAAGGACTAACTGTAAGTAAACATTTGTCACTTTTATGTTTAGTTCGTAAGCAGAGTCACTTTCATCCAATGGACTAACCGTAAGCATGCTGACACAATTTCACGGTCAATAATTTGAATATGACAATGCTTTTCTTGGATGCAATTAATCTGAGTTTTGTGTTAATTGATCAAATTCTGATCTGGTAGATTATTGAAAGAACTTGTTTATGCAACGTAATATTAAACCTTTGCGAACAAAATCTCCATTATTTTGGGGAGAAATGCCTGATCATACTATCTAAATAGAGATATGTCAAGTAACTGAAAAGATTCTAGAATAACTGAGTGGTAGCTGATTGTCAAATTTTGATAGGTTCGTGGTAAATTCTACATACGAATTGATCCTCTTGGAGAAGGGTCTAAATGGCGAAGGAGCTTTGGCCAGGAGATATATTCTCCTCTCCTCCTAGCATTCTCAGAACAGGTATTGTGTTTGCTTGCTAAAGTTTTTGATTTCATGTTTACAAATTTTCTTTTCTACAGGATGGTGGTAACTGGACAAGCTCACATATTACAGAATTCTCAGCATTTGACCCCTCCTACAGTTTACCAGATAATGTTGCTCTCGTAACTCTCCAGGTCAGTCAATGAAACATCTAGTTCTGATAAAAGAAAGGATATATTGGTTGTTTTCCTGTATTCTCTCTTCATTCCTTTTGTTTGCATATTAATGCATATTTCTAAGCTAATCTTGTAATTTTTAGGGGATAATTTTTATAGAAATTTTAAACGTTTAGGAAAAACAATAACAATAGGACCTTGTTCTCTTGTTAGATTGATTGATGCTTGTGATTTTCTAACTGAGGAAGTGAAGATTGGTAATGATTGCAGAAGATAAAGAGTTATTGCGAGTAATGGTTAAAAACTGAATCAGGATTTCATTTCAAAATTCAACTTCATGAAACTGGATACAAAGAGTAATAGATGTGGGTAAAATTACCAACTAATCATAGGTATTCTGGATGGGTGATACTTGCACTTTGAGATTGTAAACAGTGGGAACAGAATGAGATTACATGGGTGTGCACTAAGCCTAACCAATGAGAATTTGATACGTGTCTGGAATTGAAATAGCTTGAAAAGGCAAAAGGCAAATAAACACATGGCATATCTTTAGATATACACTGGACCAACAGAATTTATACTTCCATTCGATGCCAAGGCAACTTTGAGTACACCCATCTTTAGTTGCCTTACAAGAATACATAATTTTGATTTGTATTGTAGAAACGCTCAGTTATTTTTTTCGTGTCCAAAAGATTAGAAGCAATTTGGAAACTTAGACTATATTTCAGTGCAAAGCTAATACACTTTTATTTATTTTTTCATTTTCTTTATCATGCTGTTCAATCAAAATTGATGTAATCTTAGGCACTTGAAGATGGAAACGTTCTCCTCCGTTTGGCACACCTTTATGAGGTAATGCTTAATAATTCAATTCTTTTGTTCCTTTGTCATTCAATTCCTTGAGTTCTGCAAACATACTTGATTGTTTTGTTATCTGATAAAACAAAAGGTAGGAGAAGACAAAGACCTGTCATCTATTGCCTATGTAAAGCTTACCAAGATGTTCCCTGGGAAAAAGGTAGAGAGAACATTGCAAAATTGGTTTCCTTACAAAGTGCAACCTTTACATTTCCTGTTATTCGGCTGTTTCAGATCACCAACATAACAGAGACAAACTTGTCTGCTAATCAAGAGAGGTCTGAGATGGAGAAGAAAAGACTGAAGTGGCCGGTCGAGGGTTCTACTAGAACTGAAACAATCGTCAGGGGAGGGCCTGTTGATCTTTCCAAGCTGGTCGTCGAGCTTGCTCCTATGGAGATTCGCACTTTTTTGATAAAATTTGATTACATTACCTTTGCCAACATAGGGGATCGCTGAAAATGTTTTAACTCATACCTTGTCCCACTCGTTCTGTGAATGTTTCTTTCTAATAATGGTGGAAAAAACTTCATTTCACTACGACTCCAGTTCATCTTCCTTCTTTTTTCCAGTGATTGCTTGCATTTGGCTTTTTGATTCCATGTCAATCGACAGTGATCTTAGCCCCTTTTTTTCCTATACTCCCTGTTATGTTGGTTCTGGTGTCATTTTGACTTGTACATCTTTCAATTATCATGGTTTAGTTAGAGCTCAAAGTTTATCTTGAAGTTTCTATTTAAGTTTCCTCAATAATCTTAGTCTAAATCCAAATTTTTCAATAAAATATTTCGGTGTGAATTATATTATTACCTCTAGTAATCTTTTTGTGAATGATCTTCATGGCATCTGAAGTGGATTGCATAGCTCGAATGATTGGTGCATGATTCTCCTGTCGATGATCATGGATAGGAACCTCGAGGTACAGATGCTCTCTTCTTAGCTTAAAACCCCATCCTCGAGTGGTGCCCTCTTCCTGCCATAGGTTGATACTACCTCCTCCCCCTTCCTCCACATATGCTGTTCTATTTCAATCCATGTGATAGGAAATGGGCAAGAGAATAGTGCCCTTAACAAATTGACCCACTCTGGAGCCATCAAACCAAGTTAGCATTGGGAGCCTGAGGCTTTGAGAGGACAAAGATGAGGACCTCCTTTGTTGTGTCTATATATATATATATATATATATATATATATAAAAGAATGTGTTAATATTTGAACAATCAAGTTTAAATTAGACAATATTGATAATTTAATATGGATATTAAGTGACAGGTAAAAGGAAAGTCCAAGAGTAAAGTTGACAAGGAAAAGTTCAAAGATGAGGACTTGACGGCGTAAGTCAAAGTGTATAATCTTGACAATGTAAGTTTAAATGAATTTTGACAAATAAAAGTTCAAGAATGAAGATTTGGCGGCGTAAGTCCAAGTGAATCTTGGCAAAGGAAGATCCTAATGTCATGATCCAGAAACATCCATCCCTATATGAGGGATAACTTCTCTGCTCGGACAATATTCATCTCTGCACCAAAAATCACAAAGAATACCCAAGAAGGATATACATGGTTGTACAAACATAAATATGCAATACTTTATTAAATGATGTAGAATAATGTAACTATATGTTGGTCCCAAAATACTGAATTGATTATATCATGACTTGACTAACACACCGACTCATGCAAAATAAAAAAAAAAATCTTAAAATACATAAATAATAGATAATACTAAAAAAAAAATAAACTGAATAGACTCTGTAGAAGATATTTCCAAACTATCTCCGAGCAGTCTCTGAGCTACTCATCATAACATTGATCGAACCTTGACAATTGCCTTAAGTCTGTGAATCTGGAGATTAAAGGAATGGAGAGTGAGCACAATGTGCACAGTGGAGGAAAGACGTGCATGAATATATATAATTCAAGAGGCAACAACAAAAGAAAGCATTTATATTTTTAGATTTTATACACCATTGATTATTACTCCGTTCTCATTAATTTAACTCTTATTCACTCTGTAATGAATTTCATCGATTTTCTCAATTTTTCATTTCAACATCAAACACATATTGCTCTTACATAAATATATGACTCAAACATAAGCATTTAATAGATGAATGACCTGCAATCCACCTTTCTAGAATATGTCATAAATGTCAATCAAACGACCTGCAAGCCGCTTGATATAAAACATATCCTATATAAATAAAAAAATAAGAGTGAGCGACCCGCAACCACCCTGTAAAGATGCATCGTATATGCATAGGATGAACGACCTGCAATCCATCCAATACGAAGTACATCTTATGTATGTACATATACATACATAGATATAAGGTGAACGACCTGCAATCCACTCGAAATGTCTCACATAAAAATAGGATGAATGACCTGCAATACATCCGTGAGATGCCTCACACAAACTAGGGTGAATGACCCGCAATCCACCCAGCGAGGTAAGTTATTTATTTTTAATGCACAAAGAAAAATCTCTATATTTATAGAGCATTACTTAGTTATCTAAATTTTAATAATCTCATCTTCATAAAAACATTTTCGCTATAAATTTCCTTCAAATTTCTCATAAAATTTTGAGTTCTTAAAAGAATTATTCTAAGTTTCTATACTTCACTTTTAAATTTCAAAATTTGACCATTGTATCATGTATAATTTTTTTTTCCCAATGTACAACAATAACCAAGAATATACAAAATCAAGCCAATATAAAAGAACATAATCAAACCACATAGATATAAAAGAGTATGTAAATAAATTTTCATTTAAAGAGCAATACAAACCGTAAAATAATTTATTCCTAATATTATTCTAATCAAAACCTAATTGTATATATATTCAATATAATGTACCCGATAATTATTTTCTTATATCATATACTCAAGTAATCTATAAACACATTTATACAATTAAACGAAATTCTTAATCTACTTCTATCTAAAGATTAGGAGATCATAAATTATTTTTATTTTCATCACAGTATAATTAATCATGCACAATGTCGTTAAAAAGAAACCAAGCAGGAAAAACTCCACCTTAATTAGATTTTTTTTTTCTAAGGAGTAACAACGGTGCGCCGATAACAACGTTAGCAGCCGTGGTGAGCAATGTCGATGATGGGCAGCAAGGATGATGGTGTTGGCAATGGTGGCGATAGGGATGAGGCTAGCAATGATCATGGTGATGAGGTTTATATAGAGGTTGCGGAAAAGGAAAAAAAAAGAAGAAAAAAAAGAAAAAGCAAAAAAGGAAGAGGTCAGCGACGGAAGAGGCAACAAAAAAAAAAAAAGAATTTGTACGTGGTTTTTTTTAAAAAAAAATTTTCACTTTTGCAAAAAGGTCCAACAAGTTTTGAGATTTACAAATAGGCCCTTTGAGTTTTTTTTCAATGATATAACATCCTATCCCTCTAAAAAGAAATTTGGTCCTCCAAATTTAAGTAGTTACTGAAGAAAAGAGATGAGGAAACCATTCTTGCATGTCTTCTTCACGCTCCCAAGCGACCTCTTGATCAGTGTAATGTTAGCACGCAACTTTCACTAAACGTATCTTTATTTTGCGAAGTTGATGTTCTTTATGTTCCAAGATACGAAGTGGATATTCTTCATAAGTCCAAGTGAATCTTGGCAAAGGAAGATCCTAAAGTATGACAAAGATGGAGGAAACTTTTGAAGGCAAGCACAAGGATGAAGGAGTCGTGGACTTGAAGGGATTCTGAAGGCGCGAGACTGATGGAAGAGCTTGAAGGCATTTGGTCTAGACTAAGGGTGAGTCTACAAGTATGAGGGAATCATACTTATAGTATACTAGTTGACTGATGATAATCAAACGGTGAGTAAGACAGTTGACTGATCTTGGATGTTTGACACTCGAGGAGTCCGAGTGGCACTCGACACTCAGACTCACGCAGTCGATTGATCGTTGGATGAGTGATCGAGGTGCTCGGTACATCAGTTGATATAGGTGTTAAGCTAGTCGACTAACTTTCTGAGTCAACTGTCCTCAACGAGTCACTCTACTGAACTGCGATCAGTTGATTGATCTAGTGATCAATCGACTGATCAAGTATTTGTTAAGCAGTGATCCAAAAAAACAACGGAGTCAGAAGTTGTTGGATTCACACAACGATCACATCAGTCGACTAGCGAAGGCAGTAACGAGCAGAAATGTCCAAACTCTATAAGAGGGGGTTTTGGGAGCTTTGAGTGAGCTAGTACTCTTATTCAAAATTTTCATCCTAAACTCTCTAAGCCTTCTAAGTCTTTTAATATTTTCTTCCTAAATTTACTTCCACCATCTTGTAAGAAGAAGGGATTGTCTTGTAAGAAAGGTTTTTCCACCTTGGTATGTTCATCTAAAGAATAAGTTTAGTGAAGACTTACAAGGAATGATCCGCCTTAAGGATTACCGCGGAGTAGGAGTGGATCTTTGAATCAAGTTACATTGATTGTGTTAGCGATTAATTTTCATTATTGTTTTTCATTCTATATTTGCTTCCATTAATTACCTTGTAGAAGAAATCGAAGAAGAATTATTCACCCCTCTCCAGTGCGTTACAAGATCCTCAACAAATGTTATGCTATACAATTCATCCATGAGCACCTCCATTATTTATCGTCCGATACTATAAGATTCAAGAATCAAGCTATATATATATATATATATATATATATATAGGAATGATCCCTTATATAATTCATTCGTGAGCATCTCCATTATTCATCGTCCGATCGAGTGAGCACTATAACCCAACTCATTCGTGAACACCTCTATTATTCACTGTTCATCTCTTAGGGTTTAAGAATTAGATTATAGTATGCATTCAATCGGACGATGGATAATAGAAATGTTCACAAATGCTACGGATAACAGATGCTAAAGATTGAGCTAGGTTGGGCTTCAAGGAATTTGTTATGGATTGCCCATCTTTGTCCTTTTTTTTTTCAATTGGTATGAAATATCCAATTATTTGAGTCGGTTAATTCTAGAATGATTGATTCGACTTTCTCATTGACTATCTGGATATTTGGGTAAATTGAAAAACGTTCGCAATGGATAATCTAATAGCTTAACATTTTAGAGTTTGTTATCACATTAAAAATAAACTTTTATGGTACGTCGTAGTTTAGAATAGAATAAAGATACTTGAAAGATTATACAGATATCCCAGGGCATTTTTTTCCCGACTCTTCTTGCTACTACAATAAAGAGTATCTTTACATGTTGCATCTAACATTTGGAGGGAGAGCTCCTGCATGGACTTTGTCGGCGGCAAATATGATTTGGAGAGGCACTCTTACTTCAGGTGGAGTGCTTTGACCACCTCTTGCTTCCCCTTAGTTTCTCCCGTGCCATGCTTTGACCACACCTGTTGTTTCCCCTTAGGTAGTATTTGATACGTAGAAAATAAAGTATTTTTCATTTTTATTTTTCAAAAAATAAAAAAATATATTTGGTTTGTATTTTTCAACCACATTTTCTAGAAAATGAGAGAACATTTTTCGGAAAATTAAAAAATACAGAAAAATTATTTTTCATAAAATAGAAAAATATGAAAAATGAAAAATAAAAATAAAAAATGCGTAAAACCAAACACAGCCTTAGTTTCTCCTATGCCACTTAGAAAATCCCCCATGGTATTTTCTTTTACACCCATAGTCATCATCACCGGGGACATCTCCAATCTAACTTTTATGTTAAATTGTAATTTTTTTTTATTTTCTTGCAAATGTTATTTTATTCTTTTTAAAGGAGAGCCGTAGTAAATAATAAATTTGTTATCTTGTAATATAAAAGTCATGAGTTGAATTGTAAAAAAGTCTATTCTTATACAAGGTCAAACTAGATATAATAGATCATTCTTTAAAATTCTATGAAAATTGTGTGTCCTGAATTGTCCTTTTAAATGTTATTTTGTCTCTAGTTATTTTTGCATTTTTGTTTCTTTTTTAGTTTTCTTGTATTTAAATTCACGAAACAACTTTGGTCCCACCTAAAGCATTAGAAATCTTAAAGTAAGTCTTTTTAGTTTTCATGTATTTACATTCACGAAGCAACTTTGGTCTCATTTAAACTACTCGAAGAAATCCTAAAATAAGTAGCAATTTTGGACACCCTTGACATTCACTATAGTTTTCATTTTCTTTGAAGGGACGTTTGGTAGATATTTTTTTTTTCTGTTTTTCATTTTCATTTTTTGTAAAAACGAGAAAACACGTTTGGTTCGTATTTTCTATCTCCATTTTTCAAAAAATAAAGAAGTATTTTCTGAAAAATTAGAAAATGAGAAATAATCATTTTCTGTTTTCCAAAAAATAAAAGAGTATTTTCTGAAAAACTGAAAAATAAAAAAAAATCATTTTCTATTTTCTGAAAAAAAAGAGAATGAAAATAAAAAATAAAAAATTCTGAACCAAACACTCTTTAAGTTGTTTAAGGTGTATCCAGCAAGTTTCATTGAATTTGACTCACAGTAATCAAATTTTACAAACAAACACTTTGTTGTGCTCCTTGCAACCTAAACTAGTTTAGGTCTATTTATATCTAGTATTTTTTTGGTTAAAATTACTATATAGACCTAAATTGTTCAAATTTTGCAAAAGAGCCTTCTGTTGTATTCCTTAGAACACCTAGAGTCCTTCTATTTTTTATGTTTTTCAACAATGATTAGTTTAATTAGAATATATAAAAGTTACTCGAAACTCAAATGGTTTAAATTTCACAAAACCTCTCTATTGTACGTATTCCATGAAGCTCCCTCAATTCATTTTGCCTTTATTTTTTAAATTTTGACTAGTTTGTCTTCATATTTTTTGTTAATCAAAATTGCTATATTAATTCCAATTGCCTATATTTTACAAAAACCCGCTCCCCTGAGTCTTTGGAGTTATCTTATGCAAATAGGTATGGATTATTATAATTTTTGCAAAGAACACTACAAAAGCACATATAGTGACATAATTCATGTTAGGAGAAATTGTGGATCAGTCACCCTATCGACTCTCAACTAGACAACTAGTACCTCTTAGGTGTCGAATGCACTTAGAAAGATAGAAGAAAGAACAAAATGAATAACAAAAACAATTCTTATTCTACTCGGTGGAATACAAAATTAATCAAAACACAGTGAGAAAACTAAAAAAAAAAAAGGGTTAAGGTGCACTCATTTTGGACATAGTTATCATTCTTATAAGTTGCCAACAACTTGATTGAAAACACATGACAATTTTATCTCGTGCATCATTTGGACTCATATAATTAAGGAGATTGATGCAAGTTCCTATACACTATTACATGAACAAAGTAATATGTATGCTATTTTCAAATTAGTAAAATTCATTTCATAAAAAAAAAATAGTTTAATGGTATTAACTTCCTGGACGTTACTCGCAAAGTTTTTTTCAAAACTCTAAAATGCTCGTGTACTAATTTTAGTTAAAACAATTGCATGGTTATATTTGCTCAATTGATTAATATTAATTAATCGGTAATTTATTAGACAGCGTTCCTGAAGTTTGGAATTGTCCAAAAAACACACTATAGTTTCAGATTTACCAAATAATGTACTTAATTTCCTTTTTACCCTTCAGAAATAGCATATTTAATTTCCGAACGTGGTGCTGAAAATTCAAATCCCAGCACCACTGTGGTGCTGGGATTTGAATTCCCAGCACCACGGTGATGGTACGGATTTAAAATTCCAGCACTATTATGGTGCTGGAATTGGAAATCGACCACTAGATTTGAGATTTGAATTCTCAATCTACGCTGGTGGTGCAATTCGATTACCACGTGGTCGAAATTTAAATCTCAAAGACTAATGTAGTTGGAAATTCAAATCCCAGCACCACTGTGGTGCTGAGATTTCATTTTCCAGCACCACAGTGGTGATGCAATTCCAGCACCACATTCGAAAATTAAATGCGCTATTTCTGAAGGGTAAAAAGGAAATTAAATGTACTATTTGATAAATCTGAAACTATGGTGCACTTTTTGAGCAATTCTAAATTTCAGGAGCGCTGTTTGATAAATCATCGTTAATTAATAGATGCATTTGAGGGAACTTTGAAATTGCACTTGTGCTTTCAAAAGTGGTAAACTCCTTGAAATCGTTATACGATAGTTTTGATTAAATTGTTATATTTTTATGCACACGGTGAATTCAACTAGATAGATGCATTTGAGAGAGCCTACGAAGTCCACATGTAATTTCAAATGATCAAACTCCTCCAAAATGTCATTGTTGTAAATACAAAATTCACATATCTGTATAATGGAATACGATATTGTCAACTTTAGATCTAAATCTTTGTGATTTTATTTTTAGATTATATCCAAAAGATATCATATCAATAGAGATATTTTTTCATTTTATAAGTCCATGATATTTTTCATATCTTTCTAATATAGACTTTGATCTTTCAACAATTCCTCATAAACAAAAGACCATATTGGACCCCTTCAAGTCTATTTGTTTTCGAAAGACTTCATCTATTTGATGTTCGATCCTCAACCTACCAGATCTTTCTGTCAACAGTTCGGTCATCTTCAATTAACTGGACTTTTATTAATTGTCTGGTCCTCCTGATTCAATTGATCTTTTTGTATGGTGTTTGATTCTCTTGATCTGGATATGAGAGACTCCACTTACTTCGTTCGAGGCTCATAGCTCGACATAGACTATTGACTCTGATATTAATTGTTAGTGAAAATAATATTTATATATTTCTACAATGACATGATATTGTTTATTTTGGATCTAAACCCTTGTGATTTTATTTTTAAATTATACCAAAAGATCTTATACTAATGAAAATATTTTTTCATCTTATAAGCCTATGATATTTTCTCTATCTTTCTAATAAGGAACTTTCCCAATAGATACTACCTAGAACTATTGCATGTAGTATTTCTATTAAAATGATGAATCCGAGTAGATAAATGTATTCTAAGGACTTTCTGAAATCCACCCATACTTTCAAAATTATAAAACTTCTTTAAATGCACATACAACAATCTTAGAAAGAACTAATGTGTCCCAAAGTTCAACTCAATTGATAAGTACATGAGAGTGAACTGTAAAGATCTAAAGTTCGATTCCTAATGGGAGTATCTCTTGTCCATGTACTTTTCAATGTGAATTTTTGATTTACCTCTCTTTTAAAAGTGTAGGTCAATCATAGGGTCAATACTATATTTTTAGAAAGAACTAATATGTAAGGATATTTTCCTTCAAAAGACATTCTAGAAAGCCTTTTAAATCTACTTATACTTTTAAATTGCCAAACTTCTCTAAAATGTCTATGTTATTGGTGCAGTGGCACAAGATAATCGAACTTAGATTTTGATTATGATAAATATTCAAAGTTAAGCTGTTATTGTTATCTCACATGCGGTATTGAGTGTGAAAGAAATGAATTAAGCTATGTCAAGGTCAACGACACCCGAAGAATCTCGGGACGAGAAATCGTGATGGTCGAGTGGCTCCAGGAGAACCTCGTGGAGTCGAGGAACCTCGGTGATGGCCGAAAGCTAAGCGATAGGTCAAGAGAATCAGAGATAAGCATCGAGTGCAGAGTGATGGTAAGACTGATGCAAGTCAAGGGGCTGCTTGTTGGCTTAAGGATGAAGCTACGAAGGATCATTTATCACTTCCAGAAGGTCCAATTACAAGACTTCGAGCAAAACGTTTCAAGGAAACATTAAATGGACTAATCGAAGAACATTGGACTGATCATGAGAAAGGAGAGACCAAGATAAGCTCAAGTGCAGATCAAAGCCTAATCCACGTAATCGGACTTATCGATCCTTGACTCATCCTTGCATCATCGGTGGAAGACCACTAAATAATTACGGGAACTTGCTCATGCATTAAAGACGTATGAAGACTTGAGTTTTGAGGATTTCTAAGTTGTGCATGCTTACATGCAAGCCTAGGTACTTTAATTGTTTTGAGTTTCTAAGTTGTGTGCATGCTTACATGCAAGCATGAGTACTCTAATTGTTGCATGCATTTTGTACTCTTGCTTATTTCCACTATATAAGGGAGGTAAATCCTAACATGGAAGGGGCTCTTTGGTGAGAAATATTTGTGTGCTCTTTATAGTTCTTGAAAGGACTTCTAAACTTATCGAGTTTATCCTCGTGACGTTTGATAACTGTCATTTTGTTGTATTATTTCGGTCCTTAATATCATCGTTTTAATCCTCTCGTATGTTTAATTGTTGATTATTTGTATATTTTACGAGTTGGATATATTTTTGGACCTTATTGTAAATGCTCCTAAAGTTTGGACTTATATGCAAATTTTATCTTTGTTTGTAGGAGATCGAGATGAGCCACTGGACTAGACTCAAGTTGGATCAAATATGACTTCATCTGGGGTCATAATGGATATTTCAAGATGATTTAATCTGAGCCCTTCATCCAGATCAAAAGACAAATGAAATCAAGGGTTCAGATCTGAGCATTATGAACCGTCCGAGAAAGCGATTGATTCTGAGTCATCCATCTGGATCTAGAGCGATCCAGCTCGTACATTAAGATCTACACATCTTTTCCGTTCATCCGGACCGTTGGATCGTGATTATACCTTCAGACGGATCAGATCCGTCCATTTCAAATCAGACTGATTTCAGCCATTGGATCACAACATTCTTAGGAGATTAATTGGACTCAATCAAACCCTAGCTTGTTTGGACGGCTGGGATCAGAGGAGGCTCTAATCGGACGGCTAAGAAAAAGCCTTTAATCAACCTAGCTTCATCCGGCAGAAGCAGTAGCTGCAGCTTCTTCCCAAATCGCGCGAGCAGCTTCTTCTTCCCCAAATCGCGCGACGCCGCCGACGGGTTTTCTTCTCCACGCCACCGCCCGAAGCATCGTCGGCCATTCCCTTCCTCCACCAAGGCCGGCGGTGGCATTCCCTCCTCCCTCATCTTCTCCACGCTTGTGATTTCTTCCTCCTCTCCAGCCTTGGCGCGCGGTTCTTCCAAAGAAGACTCGACGATGTATTCTGAATCCATGGTCTTCCTGATTCCATTTCATCAGGCGTCCTCTCCTTCCTTGGTCGGCGGATACTACCGTTTGCATTTGGCGGCGGTAGTCCGTTGATCGAGGTGGATGCTGTATCTTCACCGGCGATCTTTAGAGCCCTCACCGACGGAACTGGGCTACCCTAGTGGGACGTGGTCACGCGAAGCTAGGGGTGACTTGCTACTGTCGGGATCTCGCAGAATCTTTTCCCAGCTCCGGCAACAACACTTCTTCCAATCTAGGGCAGTCTTCAACAACAGCTTGGTGACGACGATTATCAGTTTCCAGATCCGATTCCATCCACATTGACTGCTCGTGGTCACGACAGTCCCGCATCCATCATCGGAGCTGTGAACTACCGCATCGATCCAACTCTCGTCGGAATCCGACGAGAGGTCCGTATCCTGAGACCCTTGGAGTGTTCGGTATTGTCGTAGGTAACCGGAGAGGGTGGTTCCTTTTCGGTGTTTGTGGATGACTGTTGATTTACTTTGTTGATTTGCTAGTGATTCGGTATTGTGTTTGTTACTGTTTTACTATGTTACTTTGTGTGGCTTCAGTTTGTGATTTTATTTTATGGTTCAGTTTGTGTTTTCATTTGTGTTGTCACTGGTGTTATTACATTGTGTTTGCATTAGTGTTTTCAATTGTGTTTTCGCTAGTGTTTTTAATATGTGGTTTCACCAGTGACCTCGAATTGTATTTTTACTAGTGTTTGTAATCTGTGTTTTCACTAGTATTTTACTTTGTGTTTCAATCTGCGGTTTACCTTGTATTTTATTCTGTATTCTAACTTGTGTTTTAACTCAAGTCGTAGTTAGAGTTTTATTTGTGTTATGCTTTAGTTGTTAGGTTAGTTTCATTTACATTCGACCAATGTACCGTATAGTGACAGTGCGGTGCTTGGTTGAATTGCTTTCGTTTATTGCATTTCGTTTACTGCAATTTTTAGTGACTGTTTGACTACTGTGCCGTATAATGACAGTGCGGTGCATGGTTGAATTGTTCACATTTGTTTGATCGTTATTATAGTATAGTAGCGGTGGTGCTTGGTCTTTCTTTTACATCTATTAGTTTAGTTTTTGTTGGATCGCTCGATCACTGTGTCGTATAGTGACAGTGCGGTGCTTGGTTGAATTATTTACATTTGTTTGATCATTATACCGTATAGTGACAGTGCGGTGCGTGGTCACTTACTTTTGCGCATTAGGATAGTGGCTTGTTACTTTTTTTCATTTGTTCTTGCATTAGGTTAGTTTCTCGGGAATTAATAATTTGGAGTTAGTTTACTTTTTGCATGTTTAATTCTCATGTTTGTTTTTGATTTTGCATTTTAATTATTTTGATAATTATAAAAACCCCTAGTGTTTACTTCTGTTTAAAAACAAACGTCCAGCCATTAGGTTCGTTGGGAGATGACCCGAGTCAGTCCTATATTGCATTAGTGTAGTTAGGGGGTTCGGTAAATAATTTGGGAACGGTATTGCGACAATTCACCGCTCTATCAACGTTCAACAACCGAAACTTATCACTTCCTTCCGGGTATGGTGTTTCTTCTCTTTTGTAGTCTTGGTTCGTGTCAATCCTTTGTTACGGGTCAAGGCTCAAACTCTTATTTTCTAATCCTGGGATTCTAGTCATCTTTGTCTCGAGTTCCATCACAATTGTTGATGATGTTCGTATCAAAGGTCGTGTCCTCCGTACAGGGACGAATGTAAGCGGCGATCCGACTAAAACTTCCGAAGGAAGGTCTAGGTCCATCATAATTTTCATTACTCAACATTTCTATGCTAACTCTTTGTTGTAGGTGAGTGATCAAGTTGGTAGTCGACTGAAGGCTTTTGACAATCGACTGATCTTATCATCAGTCGACTGCTGAGGGACATCAGTCTACTGATGGTTAAGCTGATCATCTTGAAGAAAATCAAGATAAGCTCTCCACAAAATGGGGTGATGTGGAGCTTTGACTCAGATCCAGATCTCAACGAGCTAGGATTTGAATGACTATAAAAGAAGAGACTTTTCACCTCTTTGGATCATCAAAGTTTACTCCCAATGTGCTCCAACAACGCCAAACTTCAACGACAATGCTACATCGTCGTAACGCCGATGTCACATCAAGCTTCCAAATCCTTCGTTGGTAGTTTCGATCTAAAGTTGTCGTTTTGTTTTATTTGTATTTTCATTGCTAAGAGGAGAGGTAGATTTGTTACTTATTCCTCTATCTTTTTATTTGTATTCGTCGTCTCTTACCTCTAACGAGAAAGAAACTATTGATAATGAATTGTTCCATCGTACGTGGTCTAAGATAGCGGAACCTTTGATTAGCAACCTTCGATTGTGAATCAAATAAAAAGAAAGAATATTATTTTCTTTTATTGTTTTACTTTTCGTTGTGCATACTTTGATTTTAACGATGAAAAAAAAACAATTTACGTATGCTATTCATCCCTCTCTAACGTGTCTCTCCAATCCAACATATGTACCCCTAGGGAGATTCTAAAATCAACTCACACTTTTAAAAACATCAAAATCATCCAAAATACCCATTTAACACTTTTGACCAAAATTGTCTTGTGGTGTATCCCTACTTAAAATAGTGATTCTGAGTGGATAATTGAGTTTCAAGGAACCAATGGAATTCACTTGCGCTTTCAAAAGTGTCACACTTCTTTGAAATGTCTATATAGTACTTTTGGACAAAATGCTAAACGTTTTTGTCACTAACAATTTGTGAAACTTTTGATTAAGATCCAACTTGTACGTGCATAAAAAAAATTGTTACATACAACATTTGAACTATTCGGTACATTTTATTACAAGATCCATGTAGATAAAATATAATTAAGGAACATAAGTTACAAAGTCATGGTTTTTCTCCTTGTCTATTATTTCAATCCACATTACAAAGTTGCAATTTTTACCCAAAACATTATATCAATTCAAGTTACAAAATTATAATTTCTCACGTAGCATGTTGTGTAACAAAGTACCCAAGAAACCCTTGTGTCATTCTAAAAAAAAATGGTAACTGTTACATTAGTGATCCTCCACCATTGCCTTTATCGTGGAGAGGATAAATTAAAATTCCAATTGACAAATACAGAGGAGAGGAATTGTCAATAGTCCAAGGTCATGATTTTCTCGAGAATTGACACATCCACTACAGACAAACTCTTTTAAACTTCCCAACTAAGTCAGCCCTGGAGGCTCTTGTGTCATTCTAAAAGCTTCCTCCTTATGTGACATATCCTATATCATAAATTTAGGAAATTTAGATGGCAACGTAATGGCGTCATTGAATCTTTTCATCTTTCTTCCTCCGGTAGTTTTTGTTCTAGGAATGATATATAATCTTTTCCTATCTCCAATTGCCTTTTAATCTTGTACATAAAGTAATCCTTCGAGTTTTATAGTCAAAATTAAGAAGTTAGATGAGAGGAAGCATCATTTAACAACATAGAATAGAAAAATATATTAGAGAAAAAAGATGGCCACATGGATGACTTGTGCAAATTTAGAAGGGAAAAAAATCTAATGACTCAATTACGTTGCCAAGTAAATCTCTTAAATATGCAATATAGAACATATTATGTGAGGAGGAAGCCATTGTAAGGGTAGGGGTTGTTGGGTACTCTTTTGTTTTGCACCTATTGAACATAAGTTATGCAAGGTCCATGATGTATCCTCTGCAAATTCAAGTAGTCTAGGTACCTTCCTCCTCTTATCCCATTTTGATTATTCTCTACATTGCTATTCTACATCAAGTGATACTCATCGATAAAACATAGCTTTCTTCAATCGATCTTTACCTTAGGGAAGACATTGCACTTGAATTATTCTGGCTAAAGCTAGAGTTAGTTTTTGATGATTCGTGTCTATGTAATAGTAATCTCTAAATGGAGTAGAGTGCGTAGGTAAAATACAAATGTGAAAGTGAAACTAAATCATAGTCTTAGGATGAGTGCAACATAATTCCATGTGAAACATACCAAGACACTTTAAAAGATGGAGCATCTAGCTTCACAAATCTAACTCTCAAACATGAAAATCTTTGACTATAGTTCTTTCTATAATTGTTAGAGAGAATGCTTCTAGGGTGTCATGGAAATAAGTTCATTTTAAAGAACTTGAAGTCATCTAACATTGCAAAAATAAAGACATGTTATTAAATTCTTATAATTTGTGCATTTGAAGAACTAAGGGGGAGGTGTGTGTGCATAAAGGATGACATGGTGCATATGAAGAACCAAGGGTCTAATATAAGGTAAACTCAAGAGCAATGAAGAAGCAACGATTAAGGTTGAAGACTTAGAAATTATGAATTGAGAGAGATTACACGTAATTATAATCTTGAGGTTCACACTTTTGAATGTCATCATTGGGACGATGCATATGACTAGGTAGTAGTTTAGATTGCTTAGTCGCTTATAGGAAGCCTTCAGCTAAGGAGCAACAAGTTCCTAGTTGTAGTTGATGGTTAAGCTCAATATTAAGCTTTGCATAGTCTTACAAGGCTATAGATTAAGTAAAGTTAACATCTCCAAATAGATTTAGTTAATTGAAAATGAGCCTTCGTCGACTTAGGAGTCAACTAAATGCAAGGGTTCAAAGATAAAATATTTATATCCAACCTCTAGTCAACTAAAAGCTTGGGTAATCAAATGGATAAAATTTTTCATTTGACTATCAAACTAGATGCTGGCTGCACAATAATTATTTGTGTTGTTCAGTCAACTAGAGGTTATTTTTTGTAGAGTGGAGGCAGAACACATATAAAAAATAGTCATTGAAGCCTTTCTTAAACCATGGAAATATATATAGAGAGTGCTTATTCGTGGAATTAGTTGTTTGTATACAAGAATGTTATCCTACATAACTCATTCGTGAGTACCTCCATTATCCATCATCCGATCTCCTAGGATTCAAGAATTAGACCATAGTGCTCACCCGATCAGATGGTGAATAATGGAGGTGCTCACAAATGAGTTGTGTAAGAGATCATTCATATATACGACCCCGACGGATTTAGAGGATTGACTATAATGGCCATCGAAGCAACGACACGCAACTAAAACATTATGCATTCTTAGGTGCACATGGGGTGCGCACAGAGAGTTGCTCACCATATCAAAACTCTATATGATTTTGATATGGTGAGGACCTATCTGTGTGCACCCGTGAGCATCTGTGCACAGTAACTGAACCACGATCTGATCACGATTATTCATCTACTCATGTACCGATATTGGATCAAAAATATTGACACCACAACATCAAATTAGATCCAGAATTAATGACACCCAAACAACTAGATTGATATGTGTTGGGCACTCTGATTAAGTCTGAGTAAGGAAAGTGAGTATTCAATTGGTATTGATTCTACGTTTGGTAGTCGAAGCCATTGAAGAGGAATATATGTAACTTGGGTCATTCAATTAAGCAATGTGTCATGATTTGCAGACCAGTAATGTGGGTTTCTTACTGACTTTCTTGTGATGAGGAACTCGTAGGCTGTGTTTGATTCCTAAACATTAGTATTCATCAGGACTGAATCTGTTCTTCCCATTTTCTTTTTGCAGGAAAAAAAAACATTTCCATCAAGACAAATGGCCACAACACACACATAGAGGTCTAAGGTACAAGACTCTTTTTGGATGCTAGTGGAGGACGAGTAAATTCTTAATCATGAGCAACATCAAAGTGAAGCACTTACCTTATCTCGCAGTGGTTACTGTTCCTGAATCACACAGCGGAAAGAAAGAAAAATGACATGGAATTAATAGGAAATCTACTACCTAGCAATGGAGGTACGAAGACGCATCTACCGGTGGGGATTTGCACGGGAAGAAGAAGTGGAGGAGGTAGCGGTGGCGGAGGGTGCCGGAGGGCCGCGGCGCTGGGAGAGCTCGCGGACGACGGTGGCTAGGGCTTCGGGGTTGACGCCGCGATCGCAAAGGGCGATGAGGAGGGAGAGGGTGTGGCGGTCGAGGCCTGTCTCCAGAATATTCGACATCTGGAAGGCCAGTTCGAGCGTCTCCTTCGCGTTCCTCGCCGCCTCCGCCGACTCCATAGCAAGCACTCGCCTCGCAGTCGTGAACTGGCTCAAATAACCTTTCCTCTTCTTCTATTCCGCCGCACTGGCAGTAAATGGGTATTCAGACTTATAAAATAATCAAATCCAATCAAATTTAAAATTAATCAAATTATTAAACAAAAATCTATTCAAACGTTATTTAATTTTTTAAAATTAAATTTCACTGAATTGAACTTAATTTATTTAATAGATATTAAATTTGTAATTGATCAAGTTTATTTCAACTTAATTTAAATTTGACTTATTTAAATATTATCAATTTTATTTATTTATTTAAAATTATATTTATTTTAATTCTGATTTATAAATGAATATAAATAAATTCATAAATAATTTTTAAATAACTATAATTATAAATATTATTCACAAATATTAACGAACTAAATACATATATATTTAAGCTTGTTCATTACTTTATTAAATTGTTCAAGTTTGTTCATTAATTAACTTTGATATATATTAAACGAACGTAAACGAATTTTTATCGAATTGCATACTAAATTTGTTCATGAATATTTGATTCGTTTACAATCCTACTCTCAAATAAAAAGGGTGTCTTTGTATCTCATTGCACGACTGTGTGCTATGCATGATGTACATTGTTCATTGTTATGTCAATTAAAATTATTGTACATATACACAGTTATGCATATAAAGGAATCTTCACGGGTAAAATTGGATGATTAGCACAGTACAAAATTGCTACAGTGGATAATGATCAATCTCTATCATACACAAGATGTCAATCTTTCAGCGTATCCCAGACAACGATAAAATCAAAGATCTATCATAATTAATTCTCTCTTTTCATCAGGGGACTAATTAAAGGAGCAGGGAGGGATTTTTTTTTTTTTTGTTGCACTGCATAGAATAACAAAAGGGTCTTGACGAATTTTGAGAAATTTTTACTAAATTTACTATATTCACTTAACGTAGTTAAATTTGATGCTTTAGGGAATATAACATAGCCACTTCAAGGTACACAATAATTTTTTTGTTAGATTTAAATAATTTGAATCCGTATAACACTTTTAACTAAAATTGCTACATGAATTTGCTAAAAAAATTTATAAAAATAAAGAAATAGAATGATTCTAAGGATTTTAGAGAACAAAACAATGGAATTTTTAAAATCAAAATTAAAAATAATAAAGATAAAATAATTAAAAAAATTTCAGGCAGCACATGAAATTTAACTTTTATCCATTCATATAGTAGTTTTGGTAAATAGATTTAAAACATTTTTAGGTAATGAAAAAGTTCAATGTGTCAAAAAGATTAAAACTACTACCAATTTTAAAATTTGTTTACAAGTTTAGATAATATTAAAAGGCTATAATAATATTTGGGTGAGTTTGAATGATATGTTAAATAGAAAGAGGGTCGATTAGGTTTCCTATATGGATAAGCGAGGAGTTGAATTTCGTAGAAAAGTATTTAATGAAAAAATCAAGGGTACAGTGCAACCATAAAAATAAAGAAATATTTTATCTGAAAATATAATTCGATTATTTATTATGATATTATTTGACAGTAAATTTAAAAAAAACTTATTTGAATGACCTTCAAATTTAAAAATTTGTACGATGGATGAAGAACGATTTCGACGTTAACCCATCGTTCAGGAATAATATGATTATCGAATCCGAATTGAAATGTGAAAAAATTACAAGTACTTCTTTGTTTTATTTTTGATTGTCGATGGAGATTATTTGAGCTCCAATCTTATTCGATTCTGTTGTTGATGAGATGTTTTAAAGATCCGTGAAATAAAATCGATCACTCCGAAAGATAAAAGATTAATCGGATCGAAGATTAAAAAAAAAAAAAAAAAAAAAAAGAAAAAGAAAGAAGAGGGAGAGTGCTTTTTCTTTTTGCCACAAATTATTTGGATTATTATTATTGTTCTCCCTTTGACGGGGCTCGGCAGTATGCGTCGGTAGTTTGACGCGGCGGTGTAATTACCGCTGCTCGTTTATCCTTGGCCTATAAGTACCCAATCCCCACGCCTGACGGACCCTTCGCGACTGCTCCCTCAGCGTCCTCTCCCGTGCCCTCGCAGCTGTTTCATGTCCATCAACCCCTCCGACGCCCAAAGGTCCGCAGCTTCTCTTCCGTCGCCATCCTACGCGAACTCTTCCTCTCGTCATGGCTCCCGCCGGGATCAGCCCCGCAGCCTCGCCTCCTGGTCCGAGGGACTCCCCTGCGGCCGCGCCGCCGACGCCGCCTCTGGATCTGCGGCCACGTGCGCCATCGATGACACTTCGCCTTCCTCTGCGGAGAATCAGGGTGAGTACCCCCCTCGATTGGTGCGCTGGATGTATAGAGACGTCGATATGGAATCTAGGGTTCGTTGGCCTGCGTAGGCCTGATTGTTTTTTTTAATCGTAAGAACAGTTCCAAATGCTTTAATATTTTGTTAAGGTTCGCTTTTGGGCATTACTAGGTTAGGTGGTTGCGATGTGTGTAAATATGAGCTAGCTTGCAGAGGCACTAGGAAGATGGGCTCGCGCGGGGTGGGGGGGGGGGGGGTTGGGATTGTGTGTCTCTTTTTTTGTTTGTTTGTGTGTGTGTGTGTGGCCGTTTGATCAATTGGTATTGCCATTATCTCAATAGACCAGGATTTGATTTGGTGGCGTTTGGAATCGTGTTATTGTGCTTAATGCAGATTCGAGAATACATAATATATATGAGAATAAAAAATCAAGGTTTGGTTGGTGCATATAGCCATCAAGTTTCTGTTACTTTTCTTATTTAAATTATTGCCATTGTTTTTGTTTGAAGAAAATAAAAATCTCAATTATTTCCTCTTAGATCCTTAGGAATGTTTGAAAAATTGGTCACCTTCACAGTGCAAAACTGCAAAAGGGTCATTGAGATGTCTAGGGTGCACTCACGGTTAAATCGACGGAGAAACGCCGCGGGCAGGTGTTCCGAACTGGAGCATATATGCCGTTCTAGATTTCCGGCTCAGAACGTTCCACAGCGAAGACATTGACTAAGGGAGAAGATGAGTTGATGAAGGTTGCGAAAGAAAGAAAGAGACAACGTTATGGCCGTTCCGAAACGAAATCAGAGGCGTTTTGGAACGGGAACGGAGGAGTCCGCGACGGTTATTGTGATCGTTCCGACGAACCTTGGGTGCACTGAACTAGCACAAGCTCTGCTTGTTGCAGGACGCTAGAGACAGTGAGACTGCTAATTTCATTCTACCTCATAAATTTTAACTACTTGGAACGTAAAGATTATACCAGGAATCTTTATCCGGAGAGAAATCCTTATGGTTTGATTCTTGGTTTTTAAATTATGGGAAATGACCTTTGTACCTTTACTCATTTAAGTACATCTCTTTGTGCATCACATTTGGACATTTATGCCAGTATATCTCTCTTCCAACAAATTTGAAATTTGTGTATTTAACTATATGTTGCAGAATCAGCTATTGCTGCAGGTGGAAATTCTCACAGTTTGTCCAAGAAGGTAAGAATTTTTTTCTTGACATTATTTTCATCTTATAATGATCTAAGATATATTCTCTATCTTTACTTTGACATTTCTATTCTGATACATTGTTTGTTATCATGTTCTAATTGGTTAGCCTCATGTTTTAACCTCTGCTGACACAATTGTCAGTTGCTGTGGTGCTAAATTCGAGTATATGTTGTTATTTAATGACAACATATTAGCTTGTAAATTGTAGATATTTTATCATGTAATATTTTCGCTGCAGATACTAATATGAAAATATTGACCTAAGGTTCACTACTTCTGCCTAAAGTATAACTTTTATTCTAGCTCTTTCTTGATAAATATAAGTCGATGAAAGAATTTGAAGCCATTTGTATATACAAAACATTTGTTACACAGTGCAGGTAGTTTCCCTTCATCTGTTTTGATGACTCTAACGTCATGGAATTTAGCTACCTTTGTTGTTTATGCAGAGTAGTCTATTCAATGTGTATCAAAAAAGAAAATAAAGGGAAGATATGTGATGCAAACCTTCTCAAAATCTGAACTTTATATCTAGATCTAGTATTTTATTTTTTGTTCAACTAGGTCATTTTTGTCACATCATTCCCACTAAGTTGACTCTCTCCATATGTTTTTTTTTTTTTTTTTTTTTTTTTGTAGAATTTATATCAAGTGATTTTTTTCTCCTGGGTTATTTTCTTCTCTTATTTCCTTTTTTGTTCTTGTCCTGCACCAGTTTGGTGCTGAGCACTACATTTTTTGCATCAAATATTTCTAATGTGAAGAGTAGTTATGTTTGTTCCATATAAGTGGCAGATAAGTGCCTAATTGCATACATACAGATCCAATGCAGTATAATTATGCATTGTCTGTGTGAAAATAAATAGGAGTTGCCCATGAGCTTATCCACGCTTCCAAGTTAATAAAAGCTAATAAGTACCATACATGTTCTGAAAATGCCGGAAAATATTTGTCAATCATAGGATTTACTGGTAAGCTAGATTCTTCATTTATTTTTGTTGTAATTCCTAAAATTAGTGATCCTGTGGAGTTGAGTTTTACTGCATTTATAATGAATGAGGAACCTGGGTTCATTCAAATTTGAAGCCGTAGAAATGGGTGAAAGACAGGACAATATTAAGTTGCATATCTCTGTCAATATTTGCAATGAAGAGTGATTTTCCCCTTAGAAGCTAGTGAAAACTACATAACAATTTAATGCCAATCATTGCTAAGTACTGTTTCTAACTAGCAAACTGGTAGATATTTGTTAAGTAGCTATAGATATTTGAGGCATGACAAGAGGTATTTTAAAAAAAAAAACGGGTTCCTTGGTCCATGGCTCAGGATCAATTTAATGTTCTGCTTTCAGGTGAACCGGTACAGAGTGAATGATTCCAAGAAAAGCCAATTTGGCAAAAAACGAGGCACTAATTTTGAGCATCAGTCTACAGTGGGAGAAGTGCCTCCATATTGCCAGTCCAGTCAATTTGTACATGTTGTAGACAATGAACAGCCTTTTGTAAATGTAAATCTTTTTCATCCTTCTGGGCCTAGCAGTTTCCAAGGGAATGGTAGTCAGTCATCTACAAGAAGAAACAACACAATCAATGCCAACCATTTGCTCAATTTTTACTATGATCCAATTTCCCGTCCTGAACCCAGGGCTCCTCCTCCCAGAAGGCAACACAAGATAAAACCTTATAACAAAGACTTGTTTCTACAAGCAAATTACAGATTTGTGGTTTTGAATAGAGGAGGCTCTGAAGTTGAATCCATAGATCCTGATAAAATGTTAAATTGGGAAGATGTGGTATGTGTCAGATACTCTACTCCTTTGACAGTGCAATGCCCAATTTGTTTGGAGACTCCTCTTTGCCCACAAATAACTACATGCGGGCATATTTACTGTTTTCCTTGCATCCTGAGGTACTTGCTTATGGGAGAAGAGAATCACAAAGGTGGATGCTGGAAGAAATGTCCCCTTTGTTTTATGGTGATATCAATCAAAGATTTATATACTGTTCTTATTGAGAATGTTAAGCACTTCAGTGTCGGAGATCATGCAGACTTTACACTTTTAACCAGACCCAAGGATTCAGTATTTCCTCTACCAAAAGATAAGCAAGTTGAAAGTGCTCTGTCAAGTACTGCAGATGACCTCTGTGATGCATTCTCTAAGTTTATTGTAACTTCCGATGTGGGATTATCTGTTAGAGAAGGCAAATCTGATCTCTCTTTTTGGCTACATAAAGCAGATTCTGGTCTTGTTGATGATTTGGAAAAGCTTCCATATGTCTGTGCTGCACTTGAACAATTGGAGGAAAGGATGAAAATGTGGAGAGAATTACATGCTTACAATGTTAATACTCAAAACAGAGATAATTTATGGAGTTTGGCTACAAATTTGGAAAGTGACAAGTTGTGTACAGATGAACCCCAATGTGTGATACCATCTTACATTCCAGATGAAGATGGATCTTCAATAGAAACTAAGTCGAATAACCCTATATTTCCAGTGGCTGCTGAATCTGAACATCTGGATAGCTCCAAACAAGTTCCTCCACATAATGAAAATGAGAAATTGCAACACAATGACATATCTTCACAGAAAAATTCTATTAGCAACAATGGGGTAACTGAGAGAGATTCATACAGTTTCTACCAGGTAATGCGGTGATCTTTGGTTTATCTCGTGGGCATGACAATATTTAATAAATATATGAATAGTTTTTCATTTCATAACTAAGCTTTTTATAAACCATTACATGCAGTGTCTGTACATATCGGAAAGGAAATTTACAAGATCTTTTTACCCGAAGTTCTTACATGATCTACAACACTCCGCTCATGCACTTTCTAGCACAGTGTTACTTGGTACATGCATGATTTTATTTGAAAAGAGATGATTAACCACACAATAAGTACCACAACTACCATATGATCCTTTACTTCATGGCACATGTAAATGATAGCTCCTAACACATGCCAGCGTTATACAAGATGATGAAGAGTTATTCTCATTTCAATAAAACCAAATAAACAATAAATCACATAGCATATAAATGGACAGCATGAAATGTATTGAATTTCATATACTACATCACAGTAGTGTTCCTTACAGACAGCCTAGTATATTAGTGCCTATAGACCTTGGCTTTGATACCATTAATTTGTCCCACCCATTGTATAGAGCATAATAGAATGTTGCGGTTTTGCTATACAAATTAACTTGTACACAAGGCAACAAATTATAAGTATTGAAAAAGATTTTCATTTGATAACTAAACTTTCTATAAACTGTCACATATAAGATTTCACTACATATCAAAAAAGATATTTATAAGATAAACCTCTACCTGTATCTGGACACCTCACTCAAGTCCCTTCTAGCCAGTGTCACTTGGTAAATGCATGATGTTATTAGCCACATAGATATATACATCCAGTAAGGGCCAAAGTATCAAATAAATAATAATTAATATATTGTAGATTTTATCTTTGCAGTTTACAGATTCAAACAAAGAGCAATACTTAACAGAAATATTCAGTCATATTATCTCACAACAATTCCAATAGATAATTATTTGATAATTCATTTAATTATA
This sequence comes from Wurfbainia villosa, assembly GCA_025175895.1. NCBI lineage: Eukaryota > Viridiplantae > Streptophyta > Magnoliopsida > Zingiberales > Zingiberaceae > Wurfbainia > Wurfbainia villosa. Next base: position 7,822,419 of record CM046007.1, read on the forward strand.
AACAATTAAAATGAATATCAATTAAAACATGATATCATGCTACAGTAGACTCTTATGCAACACGTTTTTTCTTCAAGATTTTCTCCTTTGGAGCCCAAACTCATCTTTAAAATTTGGCCTACAAATAAATTCACTAAACTAAAATATAAAATTGAACAAGGATTAGGAAAACCTTGGTCTCCTGATGCATCAACTATTCTGTTTTCTCTCAATCCATCTCTCTTTTCCTAATTTTCTTCTTTCCTTTTCTGTTCACTATTCCATAGCTAGATCTCCTCACTCCCTCTTATTTTTCCTCGTAGTTTCTCCCTCTCTTCTTTCCCAATCAAAACAGTCCATTTTCTCTCTCTCTCTGCTGATCACAGCTTTTATCCTCATGAAGATTAGTGCTGTTCTCATCTTTCCCTTTTTAAATACGGGCTAAAACGGTCTGGGCTTGACAAATAGCCCATAGAACAGTTTTGGTATGCATACGTTTTGTATACGAATTTGACCATCAGATTTATGGCTTAATAATAATAATTATTATATTATTGTTATTATTATCTTTATATTTATTTATAATTCTAGCATTTTAAATTGCCATTTCATCTTGGCAGGCAGCTGATGGTCAGCTTCTTATTCTTCATCCATTAAATATGAAGTGTCTCCTGCATCACTTTGGTAGTTATGAAATGCTTCCTTCAAGGTATTTATGCAGAGAAATTCAGACATATCATTTTTAGTTGGTTACTCAGTTGCAATGACTTATGTGTTTTTTATGCTTTTTGTTCCTTGAGCTTACATTTGTGCCAGCTGAACTGTTTAACTTCATGATTGCTAGCTTGTTGTAATTTATAAGGTTCACTTGTCTATTAGATTCATTCCGCACTTGATACCACAACTTCTCCCTCCCTTGGAGCACCTCAACCAATACCTTTGGTGCTTTCCCTGAATAAGGAGAGTTCTTCTTGCTCCTTCGTGGCACTAAAGGGACATCACTTCCATCGAGCAGGTGGCAGGGGTCTAGTGAGAAGTGATCCATCTTTGACCCCCTCTCGGCTCCTTCCTCACTGCTAGTGAGAATGCTAAAACTAATGCATACACCCCTGATGTTGTTGGATCCTATCACCAACAGCAAAGCCATTTACTTTATGATATCAAAAAGCAATGACTTTGCCCCAACGTGAAATTGCCCCACACACCAAAAGAAATTTGCCTCAGGGCTGCATTCTCCACCTCATACAGCTGAACTACCTCTTCCCTAGCCACATCACAGCAAATAAAAGACTCACCTCAAGATATCGAGCAGTTGAAATAAGTGAAGATAGGGGTTCATGCATGGGGAGAAACAATGGACGCCAAATCAGAGTATCAACAAACGAGGAGGAAAATGATGTTATTAAATTGGAAGATATCTCAATACAAGAGACGTCTTTAGACTTTTATAGACTAGGATTATGACTTAATCTTTGTAAATAGCACAACTAAAACACGACTAGGTTATCTCAAAACGCTAACAAATGTAAACAACTCTTTTAAAATTAAATAACTGAATTGGTAAAAACTCTAATAGCTTAAATGAAACCCAAAAATCTATAATGATTGATTAAAACTCTATGTCAAGGAACTCGTAGCAATACATTGTCATTCACTTTTACATCTTAGATATAGTTAGAAATCTTCTTGCTCAATACGAGTCAAAATTAGAACTTCTTTACCTGATATTGGTGATATATGGGTTGGTATCAAGTGATATGGAACATTCAAGTTTTGCTTGTGCCATCTAGTTTTATTTTTTGGATCACAGTAGGAACAGTTCTGTTTTTCCTTGCCTACTGAAATTTGAAACCATTTAAGAAATTATTGATGGCTTAAGTTTTACACTACTGTGATGTCCCATAGATGTGGCACCTTTTTGACACATGCATTGAAGTGATGCTGATTAGGATTTCTGAATCCTATAAGTGCAGGACGCTCCTATCAATGCAGGTGGTTAACGTGCTCAATGCTGATGTAAGGTTTTACATATTCGGTATTTGTTTAACTCAGAAATTAGAATTTGGAGAGGATGTTTGTCCTAGAGATGGTTGGTGGGAAATAACATAGGAAACAGGTATATGGTGGGAGAATTGGTGCAAAAGTCAATGTCTACTTTGCTGCAGTAAGGAGGAAAATAGTCTATATTACTCAAATTCAAATACGAATATTCAACATACTTATCTATTCAAGTGTCTAACATGGCTGTTTCTAAAAGTTTATAAATGCGATTATCAGGGATATCAAAATTTCCACTTGAATTATTGGTGTTTGATGGTAGCATTCAAACACAAATGTGGAGAGGGTAAATGAATAATTAATATTAGAGGAAATAGTGGAGAGTGTTGTAAGTCATTGCTAGTTTTTATTCTTCTATAGCTATGGCACCATAGAAGGAAACTACATTTGGCTAATTTTTATATTTCTAGTTGTATAGCCACGAAGGATGGTTCGTAGGAAGACACAATTGATAGATATTGGTGGATGAATCCATTGAACTCATTTCAAGTGATTTTAAGTTGCTTGAAGAGATAATAAGAGAGAATTCTGAGTACAGAGTTTAAGTTTTGATGAATATTCCATATAATATGTTTGTTTAACCAAGTTGGCATTGAAGACTTCAGGATGCCTTCATTGTCACATTAATTTCTGAGATGGATCTTGTAAACAAAGGTTGGGTGGACATTCTGAGGTGGAATGGTTCATTCTTTTTCACCCATTCCATATTTAATAGATGGAAAACCTCTTTCCACTCCTATCAAAGGCCAGTTGGGATTGCACATGACGGGTGGATCAGCAAGGCCAGGTTGACTGACTAGGTTTGGCACACAAGTCAGGTTGGATGGATTGGTTAGCATTGGTTGACCTGTTGAATCAAGATGCCAGGCAGGCCAAGTGCCATTGCTTAACCAGCTGGTCCAAGCAGATCAGTTGAATGAATTGTGGCAGGAGAGCCCAATGGATCAATCGAGGCGAATTGAGCCAGCAGTATTAGTTGGACTGAGCAAATCAATTGGGCTGAGTAGATCAATCAAACTGATCAAGCCTAATGAATTGGACAGCATGAATGTGCCAAGTGGACCTTTCGAATCGTTCATAGTGCACAAACTAGGTGTGTTGAAAAGAGAAGATTTAACAGACCAAATATAATCATATTGATTCGACGAGTTAGATGAACCAAATGAGTCGAATATATGATGACTCATTCCGCTAATTATGACATTCTATTTACAACCAAAAAAGAAATGAAATATCATATTTTTATTCCATTTCATTTCTAATCTCACTCCCATTCAATTCATATCAAATGTACTGTTAGAATCCATTTACTTGTATGGAAGATATAAGGGATAGGAGGGAAAGTGATACAAACATATAAATAAATGATGAAATTCTATATAATTTATGAGCCCTTCGTTCCAACTCACCTGACTTTCCAAGTAAGCAAACCCTTGGTGATAGCGAGCTCATCCAATCTTGAGCCATCTTACTCATGTACAAGCTTCTTAGATAATTTTAATATGTTGATTCTATCTTCAGTGTTTGCTAAGAGTTAGGCATATTGTTTGGTTTCTACATTTTGGAAAGGCTAAAGATAAGTGTGATACAATGTATAAGGTCATTTACATAAATCATCCATAAACTGTCATAAGTTTCAATTTAGTACACATCTTTTTCTTGCAACCAGGTACACCATGTAAATATAATTAAATCAGTAAATCATTTTTTTTTCTCTTTATAACAGATGGGATGCTGATTGGTACGCCCAATTTGCATTTTTTAATAAAAAAATATTGTGAATCATTTTTCTTTTTTTTTCAAGGGTATCATTACTGTTCATTGTAACTGCCTCACTTCTCACTCTCTTGTTCCTCTCTTGGTCAACTCTTTCTTCCTTGTTTTCTCATTTTCTTCCCTGTTTTTCCTTAAGGCTCCACATGTGGCCATTGCCTCCTGTCTCTGTCTCCCCTCGTTGTCTTTATTTCTTCTTCCTTTTGTACTTTTTTCTTCTTTTCTTTCTATCCTCCTTCTAGGACAGTGATGTACTACCAAAATTGAACAAAACTCGCACAAAGCTAATTGTTGCAACGCTAGTAACAAATCTCAAATGGAGAAACCTCACAACCAGGGGATTTTTATTAAAACTGAATAGATAACTTATTAGAGTGGTCTAGGGCTATTCCTTTTCTGTAGAACAATTAAAATGTGCATTTTTTTTACTAATTCTTCTGAAAAAATTAATGCACCTAATAAACATCATAAACTTATTAAAACTTGATCAACTTTAAAAATTTAAAACATGGAATAAAATTAGGCCTAAACTAAACTCTAAATCCATCAAACTGCATTAAATAATGTTGATGGCTTTGTTGCAGCTTGGTAGGGTAGAGTGTAACCGTGAAGGGAAAACAAAGATAACCAGAAAAAAAAGGAGAAAGAAAAGATAGTCGTGAGAGAGAAAATAAGAAGAAAATTTGAAAAGTAGTAATTTTTATTGTCAAAGTGCAGATTTAATGTCTTATTCAGCATTCTATTTGTCGCCATGAGGAGAAGACATGTTTGTTTGAAAAACTAACATTGCACTGACTAACCATGATGAAATCAACATCAATGCAGTATTAATGGTGAAATTTTGGGGTTGGAGGCTATAACACAGTCAGAAGCTATGCGAAAAAGATACCGTTACCTTAGTCATTTCTCATTAACCACAACATTTCAGGTATTATATTGGCCACCAAGTTTCAAAAAATTTAGTTTGTTATTTTTTCCTATTTACAAGATTTTATTACATGCAGCTTTGTGAAATTGATTTGAAGCATCTCCTACCTCCCAGTTCGTTGGCTCCATTCATGGATGAAATTAATAAGCGTGAAAAGCAGAGACGACAACTTGCAAAGAAGGTACATCACACTGCTAGTTCGACTTGGGATCCATACTTCCCTGTTGAATGCACCGCACTTGTTATTTGAATTTGTTCTTTCTTCTGATTGGCAGCCATCTTTGAAAGTGTAATTAATGGGTATTGCTGTCGGTAGCTCCTGGGATTTTTTTATTGGGTTATAAAACTCAGTAAAAGATAACTTTCTTAACGTTCACATCCATCTCGGGATTTTGAATTATGCAATCTGAATTTTTGTTGTTGACTGCTCCTCTTTTCTAGTTAGCATTTTCTAATATTATTGTTGACTAAGGCTGCATGCCATTTGCAATCTGTCATACTATTGCTTTAGGTGAGGCAACGTTGATGAGCCTAAAATATTAAGGAGTTGGAGTATAATAATATTTTTGCCATCCCGCTAGTTATACATTTCATTTATCTTATCTTTGAAATTGCATGTCTTAATTTCCCCTTTAGGAGAAAAATGAGAGAGCTAAGGCTGAAGCTGGCTCATATATCAATCTAATACCTTCTGCTCGGATGCAATTTGCTCAAAAGGATATTGTATTTTCATCAGAAGACTTTGAAGGTATGACCTTTATGGACAATTTTTTTTCTCCTTCTCTGCTTCATAATCTAGTATTTCACTATTTCATTTGGGTTATACATGGTTTAATTCTCATTTCAATCAATCAAATGGAACCTTTCCCGTAAGTTTAATGATTATTTTCCAACAATGCACATTAACCAATTGGAATACGTCTTTATCGTTTGTCAGATTTTCAATAAAAATTTCCCAGCAGTGTCTATAATCTTGCATTAGAGATTGTTACTTTTTTTTTTTCAAGTTTGTGGGACCTTTTCTGACTATTTATTATTCTGTGTTCAGCTTTAACAACCAACAGCATTCCATCCAGTAGCCCCCCCACTGGTGAGAGGAAACTATTCTCTGATGTGACAAGGCTTGGGTTTGCTGCGGCACACGATTCACCTTCTTTAAGAGGCGAAGCAGCTGCGGATTCGTCAGGCCATGCTACTAAAGCCTCTAATGTTCAAGGTATGCCTTTTGCCCAGCTTATAAATTGCTATATCTCAACCTTCATCATAATTGTTTTTCGAGTGCATGTAGTTAAATGCAGTGTTAACTTGGGATTTTACTGGCTATGAATGTGTTTTTGACTTTATTTTCATTGTTTCAAATATAGCTGCTAGGAACATGACGACATCGTCATTTGCTACAATTTTATCTTCTGCTCGTGAAGTGGAGAGCTCCGAGCAGCACACCAATGCTTTGGTAAAGAAAGGGAAGAAACCGAACAAAGTGCTCTTGTCCACTGCCGGAGGTCGTCGTTACTAATCGTCGACGAAGCCTCAGTTGTTAGGTGCGCCAAGTGGGTACATTTAGTTTCAGAACAATAAGACGTGTGTTCATAGTCATGTTACAAAGATGTTGCACTTTGAGAATTTTGTATTCCTTGTGTGGCGCCACTCGTCTTGCAGTAAGGTAGAGGATCAACTTATGTAATCATTCAACTTAAAAAATCGTAGATAACTATATATTATTAATCAAATATAGTTGGATAACAATGTGAGCTTGATCTTGAACAACAATCAAATTTTATCTTACTAAATAGAGTCGACTATATAGATCTTTCTATGTCATTGAATTATATTCTCTATTATATTATTATTTATATTTAAATAAATTTTATTTTGTTTTATTATTGTTTTTTTTTATTTTTTTTCTTTCTCATTTGTTTTTCTTCCATAGATGAAATTTTGATCTTCTTTTTAATATTTTGATTTCTTATTTTTGTCTATTTTCATATGTTCATGCATCCACATTAACATCTTCATCTTTGAGACTTTTATTTTTTACTCATATATTCGAGTTGTAGTTCAACATTTAGCGTCATATAACATAGCAGGTCTAATTGTCATTTTGTAGAATTTTTTTTTAAATTTTAAAGGTATTTTATAATCACATAAAACACTCGACGTTTTTTTTTTCTATTTCAACCATTCTGTTTGTATTTTATATAAAGATCTCTCTCAATTCTTGCAAAAATGATTTTAAATATTTAAAATTTTTAGTTCTAAATAATTCATCATCTCTTATCTTGATACTTATCTTATTATGTATAATATTACTAAACTTAAATTCTATACATTTTGTCTTTATTTTACTAAATCTAAACCTTTCACTTATAATGTTACTCATCAAGATTTTAATTTAGTATTTACTCCATATATCTCATCTAGTAAAACAATATCATCTCAGAAATAATACGTGATCGCAGATCGTGATCAATACGCTCCAGTGATATCGTCTATAATTAGTTTAAAAAGATAGGGACTTAGAGTTGATCTTTAATGTAACTATATTTTTATTGGAAATGCTTCAGTTAATCCGTTTGAAATTTTCACTTTGATCGTTACTTTCTCGTACATATCCTTAATTAGTTAATATAGTCAAGAGACAAGAAAGTAGTAAAAAAGTGAGAAAGAGCAAATTTATTCCCAAAGCTACGGTCCAAAAAAGGTTTCACTCCCTTCCAAGTCTAAAAAAGACTTCTTTGAATAGATCTAATTACGGTTCAGATTTGATGATTCGTAAAAAGTCGATTTTTAATTTAAACCATATAAGATAGTTATAATTTATGGTTTGAAATCATCAGTCATTGTGCATGTGATTTCTCTCTCTCTCACACACACATATATTATAATAATAATAATAATAATAATAGTAATAATAATTTATACTTAAATTGTCTACGTATTCTCTTTCAGTATAAAGAAATTAAAATCTACATAGTTCGCTCACTTTTTTTTGCCTTTTTCTTTGTAAGTGACATTGTTATTCATTTTTGTAATGGTAGTTTTTTTAATCAAATTTTCATGTTTTGACCTAAAAAATAACGTTTCTTGTATCTTTTTTTATCGCTTGTTTAATTATCAAGAAATTCTTATGCTTTTAAAGAATTAGAGAACAAAATAAATTATCGTTTATCCAATATATGATGTTTGAAATTGAACGTCTATTGCATGGCGGTGGTTGACATTGAATAAACTGTAATTTCTTTTACGATGGTGGAGATTTATGAGAAAATTGAGTTTTTTATGATTACCATCTTAAAATATTAAAATTTATTTTGCTATCTATATCACTAAAATTAAAAGAAATTTTAAAATAATTTTAAAATTTCTTTTAATAAAAGTTATACTTTTATAAAATTTAAACTATTATTACTAATATTTTTAATTTCAAATATATTTCTTTTAATTCATTTTTTAAATTATATTTTTTTTATAAATTTTATATAAATTATTTCTAATATTTTATATTATATTAAAGAAGAAGAATAATTTTTTATTGAAATTAAAGTATTGTAATATATAATTAACATTTCATATAAAATATCTAACTTTAATCTAGGGATTAAAACAAATGCAATTAAATAAATATTAGAAATATTATATTTTTTTTTTCATTTTGTTTTTATTGTTAATACACATGGAGATAAAAATTCACCATTAATATTTAATTTAAAATTAGTTATGTTATAAAATTCATTATAATTAAATAAGAAGTAGAATAATTCACATTGACAAGGTAGTGGGTGTAGGTGCAAATAAGATTCATATATTTTCACAATAGTATAATATTGCCTACTTTGGACATAAACTCTCATGGTTTTGATTTTGGACTATACCCAAAAAGTCTCATACTAAGAAAGATATCTTTTCTTCTTATAAACTTATGATCTTTTCCATGCATTTTCAATGTGAGACTTTGATTGTTTTTCCAATAATCTTCCTCTTAAACGAAGGACCACATTGGACCTCCCCCTCAAGCTCATTTGTTCTCAAAGGACTTTCTCTGCTTGATGTATGATCCTCAACCTACAATGTCTTTTTGCCAACTGTCCGATCCTTCTGATCCAGATGGACTTCTTGCCAGTTGTGTGGTCCTTTTGACCAAACGAGACTTTATACCAAGTGTTTGGTCCTCCTGACCTAGTTGGACTTCTTGCAAGTTGTTCGGTCCTCTTGACTCAACTGGACTTCCTATCTGGTGTCTGGTTCTTTTGATCTGGATATGGGAGTCCCAACTTCTTTCGTTCGAGACTCATGGCTTGACATGAATCATTGGCTATGATACTAATTATAGGTGCAAATAAGATTTATATATCTCCACAATGGTATAATATTGTCCACTTTGGACCTAAGCTCTCATGATTTTGGTTTTGGGCTATACTCAAAAGACCTCATACTAATAGAGATATTTTTTCATCTTATAAGCTCATAATCTTTTCCATGTCTTTCTAATGTGCGATTTTGATTGTTCTCCCAACAATCCTAACAATGAGATGGGGATTCTTCTACGTGCGAAGTTAGAATAGAGGCTAACAGAGAAATCAAAGGAGAGAGAATTTATAAACAAAGAGGATCCGCTTTTAGATTTAAACGGAAATAACTCTATTAATCCAAAACATCATTTCCCCTTACAAGAGCCTTAGTCAATGTTTAAATAGACTAAGAATTGAGACAAACAAGAAAATTTTAAACAAATAATAAAAAATAATAATCCTAAATTACTCGTGTTGCGGCGACGGCATGCCAAGACCATGGTGTGGACCACGATTTGGCTGTGGTGGAGACCATGGCTATGGTGGGGACCACATGCATACCGTGGTTTCTATTGGAAGATCCCTGTCGAGCCACAGAATAGAACATGCTTGTGGTGGTGACTATGGGCAGAATGTGGGAGCTTTTGGACAACGTGATTCCTTTTTTTTCTGAGGTTTGAAATGCGGTATACTCGTGTCAAGGGGCCATGGGAGGTGTCGAGAATCTTGTTGGAGGTCTTCAATTGCTCTTCATCATGACTCAAAAGAAAGCAGGATCGTGTTATAAGATAGGAATTGATTGAACTACTGGATGTGCTTGTATCAAATGTCCAAGGTTGAAAAGAACTCGTCCTCAAGTTTTGATTTGGTAAACTTAATCCCTGATTAATCTAGCGCTAAATGTCCCTCGTAGGTGGTAGTCTTGAGTCTAAAATGTTGCTCTAGCGAAGTAGTAAGGTATAAGCGTCCTTCTCTTGTGAGACCACCTCTAAATACTTAGACATAAAAAAGAAGAGTAGAGCTAGAAAACACTAAAATATGAGTGGAATCCTCTCACCGAGGTGATAGTGCAATCTTCTGGCATTCGATATAGGTATTTTTCCATCCATCGTGGATAGCTTCGTGATCTTCCTGCCAAGATAGTTCTAACAATACATAACATACATCCATCACTTCATCCTTGAGAGTGAGAACAACCAACTTCTTGTGGTCATCTCTTTAAAGTTCCTCGTCTCTCTCGTCGTGGACGGGATCACCCATGTCTTCTTCAACCACCCAAGGTTGCTCCTCCATCTTCTCATGCCCATCTCCATAAAGTACTTCGTCAATGTTGTTTTCATCGTAGATGGGGTCACCTATCAACCAAGGCTACTCCTTTGTCTTCTCGGGCCCATCTTCGTAAAATACTTCGTCAATGTTGTCTTCATCGTAGATGAGGTTGCCCAATAGAATTTGGCACTAAGTGCTCTCGTGTCTATCTTCGTATATTACCTCATCAACATCATTCTTATCATAGATGAGGTCACCCATGTCTTTTTAACAAACAGAGACTGCTCCTTTTTCTCACATAAATCGTTCTAAGCAACTAGCTGGGAAGACTCTTCTATATACTCGTCGAATGATCGAGCGACCTGTCTCAAAGTATGAAGATGTGGAAACAATGACTGAGTATAACTAAAAGGAAAGAAATGGCCTTTCATCTTCTATTTCATCTTTTTCCAATCAATAATCTTGATTTTGCTCTGTCTCTTGCGTGAGCGCTGCGATTGTTCCTACTAAGTGGAGGCTCGACCCTTAGAGCCTATGAGTTTTCCTTCTTCAGACCCAAACCTTAACCCCTTACTTCTTGCTCCCTCCTTATATACAGATAGGGTTCAGGACGAGTGTACCCTATTCCCCAGCCTTTCCAGGACATCCAAGCCATCACCCCTTCCTTTATTACTTGAATTCACCTCCAACATTATCTCGACCACCTCTTATTAACATTCCCCATTTTTCTTCTGAAACTTTCCCCCTCTCCATACTAAGGTAGTAAAGAGCTCCTATGTTGCATCTTATCCTTCACCAATAATGAGTGAAACAACTCTCCTTATAACTTCCTCTCCTTCTTCACCATCCACAAGAGACTTCCGCATCCTCAACCTAGCTAGACAAGCTAATACCGTGGATGGAGAGTTTGTAGCATGCTCTAGGGATGGTAAGCTCTTTTAATCCATTATTGTATCTAATTTTAGGAGTACCCCTTTCCTCTAACTTGTTGCGCTTAGGCTATGATAAATTATCAAGAGCTGAAGCGTTCTTTCTCCCACTATCAAGCGCAACTCCAACAACAAGTATTGCGTAACTCCATCACTAATTCAATGGCCCAAGAAGAATTCAAACAGAGAGAAGACTCTTTACTACAAGAGTTGGCTCTGTGCTGCGCTCAATTAGCAGAGACTCAACTGCAATAAAAGAGAGATACTGAAATCATAGCCGATCTACGAGCCCAAGTAAGTAGGGAGATTTTCCACAATTCTAGTTTATTGGCAGAGAGAAACAGAGCCCTTTCTCAAATGCATCAACATGAAGATTCTTTGCGGCAAGTGAGACATGAAGCGACCCATGCCAAGGCCCACACCACAGTAGTAGGAGAAGTCTCAACATCTATGTGGAACCTGGTGGAGATGTCTAGAATTCTTCAGCAAGATTACGTTTCTCATGTTCAAGGTATGCATATCCTGACTGACACCCTGACTCAGACATCACACCAATACCATTGGGTCCGTCAAGACTTCATAGAGCATAGAGAACGCTGCATAAAATTCTGCTAGGAGGTGACTGCTGCTGAGAAACACAGGCAAGAGCGCCTGAAGCCGCTGATGCAAGCTACCTTCAAAGATGGTTTTAATGAAGCTGTTCGACAATATGCATCACAAGGATTTCCTCCTGCTCACCAATCAGCTCCCTTCCTGAATTGAAAAATTGGCTTTAGACGCTATCCCCCTAACAATTTTAAATTATAACTCCCTTCCCTTTTTTCCTTTCCTGTGATTGCAAATGATACTTGATACAATGACATAAATTCAGATTTGGATTGTAACTTTTCTTTCCCTTATCAAAATCAATCATACAAGGGTACGAAGAGGGATTCTTTTTGTCTATGTCATTTAGTTTACAACTTCCTACTTTCAATAGTAAAAGTATCTTAAATGCACTGTGTTCCAAGGCCAAGGCAATGCCTTGCCTTCAACATCCTTTAGGTAGTACGCCGATCCCGCGACACACCGTATGGTGTATGGTCCTTCCTAATTAGGAGTCAACTTTTCAGGATCCCCTACAGGGTTGACTTTTCGTAAAACTAGGTCACCCACCTGAATTATTCTAGGCATCACCCGCTTGTTGAAGGCTCGCTGTATCCTTTGTTTGTATGCTTCAACTTGGATATGAGCCCGCTCTTGCCTTTCCTCTAGTAAGTCTAATTTCATGCTCCTTAAAATTTAATTCTGCTCAAGTTCATAAGCTTCAACTCGGATACTATTCAGGATAGCCTCTACAGGGATGACCACTTCTGTCTCATACACTAAACTGAAAGGAGTCTCTCCGGTGGTTGTTTTGGGTGTAGTGTGGTATACCCACAGTATCCCCGACAATTTTTCCACCCAATTCCCTCGCTTAGCTCATAACTTAGTTTTCAACCCCTGGATAAGAATCCTGTTGACCACTTCCACTTGTCCATTAGCTTGGGGATGAGCTATTGAAGTGCAAGTCCATTGAATATTGAGACTTTGACGCCACTCTTGAATTTTCATTCCCTGGAATTGACGCCCATTGTCACTGACCAACTTCCCTGGGATTCCATATCTACACACGATATTCTTCCACAAAAATTGTATTACTGTCCCTTCTGTGATCTTAGCTAAAGGTTCTACCTTCACCCATTTAGAGAAATAATCCACTGCCACTAATAAAAACTTATTATGTGAGGAAGCTACAAACATTGGATCCACTATATCCATTCCCCATTGATCAAAGGAGCAAGAAGCGATCATGACTTTCATCAACTCGACTAGTCGATCCAACCTATTGCTATGCTTTTGGCAAGCTTGGTAGGTCTTGACTAGTTGAACAAAATCTTGATGAAGGATCAACCAAAAATAACCGGCTAATAGCACTTTTCGAGTCAGATCTCGTCCTCCCAGATGATTACTACAATATCCTTCATGTATCTCCCTAGGTATCCATTCAGAATCTTCTTTCCCGAGACACTTTAGCAAAGGTCGGCCAAAAGATATTGGAGATTCCGGGATCATGTGCTGTGAAATAAAGTGAATAAAATAATTTTTATTACATCCCAGACATCCTCTGGGGGATAGAAAAACTTGCTTTAACATAATCACATGTAAACACACAAAGAAGAAGGAGAAGTTATACCTTCGAGATTCTTTCGAATACGTCGAAACCATAAGCAAGATCAACGGGACTTGCCTCTATCAATATTCATGTCAGGATCACCTAAGACAACTCCTAAAGCAACAAGCCTTTGTCTCTGATTGGTGCTAGCTAACCGGCGGAGACAAGAGAAGGAGAGAGGAAGACGACAACCAAGGAAGAAAACCCTAAGATTAGAATCACCTCCAATGATTATCAAGGGATCTATTTATAGATCTATTGATTAGATTATCTTAGAATGCTTAAACGGAACCTATCTTACCATAATTATCCCATAATTAAGGTAAGAACAACCCAGAAAATTTTCATAAGAAAAATCTTCAAAAATGACGGAACCGCAACACGGTCATGTGTCTTACATGTGGCCGACCGTGCCAAAAGGGCACGACCATGCTAGGACACACGACCAACCGTGTGCCCTTCTGGGCACAATCCAAATTTTGCCCTTTTTAGTCAGAGCCTGGCATGGCCCGTGCCTGGTTAGGCACGATCGTGTGAAACTCTGTATGGTCCGTTTGAATTCGTTTAGGTGCGATATGGTCGTGCTAAGTCCGTCAAGGCCATAGGAGGTTCCATAGCCTCTGTTTCACACCCCCTTAGTCTGGTCCAACTAGATATATTCTCTCTCATTAAGAATCTCATTCTCATACTTGTTTTATATCTCGAGATCACCCATAGTGCGTGTGACCCAATAGGTTTCCGGTTATATTGGTCATTCATAATTAACCTCTTAATTATGAATAAATCATGAATGACACCTAGTAGTACATCATGACCTCTAATTGATCGAAAAGTCTAAATCGACTCCAGAATATTTTTGAACCCTTTAGCATCTACAGTTGTTCGTGCCTTGTTCCTTTCACTTATACTATACTCATTTGGTTCAGGACATGGTCTACGTGTTCGCCCCTACTAGGCTAACTACGTCACACCTAGCCCAAGTTAGTTTCCTTGTCCTGTGGATTCAAGTTACTCCTACATATTCCCAAGAAGACCATCTTCTTAACATTTTTTCTCTGGCCAAAGACACTTCTGAGTAACAATCCTGACAAGAGGCATAGGGTATACATCTCCTTTACTAGGAGTGGTGAATCCTCTGTGGGCTATTCAAACACCTTCGATCACTTTGGCTTATACCCAATCATCCATGAGTTACATCTACTATGTAGATGGTTGCGAAGAAGTTAAAGTATAAGGCTCTATGATCAAGGTGACTTAAATACCTTAAGTCTAAGGAAGTTCGCACTCGAGCTACAATGAGATCTTCAACGACATATAGAACCATATGAAGTCTCATAGCAGGTCACTCCAATAAACTAGTTACCATAACTAGCCTCCACATATTCACTCTCAGCATTCCTATGCTTCCATTCAGTGAGTATAAATGTTTAGATAAACTAAGGAGCATAATGATGCATGCGAACGCGACCTCAAATCTCGCGACGGAGACTGTCGATGACTCGAAGCATGCATCGCGCTCAACGCTTGCAAGTGCACGGGTGTCGTCAAGTAATAATATAGATTATTGATCACACAGGGACTGAGATTCGAGTATTGATCTGTTCAGTGGACGTTATTGTTCGGATTTTAGTTCTAATGGTTGCGATTTAGAGGATTGTCGACAGTCCTAACTCTAGTACGGTGTCACACGGAGGAAGAGAAGGGTCACTATGAGGTTTTTAGGGAATTCTAAGATTTCAGTTTCGCTTGTGTGTCGCAGAACACACTATCAATTGAGTATTATCTAGATGTCTAACTACGACCTTGTGGAAGGGACATCATACACTCTCCCGATGAGCTTTCGCATCTATCGGAAGCTATCTCTGCCATCCCAAGTCGACCCTTGACTTTAGGATGGGGTAGGTGGTATGAGGATGTCGAATCAATCCCTGCGGTGAGACAGAACGTATCTCGTTCTGACTCTATCGCATCCTTCTATCTACGGTTATGGGAGATGAGGCCAACCCTTAGGTTTCTCCTAAATCTTTGATATGAGGGTTGTCACCCCTCGTATCGGCTTCTCCCAGTAGAGAGAAAACCAAAACACGTAGTATTGATCTAAAAAAATACCAATTGCAAATATAAACTAAAGAATCAGAAATATATTTGAAATAATATGTTCTACGCACACAAACTACTCGCTAATCATAGAATCGATAACTCTACTCCATGAATATAAGAGAAGAAATACAAAGCATGATCATGTTCAGATATACAATGGAAATTATGCGCAGAAAGTAAATTACAATGCAATGATGTTCTTATCCTTGGCGTTGAGGTGTAGAATTTGATCCTCGAGTGACTTCCTTCCTTCCCATTGTGAGTTGCCGAAGCTTTTTAGGGCATCGAAGTGTCGTCCCAACCGTTGTGCCTCCCCCTTAGGGTTTGGGCATGACTTTCTTTATATAGATATGAGGTCGACTCTTCACGAAATTCGAAAAAAGACCTAATCACGTCAAAATGCTTGGCCGCCATAGGGCCATGTGTTTCCACACGGTCAGGCCGTGTGTTGCCCTATGGTGGCTAATCTCGAGCTTTGGACACGACTGTGTGTAGCCACATGCCCTAGCCGTGTGCCCTACTGTATCCAACTGCCAAATGCTCTTTTTCGCTCCGAAAGTGCACCGTTTTTCCCATGAAATGCTATCTTGCACACAAAAGTATAAAGAGTAGATCTCCGAACCAGAAAACAGGAAATGCATGCAAAATAAAGTAAAATATGCATGAAACAAACATAAAATGAAATGAGATGTGAGCGAAAACTACTCCTAAAACCCTATATATTTTGCTCACATCATATAACATGTGTTAGTCTCACAGAATCGATGATGTCCAATCTCATCAATTCATCGACTAGGGATAGTTTCAATACTTGAATATTTACACATGATGAGATACCCACTAATTGTGATTCAATTATAATTTCTCTCATGCTATGCTTCGTATTATGGACTTTAGTACATGAGTTTAAGATCCAATCAAATACATATATAATGTATACTCAAATAGTAAATTTTATTAATAATTTCTAAGGCGATTACCCTAGGACACCTCTCAATTACATCAAACTCCCACTTGGCCTACAACCAATCACCTTAATATCTAATACCATAGGCCTCTATATGCCTCTCGAACTTTTCTTGGGGAAGAGGCTTTGTCAAGGGATATGCTAGATTCTTATCAGTGGGAACTTTATCTATTTGTATGTCTCTTCTACTTATAATCTCTCTAATTTGATGGTAACGACGTAGTACGTGCTTGGATCGTTGATGAGACCGTGGTTCTTTCGCTTGTGCAATGATGCCATTGTTGTCATAGTAAATCGGTAATGCTTCAACAATGCTCGAAACTACTCCAAGTTCAGTAATGAACTTCTTGATTCAGACCACCTCCTTTGTTGTTTCAGAAGCTACAATGTACTCTACTTCCGTAGTAGAATCAACAACGGTATCTTGCTCGAAACTTTTCCAACTCACCGCACCTCTATTCAAGATGAATTTGTATCTAGACTGAGATTTGGAATCATCCTTATCTGTCTAGAAGCTGACATCAGTATACCCGCTCACTACCATATCACCTCCTCCATATACCAAGAACAAATCCTTAGTCCTTCTCAAGTACTTAAGGATTGTCTTGACAACCACCCAATGGTTCATACTAGGATCAGACTTGTATCTACTCGTAATGCTCAAAGTGTACGATACATCAGACCTCGTACATAACATAACATACATGATCGATCCTATAGTTAACGCATATGAGATCTGACTCATGCGAATCCTCTCGTCTTCAGTGCGCGGGCACATAGACTTCAAAAGGTGAATCCCATGCCTCATGGGAATAAAACCTTTTTTGGATTCTTCCATGCTAAACCATTTTAGCATTTTGTTTATGTATATAGACTGTGAAAGGCCAAGCAACCGATTCGATCTATCTCTATGGATCTTAATCTCCAAAATATAGGTTACTTCTCCCATGTCTTCCATGGAGAATATTTTGGACAACCAAACTTTGACTATTTGCAAAACAGGAATAACATTTCCTATAATTAATATGTCATCGACATACAATACTAGGAACATGATCGCACTCCCACTAACCTTCTTATACACACAAGGCTCCTCAGGATTTTGTGAGAAATCAAACTGTTTAATTGCCTCATCAACAAGGATATTCCAACTCATGGATGCTTGCTTCAGTCCATAAATGGATTATTGAAGCTTGCATACTTTATTCTTGTCAATGGATGTGAAACCCTTAGGTTGTATCATATATACATCCTCAGATAGGTTTCCATTAAGGAAAGTTGTTTTCACGCCCATCTGCCATATCTCATAATCAAAATGAGTCGCTATGGCAAGGAGTATTCGAATGGATTTAAGTATAACTACTGATGAAAAGGTTTTGTCATAGTCAACACCTTGTCTTTGACGATAGACTTTTGCCACTAATATAGCTTTATAGGTAATAACATTTCCATCCATGTCGGGTTTCTTCTTGAAAACCCACTTGCACCTTATAGGCATTATGCCTTCGGGTGGGTATACCAAGTTCCAAACTTGGTTTTCATACATGAAATCTATTTTTGATTTCATGGCTATTAGCCACCTATCCTGTCCGAACTATTCAGTACCTTTTCGTAACTAGTGGGTTCCTAATCCTTTATAAGCAACACATCATTAGATTCACTTATGAGAAATCCATATCTCTTAGGAATCCTACGTGTCCTACTAGATCTACGAGGAAGTAGTGTATTATCAGGTTCAGCTATTACCTCTTTCAAATGAGTAATCAGTTGTGGTTTTTAACTAGGCATCTCTTCTGTGTCTATCGGAGTCTCTTGAACTATGCTTAATTCAATCTCACTCCCACTGTTTTCCTGTAAGAGAAACTCCTTCTCTAGGAATACAGCATGTCTTGAAATAAACACCTTTTGTTCTAAGGGATAATAGAATTGGTAACCCCTCATTTCCTTAGGGTAACCAATAAATAGACACTTATCAGACTTAGCCTTCAGCTTGTCTGATACTGTCCTCTTCACATAAGTAGGACAACCTCATACATTCAAATAAGATAAATGAAATTTTCTACTATTCCACATCTCATATAGAGTAGTATAGATTGCCTTAGTCGGGACTCTATTTAACAAGTAAATAGTGGTCTCGAGTGCATAACTGCAAAAGGTTTTTGGAAGACTTGCATGTTGCATCATTGACCTAACCATGTCGAACAAGATTCGATTTTTCCTTTCAACCACACCATTATGTTGCGCCGTGTAAGGTGGAGTCCTTTGGGACAAGATGTCATTGTCCCTTAGATAATCTTGAAACTCTTGTCTTAAGTATTCACCACCTCGATCTGATCGAAGTACTTTAATACTTTTCCTAAGTTGTTTCTCTACTTCTTTTCTGAAATCTTTAAACCTTTTAAATACTTCAGATTTGTATCTTAACAGATACAAATATCCATATCGTGAATAATCATCGATAAAAGTAACAAAGTAGCTATAACCTCCTATGACATGAGTTGATATTGGTCTGCATACATCAGTATATATAAGACCTAATTCCTCAACTGCTTATTCACCTTTTCCACTAAAAGGTAACTTAGTCATTTTTCCTTTTAAGCATGAAACACATGTGTCTAATGAATCTGATTCATAAGACTCTAAAATGCCAAGCTTATGTAGTTTGGACATACATTCATTGCTTTATGACCAAGATGACAATGCCATAATTGCGAGGTTAACTGATTATCTAACTTAGTGCATTTGCTATTTGATTCGATATTGAATATCTCGTTGGATGTATCTAACGTGTAGATTCCATTATTTAATATTTCAGTAGCATAAAGAACATCATTTAACGTAATGTAACAATAATTATTACTAATTGTCAAATGATAACCTTTTTTATTGAAACATGAAATAGAAACAATGCTCTTTATTAATGCAGGAATATAAAAATAATCATCCAACTCTAAACTAGTCCCGTAGGAAGTCACAACATATAAATACCCTTGGCTATAACAACAACTTTTTCTCTATTGCCAACCCTTAGATTTGCTTCTCTCTTAACCAGTCTTCTTTTGTTCCTAAGCCCCTGTATGTTATTATATATATGTGAGTCACACTTGATATCTAATATCCAAGTGCTAGAAGAAATAATATGACATTCCATAACAAATATACCTAAAGTAGATTGGACATCAGATATCTTTTTTTTCTTCAGTGACTCCAAATATTGCTTGCATTTTCTCTTCCAATGTCCATCCTTGCCATAATGATGGCAGGTGCCCTTGGGAGTTAATTCTTCATTCTTTGTCTTTTTCTTCCCTTTAGATTTGGTTTTTGACTTCCTCTTAGAACCTTTATTTGAGGAGTCAACCAGCATCACCGCCTTCTGTTCTTTAGCAACAGATGACTCCACTGTTTTGAGCATATTAATCAATTCAGGAATTGTGGACTCAATCTTATTCATCCGATAATTCATCACAAATTGCGAATAGCTACTAGTCAGATTGTGAAGAATTAAGTCAATACTTAATTCATGGTCCATGAAAAACCCTAATGATCCCAATCACTCAATATAACTATTCATCCTTAGTGTCACTGCACTGCAGATGAACCCTCCTGCATCTTCGATTGAAAGAGGAGCTGAGTGACCTCGAACCTTTCAGATCATGCCTACTCATCGAACAACTCTCGAAGATGGAAGACAATTGTATTAACATCCATATTCTCATGTTGCTTTTGCAACTTAGGAGACATCGACGCTAGCATAATGCAACTCGCTATCTCAGAGTCAGCAACATGTTTCTGGTAAGCCAATTTTTGGTTACCAGATGCATTGTTTGCAGGAGGTTGGGGAAGAACCTCTTCAAGGACATAAGCTAGCTTCTCAGCCTTGAGAACAATTCTCATGTTGCGAAGCCAGTCCAAGAAGTTTGACCTAGTTAATTTGTTGTTGTCCAAAATAGAACGTAAATTAATGGAGGTTGACATGCTATTCTAATTAGTACCTAGATATACAAAAAGATGTGTATAAGAGAGATAAATTTATAGTAATGTAAATAATTTACATTAACAAGAAACTCCCATTATTTTTTTATCAAATTCAATAGCCCTCACTTTGAATTCAAGAGATGGTAGGTTATCTCCTAGTAGGTTGATATCCATTATGACTAAGAACAACCTTGGAGAGAGTCCAACAAACTATTCATAGTCATAATGTTAAGTATCAACAATACCCATTATATATCAAATATATAACTATCACTTTATACTATCAACTAATTGAATGTTCACATATACATTAGGTTGTTAACTCATTAGTATATATACATCCAATGCATATAACATAATTGCACTTTTGTCCACATTGACCTTGGAGAGAGTCCAATAAATCAATGCTTTTAGTTAGGGCTGACCCATTAATCATGAGATCGAATTTAAATGGTTTGAACATATCCAATTTACAAGCCAAGCTTGGAGAGAGTCCAACAACCCAAACTTGAAATTGACCTATAATCCTTACCATTTAAAATAAACATCGAGTCTCATATATAAAAGGAAATAAACTTAAATATGGGAAAACCAAGGTCACATTAGGAAATAAATTTCCCGATATGAACGTGAGTTAATGCTTAGGCTCTAACGATGCGGCCAACACCTTCGGTGTTTCCAAGCGCATCCTCGGTATTTCCTTTTCGGTTACAAACAAATCCTATATGTTAAATCATGCATACTCTAATCTATCATATAGAAAAACATGATATAGGTATATTAAAACATCATACATGCTTTAAGTATTCTCCTATAATATGCAATCTATGTCAAACAAATAACCTTGCTTTGATACCACTTGTTGGAGATTCTGGGATCATGTGAAGTGGAATAAAGTGAATAAAATCATTTTTATTATATCCCAGATATCTCCTGGGGCCAGGAAAACTTGCTTTGGCATAATCACATGTAAACATACAAAGGAGAAGGAGAAGTTATACCTTCGAGATTCTTTCGAATCTGTCAAAACCATAAGCAAGACCAATGGGCCTTGCCTCCATCAGTATCCACACTGGGATCACCTGAGATAACTCCTAGAGTAGCAAGCCTTTGTCTCCGATTGGTGCTAGCCAACCGGCGGAGACAAGAGAAGGAGAGAGAGGAAAATGACAACCAAGGAAGGAAACCTTAAGATTAGAATCATCTCCAAAGATTATAAAGGGATCTATTTATAGATCTCTTGATTAGGTCATCTTAGGATGCTTAAACGGAACCTATCTTACCATAATTATCCCATAATTAAGGTAAGAACAACCCAAGAAATTTCCATAAGAAAATCTCCAAAAATGACGGAATCGCGATATGACTGTGTGTCTTACACACGACCAACTGTGCCAAGACACATGATCGGCCGTGTGTCCTTCTGGGCACAACCCAGGTTTTGACCTTTTTGGTTGAGCCTAGCACGACCCGTGCCTGGTTAGGCACAACCGTGTGAAGCTTTGTATGGTTCGTTTGGGTTCGTTTAGGTGTGATATGACCGTGTTAAGTCCGTCAAGGCCATAGAAGGTTCCATAACCTCCGTTTCACACCCCCTTGGTCTGGTTCAACCAGATATATCCTCTCTCATCGAGAATCTCATTCTCAAACTTGTTTTACATCTTGAGATCACCCATAGTGCGTGTGACTCAATAGGTTTCTGATTATGTTGGTCATTCATAATTAACCCCTTAATTATGAATAGATCATGAGCGACACCTTGCAGTATATCATGACCCCCATTTGATCGAAAAGTCTAAATCGACTCTAGAACACTTCTGAACCCTTCAGCAGCTATAGTTGTTCGTGCCTTATTCCTTTCACTCATACTATACTCACTTGGTTCAGGACATGATCTATGTGTTCGTCTCCATTAGGTTGACTACGTCACGCCTAGCCCAAGTTAGTTTCCTTGTCCTATGGATTCAAGTTACTCTTATATGTTCCCAATAAGACCATCTTTATTAACATATTTGCTCTGACAAGAGATTTCTAAGTAAAAATCCTGACAAGAGGCCTAGGATATACATCTCCTTTATTAGGAGTGGTGAATTCTCTGTGGGCTATTCAAACATCTTCGATCACTTTGACTTATACCTAATCATCCCGAAGTTACATCTACTATGTAGATGGCTGCGAAGAAGTCAAAGTATAAAACACCATGATCAAGGTGACTTGAATACCTCAAGTCTAAGGCAGTTCGCACTCGAGCTGCAATGAGATCTTCAACGACATATAGAACTGAATGAAGTCTCATAACAGGTCACTCAAATAAACTAATTACCATATCTAGCATCCACATGTTCACTCTTAGCATCCCTATGCTTCCATTCAGTGAGTACCGAATGCTTGGATAAACTAAGGAGCATAACATATACTAGTCTCATAGAATCGATGATGTCCAATCTCATCAATTCATCGACTAGGGATAGTTTCAATATTTTCATATTTACACATGATGAGATACTCACTAACTGTGATCCAATCACAATTTCTCTCATGCTATGTATTGTATTGTGTACTTCAGTACATGAGTTTAAGATCCAATCAAATACATAGATAATATATACTCAAATAGTGAATTTTATTAATAACTTCTAAGACGATTGCCTTAGGACACCTCTCAATTACATCAAAAGATATCTTGTATAAAACCCCATCAATAATTATAAACCGCTTCACTCATCTTGGTAAAGATAATGCCTCTTGTGGGTTGGAAGGAACACTTCTTTGCTGCAGATAGATCCTAATATCTATCCTCTAATCCGGTACATCATTGCCTCGCACCACCACCTCCTCTATGCTACATATCTCTAGAGAATGAGAGACTTCCAAGAATAAAGGATCCCGAGACCCCCATTCAATTAGAGTACTCGCCAACCGAGCTAGTTCATTCGCCTTTGTATTCTGCTCTCTTAGAATCTGTTGTAACTGTACCTCTTGAAAATGAGCTTATCTTTTCAAAGTCTTCAACATACTTTGCTAATCTCTCTTTCTGAACAACAAAAACACCCTGCAATTGTGACACTACCAATTAGGAATCTGAATACACTACAACCGAGGTAGCCCCTACTGCCTTGTAATCTGGCTAGAATAGCTTCATACTTTGCTTCATTATTGGATGCCTTATACACAAATCGAATGGCTAAATGAGTTTCTTCTTCAAAGGGAGATATGAGGACTACTCCCATTCCACTCCCGCCGACCCCTGAAGATCCATCCACGAAGATTTTTCACATGCTTCCTCCTCCTTCTTGCGTCGAATTGTTTTTCAGACCCACCGACACCTCGGCTAAAAAAGCAGCCAACGACTAAGCCTTGATTGCAGTTCATGGATAATAATACACATCATATTCACTCAATTCCACAACCCATTTAGCTAATCTTCCCCAGAAATTAGGTTTAGTGACCACCCATCCTAGCTCACTGTTTGTCAACACATTCACTAGATGAGCTAAGAAATAAGGTCTCAGCTTACGAGCAGTTAGGACTAGAATGTATGCTAGCTTTCCAATTCGGTATATCGTAACTTGACCCCCTTTAATATATGACTGGTATAATAACTATGTTGCTTTTGAGAACCTTCCTGTCTTAATAAAATGGAACTGATTGCCCCTTTTGATACAACTAAATATACCCACAATGGTTCTTCGAGAATGAGCTTGGCTAATAGAGGGAGTTCAGGCAAATACTTCTTCAACTCTTGAAAAGCTTGTTCACACTGTTCATCCTACTGAAATCGAGCAGCCTTCCTCAGAATTCAAAAGAAGGTTAGCCCCTTATCTGCCGACCTGGCTATAAATCGAGATAGCGAGACTATCCTTCCTACTAATTTTTGTATTTCTCTCAAATTAGTAGGTAACTTCATGTTGCACAGTGCCTGCACCTTCATAGGATTAATCTACAATCCCTTCTCTATCACGATATATCCCAAGAACTTCCCACTCTTTACTCTAAAGAAACACTTCTTTAGATACAACTTAATGTTGTAACATCTAAGGGTAGCAAATGTTTCCTCAAGATCTCGCACCAGATCCCGAGTGAATCTTGACTTTACTAGAATATCATCAACATACACTTCCACATTTTTTCCCTTCTGTTCGGCGAATATCTTATCCATGAGCCTCTGGTAGGTGGCTCCTACATTCTTCAGCCTAAAGGGCATCACCACATATGCATATAACCCTCCTGCGGTTACAAAGCTAACCCTCTTTTGATTGTCCTGCGCTAACGGGATTTGATGGTACCCTTGATAAGCATCCATAAGTGATATCACTTCATATCCCACAATAGAATCCACCAATTGATCAGTACGAGACAAGAGATATCAGTCTTTAGGGCAGACTTTATTTAAATCAAGAAAATCAATATACATCCTCCACTGTCCCGAAGGCTTGGGGACCAAAACTACATTTGAAATCCACTCGAAAAATTAAATTTCTTTAATGTGACTAGCCTATAGCAACTTATCCACTTCTTCTGCAATTACCTTGTCTTTCTTTAGCCCGAAGTGCTACCTCTTATGTTGAACTTGTCGAACTCCTCGGATAATATTTAGATGGTGCTTTGCAATTCGGGAATCAATCCTGATTAGGTCATGTACGTCTTTAACGAAGATATTTTCATTTCTTCGTAGGCATGCAATGAGCTCTTCCTTCACTTCCAGCTGTGTGTTACACGAGTTACTTTCTCGGGAGCTATATCGATTGTTGGGTTTCCGGCACCGCGGCGAGTGTGTGTTCGAACATGTTTCGTAAACATGTGCACAGCGGAAGAAATAAAAATAATAAATCTACATTTATTACAACACACACATCACACGCATGCATAGTACAACATGTGTAGACATAACCGTAAATTTAAATTTTGCAATAAAAGAAAATTTAACTACGTATACCTTTCGTATCACATGTAGCAGGAACGACATCAACCGGAACGATCCTCGCTGGAATCGTCTCTATCCATATCCACGCCGAGTATCTTCGGGATGCCTTCACAAAGTCACGAGCTTCATCTTCATACGGGTTACTAGCCTCGTGTTGAAGACGACATGATCGAGAGAGGATCACGATCCGAATCCAAATTCGGATCCAAAGACGAGTCCTCAAAACTCGCTTCTCCGGAGAGGTATTCGTCAACCGTTTGACGAATCCTTCGTCATCCACCTCTGAGGATTACCGGAGATCGAATCCCCGGTATGTAAGGCGCTGTTGGAGCTCCAAACGTCGTCCAAACAATGCTCCGACGAGAAGAAAACAAGCTGTCCAGAAAACTGGACAGCTTTGGTGGAGGAGTAGGCGTCGGCCAAAAAGGGTAAGGTGAAGCTCACCTTGATGCCGAACCCAAAGGAGATCACCGGAGAGTTGCCGGAGGATCACCGGCTGAAGCTTGGACGCTGACAACAAGTTGGACGGCGGCACAAGGGGTTGGGCGGCGGCACAATGGTGTTGGCGCCGAATCACCAAGGAGAGGAGGGAGAGGTGGGCGGCCAAAACTAGGTTAGGGTTTTGGATTAGGGCTTAACAACACCTTAAGCCCTCTTTTATAGAGAACTAATTCTCTTAATGGTTATTGGATCATAACCATAAGGCACGTTAACCCGCTCCATTAATTTAAAATAAACCAAACCATGATGGTTTATTTTAAGTTAAAACGAACCGAACCAACTTTTGGTTCATTCGTTTAAAATAAACCAAACCCTTTGGTTTATTCTCCTCCATTGGATTAGAACCAAACCATTTTGGTTCATCCATTATGTCTTCATAAGACACGACCCATCCACGCTTCCATTGCGACTGAAATGATTTCATGCTCGCTCCATGTTTGGTCCAACCAAACCTAGTTTCTCTCGGTCTGAGAATCTCATTCTCAAGCTCGTTTTAAATCCTTCGGATTATGCTCGTTGTGCGTGTGACCAAATAGGTTCTCGGTTTATGTTGGCTGTCTATAATTAACCATTAATTATAGAACGATCATGAGTGGCACCTAGTAGTACATCATGATCCCCAATTAATCGAAAAGATCAACGGTTGATCCAGAACTATTTCTGAAACCCTTCAGCAACTCGAATGAATTGTGCCCCATTCCCTTCACTCATCTTATACCCACTTGGTTCAGAACATGGTCTATAGTGTCAGTCCCCACTAGGCTGACTACGTCACACCTAGCCCAAGTATCATTTCCTCGTCCTCACAGTTCTAGTTACTGCACATGTATCGAAGAGTACCTTACTCTAAACATGTAATGCTTTGGCCAAAGACTTTAGTAACAATCCGACGAGAGGCCATGGGTATACATCTCCTCGCAAAGAGTGGTGAATCCTTTATAGGCTATTCAAACACCTTCGATCACTTCGACTTATACCCAATCATCCCGGGTCCACATCTCCTTAGAGATGCTTGCTTAAGATGTCAAAGCATAAGTCTCCATGATCAAGATGACTTGAATACAACAAGTCAAAGGAACATCGCACTTAAGCTACAGTAAGAACTTCATTGACATATCTATATATGCAGAGAACCATATGAAGTCTTACGGCTGGTCACTCCAATGAACTAGTTACCATAACTAGCATCCACGATTAACTACGGACATCACATATCTCCAAATGAAGGAGAATCACCGCTGATACACCAAGGAGTACACTCGTGCTAGTCTCTACGTAATCAATGGTGTCCATCTCCATCAATTCATCGACTAGGATAATTTCGATACATCACAATTACACATGTAGAGATACTCAAGTTGTGATCCAATAACAAATTCTCTCATGCAGAATCGATCGTGACATTCAAGAAATGAGTTTAAGATCCAATCAAATATAAAACATGTATACTCAAATAGTGAATCTTCATTTATCATATAAATGGTTCATACATAAGGCATTGCCTTAGGACATCTCTCATATATTACTAATGAGACTCTCACTTGCCTAATGTCAATCGCTACACGGTATCCAATACCATAAGCTCTAACATGACCTCAAACTTACTTTGAGGTAATGCTTTAGTCAAAGGATCCGCTAAGTTCTTTCAGGGGAATTTTCTCGATTTGTATTTCGCTCCTACCGATGATCTCTCGATAAGATGATAGTGGCGGCACATGTTTGGATCATCGATGAGACCACATCAAGTTCGTAGATAAACTTCTGATCCAAACCGCCTTTTTGCTCCAAAGCCGCAATGTATTCTTCCTTAGTGGCGAATCCGCTATAGTGTCAAGCTTGGAACCTTTCCAACTTATTGCGCCTCCATTCCGTGAATACATACTGCAGATCGAGACATGGAATCATCCTTGTCTCTCGAAGTCGACATCCGTGATACCCACGATCACCATGTACCCTTCTCTCCATATATTAGGAACACATCCTTAGTTCTTCTTAAGTACTTAAGGATTGTCTTAATACCACCCAATGATCCATTCTCGATCGGATCGTATCCGCCGTGACACTCAGAGCATACGATACATCGGGCCTCGTACATAACATAGCATACATGATAGATCCTATTGCGGATGCATAGGGAATCTTACTCATGCAAATCCTCTCGTCTTCTGTGCGCGGACACATAGACTTCGAAAGGTGTACCCCATGCCTGATGGGTAGGAAACCTTTCTTGGATTCCGTCATGCTAAACCTCTTTAGCACTCGATCTATATATGTAGACTGCGAAAGACCAAGCAACCATTTCGATCTATCTCTATAGATCTTAATCCTGAGGATGCAGGTTGCTTCTCCCAGGTCTTTCATGGAGAATGTCTTGGATAACCAAACCTTAACTGACTGTAAGATTGAAACATCGTTTCCTATAAGTAATATGTCATCGATATATAATACTAGGAACACGACTGCACTCCCACTAACCTTCTTGTACACACAAGGTTCGTCTGGATTTTGTGAGAAATCAAACCTTTTGATTGTCTCATCAAAACGGATATTCCAGCTCCTGGATGCTTGCTTCAATCCATAAATGGATCGTCGCAATTTGCATACCTTGGTTTTATCAACCGATGTGAAACCCTCAGGTTGTATCATATACACGTCCTCGAGCAGGTTTCAATTAAGGAAAGCTGTTTTCACATCCATCTGTCATATCTCATAATCATAATGAGCCACTATGGCCAGGAGCATCCGAATGGATTTAAGCATAGCTACAGGCGAATAGGTTTCGTCATAATCAACACCTTGCTTTTGACGATATCCTTTCGCCACCAATCTAGCCTTATAAGTAATCACATTACCATCCATGTCGGTTTTATTCTTGAAAACCCACTTGCACTCTATAGGCTTTATGCCTTCAGGTGGGTCAACCAAGTTCCAAACTTGGTTTTCATACATGGAATCCATTTCCGACTTCATGGCATCAAGCCACTTATCCCTTTCTGAACTTGTCAGCACTTCTTCATAACTGGTAGGCTCCTCATCCTCAATGAGTAACACGTCGTTCGATTCACTTACGAGAAATCCATATCTCTCAGGAATGTTGCGTGTTCTACCAGATCTACGAAGATGTGGTGTTACAATAGGTCCAGCCGATTTCTTATCACTATGAGTTGTTGGCTGTTGTGCTTCACCAGGTATCTCATCAATGTCTATTTGAGTCTCTCGAGCCTCCTCAAGCTCGACGACACTCCCACTGTTTTCTTGCAAGAGAAACTCTTTCTCTGGAAACACAGCATGCCTTGAAACAAACACCTTTTGTTCCATAGGATGATAGAATTTGTAACCCCTTGTTTCCTTAGGGTATCCAATAAATAGACATTTATTAGACTTAGCATCCAATTTATCTGATGCAGTCCGCTTCACATAAGCAGGACAACCCCATATCTTCAAGTAAGATACATGAGGTTTCTTACTATTCCATATCTCATATGGAGTAGTAGAGACTACCTTAATTGACATTCTGTTTAACAAGTAAACAACTATCTGAAGTGCATAGCCCCAAAAGGACTTGGGAAAATTCGCATGATTCATCATTGACCTGACCATGTCCAACAAGGTCCGGTTATGCCTCTCAGATACACCATTATGCTGTGGTGTATATGGCGGAGTCCATTGAGACAATATGCCATTGTCTCTTAGATAATCAAGAAACTCTTGACTTAAGTATTCACCACCTCGATCCGATCGAAGTATTTTAATACTCTTGTCATGTTGTTTCTCTACTTCATTTTTGAATTTTTTGAACCTTTCAAAGGCTTCAGACTTGTGTTTCATCAAGAACACATACCCAAACCTTGAGTGATCATCGGTGAAGATAATGAAGTAGCTATAGCCTCCTAAAGCTTGAGTTGACATAGGTCCACATACATCAGTATGTGTTAGACCTAGTAACTCTCCCACTCGTTCACCTTTTCCAGTAAAAGGTAACTTAGTCATCTTGCCTTTTAAGCATGATTCACATGTATCGTATGAATCCAATTCAAACGATTCCAGAATTCCACATATGTGCAATTCGGACATGCGTTTCTTGCTTATATGACCAAGACAACAATGCCACATGTAGGAGTCTAATTGATTATCTTTTCGAGCACACTTGTTGCTCGCTTCGATATTGAAAATGTCACTGGATACGTCCAACGTATAAACACCATTGCTTAAAGTTCCAGTCCCATAAAGAACTCCATTCAAAGTTATGTAACAACAATTGTTACTAAAAGTCAAATGATACCCATTTCTATTTAAACAAGAAATAGAAATGATGTTCTTTATCAATGAAAGAACATAAAAGCAATTGTCCAGTTCTAAGACAAGTCCTGTAGGGAGTTTCAACAAATACGTTCTGATGGTGAGTGCAGCAACCTTTGCTCCATTCCCAACACGTAAATTTAACTCTCCCTTGACGAGTCTTCTTCTATTCCTTAGCCCATGTATATCATTACATATATGTGAGCCACACCCAGTATCCAATACCCAAGTGTTTAAGAAAATAGAATGACAATCAATAATGAAGATATCTGAAGAAGATGGGGCATCCGATGTCTTATTCTTCCTCACGGACTCAAGATAAATCTTATAATTTCTTCGCCAATAGCTCTCCTTGCCATAATGATGGCAAGTGCCCTTTTGAGCTGGTTCTGCCTTTTTAGCCTTTTTCTTCCCCTTCTACTATTCCTTTGACTTCCTCTTAGAACCTTTCTTCGAGGAATCAACTTACAACATCGTCCCCTGCTCATGCTTCTCAGAAGGCTCCACAGTCTTCAGCATGTTGAGCAGTACCACAGATGAACCTTCTTGCATCTCAGAGGTGAAGAGAAACTTGGAGACTTCAAACCTTTCGAATCTCACTTGCTCATCAAACAACTCATAAAGATGAAGGACTATGGTATGAGCATCCATATGCTCATGCTGCTTCCGCAGCTCAGGTACCATCATGGCTAGCATGATGCAACTCACCATTTTAGAATCATTCACATGTTTCTGATAGGCCAACAATTGGTCCAGAGTTGCATTGTCACTAGGACGGGCGGGAAGAGGCGCTTCGAGGACATACACAAGCTTTTCACCTTGAGAACAATTCTCAAGTTTCTAAGCCAATCCAAGAAGTTTGGCCCAGTCAATTTATTCGAATTCAAAATGGAACGCAAATTCAAAGACATCATGATCAATTTTAGAAATACAAAACAAGCATGTATGAGAAAGATGATTTAAAATGCATCAACATACATTTATAAATCTCATTCATTTTTCGAATTTCAAAAACCCCAAAATCACTTCGGGAGATCGTAGGTCCATCTCCGAATGAGCTGATATCCATCATAGATATGAACAACCTTGGAGAGAGTCCAACAAGTCATTCATAACTATGACAGTAGGTATCAACTATACCGATTGCATATCACGTATATGCAACTATCACAATGTGCTATCAACTAATTGAATGTTCACACATACATCGGGTTGTTAACACATTAACAAGTATGCATCATATGCATATCACCCAACTTCACCTCCCTTTACATCGACCTTGGAGAGAGTCCAACAAGCCGATGCTCCAGGTTAAAGCTGACCCATTAATCGAGAAATAGTTTTAATATGGTTAGAGCGCATTCAACCAATTAGCCCAGCTTGGAGAGAGTCCAACAACCAAAGCTAACGATTGACCTCTAACTCTTACCATATTAGTATTAAACTATTCCTTGGTTTGAACATGTTCGGGTTCGAGCCGGGCTTGGAGAGAGTCCAACAACCCAAACAAGAAACGGAACTCTGGTTCCAACCATATTAATGGAAGGTGTAGGCTTTAATATTGAGTAAGGGTTTTATGTCTCATCCTCTTTGCATACAAATAACTATTATCTACATGACATGACATACATGTCATACATCTACATGTCACGACACACATGACATAATGATATGCATCTAATGCAATTACATGACATACAATTATGTCATGTACATAATTTCCTTATTTGTCATAACTATTTATGGAAATAAAATATGTTTAAGATTTGATTCTCCAAATCAAATCATGATTAAATTAGGAAACAAATTTCCAAATCTAATCACATATTTTATTTGTGAAAATAGTTGATTAAGGAAAGTCAATTTAGGAAACCAATTTCCTAAATCATCAAAACTACTTATGGAAATAAAATATTTTAAGATTTGATTTCCCAAATCAAATCATGATTAAATTAGGAAACAAATTTCCAAAATCTAATCAAATATTTTATTTATGGAAAATATCAATTTCCATAAATACTTCCAACTTTCCAAAAGTGGAAGATTTCCATAAATACTTCTAAACTTCCCAAAATTAAAAAATTTCCATAAATACTTCTAACTTTCCAAAAGTAGAAAATTTCTAGAAATATCATTATGACTATCGCAAAACCATTTTACGATTATGTCGAAACACAACCTGGGCTCTGATACCACTATTGGGTTTCCGACACCGCGGCGAGTGTGTGTTCGAACATGTTTCATAAACATGTGCACAACGGAAGAAATAAAAATAATAAATCTACATTTATTACAACACACACATCATACGCATGCATAGTACAACATGTGTAGACATAACCGTATATTTAAATTTTGCAATAAAAGGAAATTTAACTACGTATACCTTTCGTATCACGTGTAGCGGGAACGACATCAACCGGAACGATCCTTGCTAGAATCGTCTCTATCCGTATCCACGCCGAGTATCTTCGGGATGACTTCACAAAGTCACGAGCTTCATCTTCGTAAGAGTTACTAGCCTCGTGTTGAAGACGACGTGATCGAGAGAGGATCACGATCCGAATCCAAATTCGGATCCAAAGACGAGTCCTCAAAACTCGCTTCTCCGGAGAGGTATTCGTCAACCGTTTGACGAATCCTTCGTCCTCCACCTCTGAGGATTACCGGAGATCGAATCCCCGGTAAGTAAGGCACTGTCGGAGCTCCAAACGTCGTCCAAACGACACTCCGACGAGAAGAAAACAAGCTGTCCAGAAAATTGGACAGCTTTGGTGGAGGAGTAGGCGTCGGCCAAAAAGGGTAAGATGAAGCTCACCTTGATGCCGAACCCAAAGGAGATCACCGGAGAGTTGCCGGAGGATCACCGGCTGAAGCTTGGACGCCGGCACAATGGGTTGGGCGGCGGCACAATGGTGTTGGCGCCGAATCACCAAGGAGAGGAGGGAGAGGTGGGCGGCCAAAACTAGGTTAGGGTTTTGGATTAGGACTTAACAACACCTTAAGCCCTCTTTTATAGAGAACTAATTCTCTTAATGGTTATTGGATCATAACCATAAGGCCCGTTAATCCGCTCCATTAATTTAAGTTAAAATAAACCAAACCATGATGGTTTATTTTAAGTTAAAACGAACCGAACCAACTTTTGGTTCATTCGTTTAAAATAAACCAAACCCTTTGGTTTATTCTCCTCCATTGGATTAGAACCAAACCATTTTGGTTCATCCATTATGTCTTCATAAGACACGGCCCATCCACGCTTCCATCTGATCAAACGATTTCATGCTCGCTCCATGTTTGGTCCAACCAAACCTAGTTTCTCTCGGTCTGAGAATCCCATTCTCAAGCTCGTTTTAAATCCTTTGGATTATACTCGTTGTGCGTGTGACCAAATAGGTTCTCGGTTTATGTTGGCCGTCTATAATTAACCATTAATTATAGAACGATCATGAGTGGCACCTAGTAGTACATCATGATCCCCAATTAACCGAAAAGATCAAAGATCAGCGGTTGATCGAGAACTATTTCAAAACCCTTGGGCTCGAATGAATCGTGCCCCATTCCCTTCACTCATCTTATATCCACTTGGTTCAGGACGTGGTCTATAGTGTCAGTCCCCACTAGGCTGACTACGTCACACCTAGCCCAAGTATTATTTCCTCGTCCTATGGATTCTAGTTACTGCACATGTATCGAAGAGTACCTTACTCTAAACATGTAATGCTTTGGCCAAAGACTTTAGTAACAATCCGACGAGAGGCCATGGGTATACATCTCCTCGCAAGGAGTGGTGAATCCTTTATAGGCTATTCAAACACCTTCGATCACTTCAACTTATACCCAATCATCCCGCGTCCACATCTCCTTAGAGATGCTTGCTTAAGATGTCAAAGCATAAGTCTCCATGATCAAGATGACTTGAATACCGCAAGTCAAAGGAACATCGCACTTAAGCTACAGTAAGAACTTCATTGACATATCTATATATGCAGAGAACCATATGAAGTCTTACGGCTGGTCACTCCAATGAACTAGTTACCATAACTAGCATCCACAATCAACTCTGGACATCACAATGTCTCCAGCTAGTGAGAATCAGCTGCTTGGATACACCAAGGAGTACACCTCGTGCTAGTCTCTACATAATCAATAGTGTCCATCTTCATCAATTCATCGACTAGGGATAATTTCGATACATCACAATTACACATGTAGAGATACTCACAAGTTGTGATCCAATCACAAATTCTCTCATGTTGTGAATCGTATCGTGGACATTCAGTAAATGAGTTTAAGATCCAATCAAATACATGAAAACATGTATACTCAAATAGTGAATCTTCATTTATTATATAAATGGTTCATACATAAGGCGATTGCCTTAGGACATCTCTCATATATTACTAACATCGACAGACTCTCCTCCTTATATCTTCTCTTTCTTGAGCAGGGCTTCCTCCAACACATATACTTCTGATGCAACGGTTGCTTTCCCTTTGGGATCATCCACTTGGGCCTTTTTCTTGCCATCTCGTACCATTTGGATATAACAGCTCCGAGCTACCTTTTGCTCTCCTCGAGCCTCTCCAATGAGTTGACCTACGAGAAACTTGATCTTCTGATGGTAAGGAAAAGCCACCGCTTGAAAGATTGATAAAAAGGGTGACCAAGATGACATTATAAGCAGAAGGAGCATCCACCACTAGGAAGGGATCATATTAGTTTTCTGGCTCGGTTTCATCCCCAGGGTAAGAGGCAGAGAGATTTGTCCTAAGGGATGCACCATGTGTTCGACAAACCCAAACAAAGGGGTTGCTACATCTTCAAACTGTGCATTCCCGAACTGCATCTGCCCAAAGGCTTCTTGGAAGAGAATGTTAACATAACTTTTCGAGTCCATCAGAACTTGAGCCACCTCATAATTCGCAAGCAAGACCCTAATTACCAAGACATCAGTGTGAGGCAAAAGAATACCTTGAAGGTATTTAGGTCTAAAGTATATCCAGGGTGTGTTCTGGATGGCCCGGTCTTCCCCAATATATAGCCAAACTTTCCATCATGCGAGCATAAGATTTTCGAGCTTTGTTAGAGTCTTCATCAGTGGGCCCTCCTACAATAACATTAATAACCCTTATAGTGGGGGTGTCACCCAGAGCAGCTAACGCCCCTTTGCTGACTGATCCTTCCTGAGAGATGACTTCAGGATTGGTTTGCACTAGCCCCATTGGGGGAAGAGTTTGGGGTCTTTTGTTATAAGGCCCGGGACGAGTAACATTAGATCTGTGACCTCTCCTTGCTCGTCCTCCCAACTGTAGTTGTAAGTGCAGGTAACTTGCTCTGATACGCTCTAGCTTTCTCTGCAACTTGAAGCAATGGTCATTGGTATGCCCGTAATTCGTATGATACTGATAGAAGAACGGAGTTGGGGGATTATGAGGAACCCCTCTGTGTCCAACAGGGGCGCTGAAGGACACAATACTGATCGTATACTTCCATTTTATGCTCCTTCCTTGTCCTTGGGAGGGGTAAGGCCTTAGTGGCCATAACTCGAAGGGGAGGATGAGGATGAGCTCCCAACATTGGGGGTCAAGGACGGGGCACCTCGGGAAAAAAATATGTTGTATATTCCCTTCTAGAGGACCCCCGCTGAACAGGAGGAGGATTCCTCTCTGCGGGAGTGGAGGCAGGCTTCTTCTCTGCCTTTCTCACCTTTAATCCTTCCTCTTCATTAATATACTCTTCAGCGTGACCAAGTAACTCTTCATAACTAGTGGTTGATTTTCTCAGCAAGGAACTGAGGAAGGATCCTTCCTTCAACCCATGAGGGATAGCAACCCTCAAGAAGTCACATATTATCGAGGGTATCTCCCAAGAAGTAGTAGTGAAACGGTGTATATAACTTCTTAGGGATTCAGATAACTCTTATTTCAAATGAAGTAAAATAGAGGCATCATGCTTATAGGTTTTACAACTAGCAAACTGCTTAAGAAAAACTCTCTTCAAATCAAGCCAAGAAGGTAATAGAATCAGGAGGTAGAGATTTGTACCATCTCTGAACGGAGGATGCCAAGGTGATGCGGAAAGCCCGACACTTAAGGGCGTCGATATAGCAATAAAGGGCAGCGGACCCTTCAAACTAAGATAGATGCCCATCTGAATCAGAAGTGTTGTTATACATCCCTACTTGGGGGGGGGGTCTAAAAATGTATCGATGGTCGCTCCAGCACTATGTCCTCAGTGAAAGGACAAGGCTCATAAGGTTCTGGTGCCTTCGTGGAATGACTCTCCCCCTGGTCCTCTCATCTCGCTAGCAACATCAGGAAAGGATACTGATACACCCCCCTTCTCCAGGCAATATCCTAGTTTCTTAGGGGCTAGGCGGAGGAATATGAGAAGGTCCTTCAAGTGGTGGCTCCCTTTGAGAAGGCTCATCAAAATGGGGATGAAGATATCTCGTCCTCTTTTTTCCCTCACCAAGGCTTCACATACTGCCATGTCCACCAGAGCCTTTGGACGACAACAAAGTGATGGGGGTCTCCTCCGCAGAGGAAGCTGCAGGAGGAGGTATCTCTTGTAGATGCATCTCAACGTCTTGTTCAGCCAGAAATGTTCCTATAGACGACGTCAACTGATGCGGCTCAGATTTTCTGCCTCTTCTAAATGAAGGTGTTGAAGAGGATTGGGGTTCTCTCTGTTGGGAGTATGGGTAATACAATCAAAGTCCCACATTGGTAAAACATAAAAAAGATCATGTACTTATAAGATAAAAAGATATCTCCATTGGTATGAGGCCTTTTGGGTAAAGCCAAAAAATAAAACTATGAGGGCTTAGACCCAAAGTGGACAATATCATGTAATTATAGAGATATATAAATTTTATAGGCACTAACAATTGGTATCAGAGCAATGGTCCATGTCAAGCCATGAACCTTGAACGAAGAGTGGAGCTCTCATGTCCGGATCAAGAGAACCAGACACCAGGCAGGAAGTCCAGTTGGGTCGGGAGGACCGAATAACTGACAGGAAGTCCAGTAGGGTTAGAAGGGCTGGACAATTGACAGGAAGTCCAGCTGGGTCAGGAGGACCAGACAGTTAGCAAAAAGTCCTAGTGGGTTGAGGATCAGACATCAAGCAGAGGAAGTCCTTAGAGGACAAATACACTTGAGGGGGGCTCAATGTGGTCCTTCGTTTGAGGGGAAGATTGTTGGGAGTATGAGCAATACAATCAAATTCCTACATTGGTAAAATATGAAAAAGATCATGTGCTTATAAGATAAAAACATATCTTCATTGGTATGAGACTTTTTAGGTAAAACCCAAAAATAAAACCATGAGGGCTTAGGCCCAAAGTGAACAATATCATGCAATTGTGAAGATATATGAATCTTATAGGCACTAACACTCTCCGACCGCAATAGTAAATAAAAGGATGATGACAAGAGATTTAACGTGGTTTGGAATTCAAATTTCTACTCCACGGATGAAATCTAGAGTGAGCTCTGGTGCTAGACACCTTTACTACAATTTCTCCTTCTCGAAAGTACCTCCAGAGGTGGAGAAACCTTTTATAGAGTGGAGTTTATACAAAGTAAAAGGAATAATATATAAATGATTCTCCCTCGATCTTGCCCCGCTAAGGATACTCCCTTTTCCTTGCTAGTCCACCTTATGATCCCTCTCTTCCAATTTGTATCTCGGGATGAAGAAGAAATTAAGGCATCTCATGGGGCCCCTCTCCTCTGAAGTAGTGAGTCTAGATAGAAAAAATCCTCCCCCTCTTCTTTTGTCTTCCTTTCTTTTATATCTGCTGTTATTGAAGCCAACTGTTGTGTAACAAACTATTCGGATCATCGTCCATGTGGAGGGTAATGCAGGTTCAAGGAATCATATTGTTTGTCGTTAGCAAATATACGCTATCAGGAACCTTTTGTGGGGCCCCACGAGATGCCTTGGGTGGTTATGAGATATAACAAACTTTTTATTTGTTGTGGGAGTCCTTCTTTCATTTTACCCATATGTCATTCCTTCAATCAACCATTCTCGCTACTTTCCCGACTCAATCCTTCTCTTCGAGTCACCATTTCTCTAGTTTGGTTCATTTCCCCGAGTCGTGATTCGATGTCATTCTAGCCATCCAACTGTGTGTTTCTAGCTCAACTTGGCTCCCCAAGTTGCAACCCCCTCAGCTCGGCTTAACCTTCCGAGCTAAGTCCCACTTGACTCGAATATCTATCCCGAGTTGTATTCTTATTCATCTGATCTTACTCTCCAAATCACAACCCTTTATTCTTTCTTCCTCTATTCCCTAAGTCGGGTTACGACAGTATCATTACTTGAGATTATATGTTAATCTTAATATTTGCCTTAAGTGACAATTTAATTGTCTACTCGAAGTTTTAATCAGAATCTTCTACTTTAGCATGTAAACCTATTGACTATAGATAATTCGGTTTATGAAACATGACTAGAAAAACGACTGATTAAAAATCACTACAATAAAAAAAGGTAATACACAACACTTAAAAGACATTGCTTTTTATGAAAAATATTGTTGTTTTTAGTTAACAACGCTTTTAGCGTAAAACATTGTCTTTTTTTTTTAATTTATCATAGACAATGCTTTTTGCAAAATCGTTGTGTATTAGTATTTTTTCTTTGGGTCAAAGACAACGATTTTTAAATAATGTTATCTTTGTCTTTTTATTTATTTATTAGAAACTATTTGGATTATCCATTTATTGAAAAGTTAATTAACATTATATGGTTATATATATATAAACCCTAAACTCTATGATTTATTTCCCTTATTCCCCTGTGCGATCGTGCCCTATTACTTTTTCCACCGTCGCTCTCCTCTTCCTCGCTCGATCGTGCACCGATCGTCAGTCATCTCTATCAACATCTCCACCACGAGATCGAAGTGCAGGACGCCCCTCCTGCTGGCCACCACACCGACCAGTCGCCGCTCCACCGTCACTCCCGCTCGTGCGCCGTAGCTTCGCCCCCATCCCCCATCCCCCTCGACCGCACGACGATCGCCGCCCCACGGCCAATGTTGACGCCATCTTCTCTTTCAACCACGCGCAACGACCGATGGTCATTTGCCCCTTTCGATCGCACACCTATTCGATCATCGCGAGCTCGACCTCATTTATGTCGGCTAGTTATGTTGGTGCAATCGGCCCAGGTCACGATTGACCAGGACTCGAGTTTGACTCGAGTGATGTTTTGATGTTTGACAAAGTGTTTGACATTGATGTTTGACATTGATGTCGGTTAATATGTTTTGGAGAGATTGTTTATACAATCGACCCAGGTTATAATTGACCAGACTCGAGTTTGACTCGAGGGAGACTTTGGTGGTTGACTAGGGTTGACCATGTGTTTATGGGAAAGTCCAAGTCATGGGTACTTGGCATGGAAAGTCCAAGTGGGACACTTGGCATTTGGGAAAGTCCAAGTCTTGAGTACTTGGCATGGGAAGTTCAAGCATGAGTCTTGGCAAATGAGAAGTCCAAGCATGGGTCTTGGCAAATGGAAAGTCCAAGCATGGTCTTGGCATGGAAAGTCCAACATGGGTTGGCAAGGGAAAGTCCAAGCTTGAGTCTTGGTATTTGGGAAGTCCAAGGGGATTGATATTGGCGGCGTAAAGTCCAAGCGGAGTCTTGGCGGCGTAAGTCCAATGTGCCTTGGCGGTGAACACACCGTTAGCATGACATAGCCGATGGAAGCACCGGGAAGCTAGCGCGATGGATGAACAAGTCATGGATGACTTGGAGGGATCCGAGAGGCGTGAGGCTGATGGAGGTGGCTAGAAGGCTTAGGTCTAGGCTAAGGGTGGTCTAGCAAGTATGGGGGCACCATACTTGGGTTAAAACCTCATTCTTGAGGTTGGCAGTCGACTGGCATTATGGCGGTTCATTGAGTCCGCCAGAGTCGACTCGGTTCGACCGCTGCTTTAGAGAGCTCAGCGGCGATCATCGCTCATGGGAAGCGATCGTGATGACGGCAGCCGATCCGCCGAGATGGCGATGCCGCGGTCGAGTGCGAGCAGACGCTCCGTAGCCGATCGGCGGTCGACTACGGCGTTAGCGACCGCCAATGTTGGCGATCGGTGGTGAGAGTCTCGTTGGAACTTGTCCAACGTGGATTGAGCCGTTGTCTCACATCTACGATGTTAGCGGTCGGGTGATTTATGGCGGTCATCGCTAGCGGAAAATCGACCGACGCGAGATAAAAGGAACCTGTTCGTGGAGATTGCGGCATCCGTTCTTGGGGAGCTTTCTTGAGGCGATTTGAAGGCGATTTGCGAGTGCATTTCAGGGGCCCTTCAACCTCATCCAAGCAACCAACAAGCAAAGCGCTCAAACCCTAGTTTTGTAAAGTGTTCTTTACATTTCCTTTGTATTTGCTTGTATTTCCTTAGATTATTGTTGTAATCTTGTGTACGAGGTTTCTCCGCCTCCGACTTGTTGTCGAGAAGGAGTTTATTGATTAGTGATTGCATTGGCGTCGCTAGAGCTCATTAGAGCTCGATCCGTGGAGTAGGAACCGTTACGGTTCCGAACCACGTTATATGCTTGTGTTGTGATCGTGTTGTGATTGTGTGTCTTGTTATATTTATTTGTTATTACTATTCCGCTGTGCTAACAAGATTGTAGACGATCGAACGCGAAAGAATTCCATCTACGTACGGTATCACGCTATTCACCCCCCCTCTAGCGGGCATTCAATTCCAACAAGTGGTATCAGAGCCTGGTGGCTCTTCAATGGATTAACAACCGGGAGCAATACGCTAGAGGGTAAAGATGGAAGTCCAAGATCAATTAGGATGGGACATCAACACACCGGTCCCTTATTCATTCTATGGACGAGAAGGATTCAATTCTTGGAAGGCGAGAATTGAAGAGTTTTTGATGATGAGAGACCTTGAGGAATGGTCCGCCTTGATGGAAGGATTTGAGTATCCTAAGGGACCAAAGGGAGGGTTTCTCAAGAAGAAGAAATGGAGTGAGGAGCAACTCCGGCAATTCGAGAAAAATAAGAAGGTAATCAAATTTATATTTGATCTAATTCCAAATGAATTTTTGTGTAGCTTAGGTGAATGCATGGATGCTAAGGAGCTATGGAGCGATTTGGCAAAGCTCCATGAAAGCCCATCAATGGTCCAAGAGGAAGAGACCGAAGAGGCTAATGCATCATCCTCGCAAGGAAGTGAGGATTTGGAGGTTGATAGGGAATCAACTTCCGGATCGGTAGAAGAGGTGGAAGAAGTGGAAGAAGTATCCACTTCTAGAATTGAGGAGGAGAGACCATCCTCAACACCGGAGCAATACCAAGAAGCTTCGACATCCGGACAAGATGAAGAAGCCCAAAATTTAACTCCGGCACCTACCACCGAACTAGGTAACTCAAACACATCAATCTCAAATAAAAATAAAATTATGTGTTTTGAGTGTAGGGAATTTGGGCATTACAAGAGCAAATGCCCAAAGAAGATTAGGAAAGCTCCACCGGCTCCAAAAGTTAAGGATGCTGGTTCCCCAAGTATCAAGAGCAAGGAGCACATCATATGCTTCAAATGCAATGCAAAAGGACATTATCGGAGTCAATGTCCTAGGGGGAAGAAGAAGGAACAAGTTGAAGCATCACAAGTAGGGGGAGCCTCTAGGGCAAACCCTAAGGTATATTTAAACAATGCTCATTACTTAAATTTCAGTAAAAAGCATGCTAGAAATAATTTTAGCAATCTTGTTATTTATCACAAAGAGCATGTTAGACATAAGGAATTTTGTCTAGGAGCTAAAAGTATTCACTTAGATAATAGGAAGAAATTTGGGACTAATGTCCCTAAAAACAATTTATCTAAGGACAAACCTAGGCCAAATGTCCCTAGAAAAACCATACCTAGGGAATCAATTAGGAAAATACAAGATCATCTAGGTTTTAACCCTAAATGGACTAGGCATATGCCTAGGAAGTCCAATGCCCATAATCTAAATCAAAACTCTAAAATTGGGCAATTAGAAAAGGAAAATCAAGTCTTGAGGTCAAGGCTTGAAAATTAGAAAAGACCCTCAACATTATGCAAAATCAATTTAAAGGGTCTAATGATCAAAGTCAAAGGTCCAAGAGTCAAAGTCAACACCAAGGACCTAAGAGTCAAAAGTCAACCAAAGGCAAGCAAGGTTTGGGTCACAAACCTAAGCCCAAGGTGGCTTATCATAGTGTCCCATTAGATTATGGAACACTAACTAGGTCTAGGAAGACCAAGGTCAATAGGGAAGTCATCCCTAGAGTTGACCAAAGGATATGCCTAGTGGCTAGGGTTTCTAGGAAACCTAAGGTGGCCACTAAGAAGGTTGTTAGGGAGGCAATCCCTAAGGTTAACCTAGGCAAGACCCAAATGACCAAGGCTAATAAGCCTAGGAAGGTCATTAGGAAGGTATCTAGGGAAGTTATCCCTAAGGAATATCTAAGTAACCCTAGGAGTTCAAATCGTTTTTGGGTTCCTAAGAGCGTGATTGATTCACGCTAAGATGGGTTTAGCATGATTGGATGGGTAGTTAACTCAACCATAACAAAGGTGACATTTTAGGTTATTTTCAAGGTTATGGTTACCTTGAAAATATATTTGAGTTTTTAATCCTAAAAGATTTTAGGATATGCCAATATTAATTATGAAGTTTGATAAAATGATCATTTTGGCACAATTTAGGTTTAGAGGTTAGTGTGCCATTTTGGGTTTTTGACACACTAGGGAGATTAGGTTAATATGACAAAATATGTTTAGCCCAACAAATGACAATTAATATTAAAATTTAGGTGTTATTATACCTATATATTTTATATGCCATGACTTGTTTGCCATATGCCATGACATGACATCATGTTTACTTTTATCATCTAAATGTCATGATCATGCTTAAGATTAAGGTATTAAATGTCATGTGTTTTTAGATTTCATCATATGCCATGACATCATGATCATTGGCCATGATGTGTTTTTCTATCATTATGCCATGATCATTTTCATGCATCTAAATTGATTAAAATTGATTTAAGGACTATGACATGACTTGGAGTCCCATTTATAAGGGAATCAAGTAGAGTTGCCTTAGAAAAATGCATGAAACCCTAGTTTAGGGAGAACAAAACCCACATCTCACATCTAATTGACATGTATGTGTATTTATACACCCTAGATACATGTGAGATGCTAGGATATGAGTTGAGTTCAAGGTGCATAGTTTTTGCATCTAGATGAACTAAAACTCATCTAATTTTATTGGTGGATCATTGGGAAAGCTTGTGTACAAGTCATGTACACAGAGCCCAAGGAATATGATCCAAAATAAGGTTTTGAAAATATTTTAAAATCATTTTGAAAAACCTTGGTGAAGTCTATCTTTTGATAGCAATCACCATTGATGAAGTTGATACAAAATAGGGCCAAGACATTGAAAATTTCAATGGTTTTGAGTTTTGTATCAAACTCACTATTTTATGGGTAAAATTTTTTTCAAACATTTTTCACCTATTGTTTTGGTCATAAGTATTATACGTATCAAATTTCGTGATTTTTCGATGTACGTATAATTATTTATGAATTTTTGAATTTCGTTCTGATAGTTGAAATTGAATTTATTACCGATCGCCACTTGATGGCAATGATCGATGAGAGTGTGATCGACGATTCGTCGTCTCAGTTGCCAGTCTATTTCGGGTTAACAAGGTTTGTTTAGCCCGTGTTCAAATATGGTAAGGTTCCTAACCACTCCTAACCCTAGGATATGCTTTGGGAAGCATTATGAAGGGTGAAAATCCATTGGATATGGATTAGGAGTTGTGTTAGGTCAAAGTATCAAATTTAGGGTGAGTAAAAGTTCTATGTTGAACTTAGAACCTTAATTTTGATGGTTTAGAGTTCCTATTGGCTTAGGGGCTTTCCAAGGACATTGTTGGTGCAATGGTCAAGGGGGAGCAAGCCTTTAGGAGAGGTATCCATCTTGGGATGATGGATGTTTTTATGGAGAATGTTATCAATTGAAAATTGATGGGTGTTTGATACCCAATTTGAAAATTGGGAGAGTGAGATAGGAGTGTCTCTCTTGAGTGATATGGGACTTATCACTAGGAAGATGGTAGACATCCTAGGTATTTTTGATCAAGGGGGAGATTGTAAGATCTCATTGGGACATGAGACATTGACCTCCTTGGAGATAAAACCTTTTTGATGTTAGTCAAAAGGGAGAATGTTTGGGGAGAACATTTTATTTTTTCACTTGAATGTTTAGGGAAGAACATTTGGTGAGTGTTTACCAATTTGGGATAATTGGTAAGGGATTTGAGTTAGTGTTCTAACTCATGATTTGATTGTTTTTGTCAAACATCAAAGGGGAGATTGTTGGTGCAATCGGCCCAGTCACGACACGGACTCGAGTTTGACTCAGTGATGTTTTGATGTTTGACAAAGTGTTTGACATTGATGTTTGACATTGATGTTGGTTAATATGTTTCAAGAGATTGTTTATACAATCGACCCAGGTTATAATTGACCAGACTCGAGTTTGACTCGAGGGAGACTTTGATGGTTGACTAGGGTTGAC
Organism: Wurfbainia villosa; assembly: GCA_025175895.1. NCBI lineage: Eukaryota > Viridiplantae > Streptophyta > Magnoliopsida > Zingiberales > Zingiberaceae > Wurfbainia > Wurfbainia villosa. The sequence continues at coordinate 7,867,213 of CM046007.1, forward strand.
CATGTGTTTATGGGAAAGTCCAAGTCATGGGTACTTGGCATGGAAAGTCCAAGTGGGACACTTGGCATTTGGGAAAGTCCAAGTCTTGAGTACTTGGCATGGGAAGTCCAAGCATGGGTCTTGGCAAATGAGAAGTCCAAGCATGGGTCTTGGCAAATGGAAAGTCCAAGCATGGTCTTGGCATGGAAAGTCCAACATGGGTTGGCAAGGGAAAGTCCAAGCTTGAGTCTTGGTATTTGGGAAGTCCAAGGGGATTGATATTGGCGGCGTAAAGTCCAAGCGGAGTCTTGGCGGCGTAAGTCCAATGTGCCTTGTCGGTGAATACACCGTTAACATGACATAGCCGATGGAAGCACCTGGAAGCTAGCGCGATGGATGAACAAGTCATGGATGACTTGGAGGGATCTGAGAGGCGTGAGGCTGATGGAGGTGGCTAGAAGGCTTAGGTCTAGGCTAAGGGTGGTCTAGCAAGTATGGGGGCACCATACTTGGGTTAAAACCTCATTCTTGAGGTTGGCAGTCGACTGACATTATGGCCGGTTCGACTGCCAGGAGTCGACTCGAGTTCGACTGCCGTTTAAGAGCTTTTAGGGCTCGGCGATGACCGCTCATGGGAGCGATCGGTGATGTCGACGGCAATGATCGCGCAAGGATGGCGATCATTGCCCGGTCGAATGCGAGCAGAACGCCCGTGAGCCGATTAGGCGTCGACTACGAGCGTTAGCGATCGCCGCCAATGTTGGCGATCGGCCCGGTGAGAGTCCCGTTGGAACTTGTCCAACGTGGATTGAGCTGTTGTCTCACATCTACAGTGTTGGTAGTCGACTGGTGATTTATGACAGTCGACTGCTAGGCGGAAATCCAGCCCGACGCGAGATAAAAGGAAGCTGTTCGTGGAGATTGCGGCATCAGTTCTTGGGGAGCTTTCTTGAGGCGATTTGAAGGCGATTTGTAGGGCATTTCAGGGTCCTTCAACCTCATCCAAGCAACCAACAAGCAAAGCGCTCAAACCCTAGTTTTGTAAAGTGTTCTTTACATTTCCTTTGTATTTGCTTGTATTTCCTTAGATTATTGTTGTAATCTTGTGTACGAGGTTTCTCCGCCTCCGACTTGTTGTCGAGAAGGAGTTTATTGATTAGTGATTGCATTGGCGTCGCTAGAGCTCATTAGAGCTCGATCCGTGGAGTAGGAACCGTTACGGTTCCGAACCACGTTATATGCTTGTGTTGTGATCGTGTTGTGATTGTGTGTCTTGTTATATTTATTTGTTATTACTATTCCGCTGTGCTAACAAGATTGTAGACGATCGAACGCGAAAGAATTCCATCTACGTACGGTATCACGCTATTCACCCCCCCTCTAGCGGGCATTCAATTCCAACAAGTTAGTCGCCACTTTATCGGCTTGCCTCCCAGCTGCGGTATGTCATTGGCCAGTCAAAGGGAAACATCCGATGCTGTTGATGTGATGCTTCGTCGGAGCGACGCATGACTACAACTCGACCACATGCTACCCTCCTTCCTGGCTTCGCCAGTACGCAACCACCGTTGCCTTCCTCTCGACCAAAGCGACGCTCATCGGTCGGTGACATCGCTAGCACCAAAACCATCTCCTCCGACGGTATATTAATTAACCTTATATGGTGATTAAGTTAATTAATCTTGATTTTAATTAAGTATAATAAATTCTTATATGATTAAGTTGATTAATTAGTTGGTCTTTTAGGATTTGATTAAGATTATTGATGAGGGTGATTGATTTAAATGAGTAGTTAATCAACATATAATTAATTAAGGTTTTCGTTAAATAGTAACTAACTGATAAATATTGGATTAGTAAGTGATTAATTAACTGATTAATAATAAATAAATAATTATTTAAGTGAATGCTGAAATAATTATAATTAATAAGTCCAAGATCAAGGGATTAATATATATATGTTTGATTCTATATGAATATTTTCTTTTTTTATTAATGACATGATATTTATTTTTTATTAAAATTGTAAGGAACATGATGCTACTGAAGCGTAACGTCGATATTATTGTACAGAAGAGGTTGGATGGACGAGCGTAACAGGTAAGTCATAATTTAATGATTTTTTTCATATGTGTACATTATTTATTCCTCTAATTTTTGTGTTTTATTTAATGAATTTTTGTCATGAATGAATATGTTTTTTAATCTTGATTCTTTTATTTTCTTGAAAATCTATAGTTGTTCACTATTAATCGAGCACTTTGGTCCAGAAGTTGATATATCTCTGCATTGGTAAATATATATGAAACCTAGTTCAAAATGCATGAGATATAGTTCTTTTACATTTATCGAGTGGTTTGAAGCAGTAGCTTTCAGTTTGTCTTTGAACGTGAACACAATCTTTGTCTTGAATGTACTTTTTATGGAAGTTCACTAGGGAGGACATATATTCTTTGTGTTGAAAATTAACCACATAGTAGTTTCTCTAGGGATTACTAAATGTGCTCCTAAATGAAAATCTTATATATGGGGCATAAAATAACTCTGTCCATTATTTCAACAAAAGACAGTTCAATGACTTTATGAAAACTTGAAGTATCTCGAAGAATTGAAGTATATTTTGTCTTGAACTATTTGATTTATTTTAGGATTTCGTGAGTATCCATGGTTGTTTTGAGTTTGTGATATCTTAACTTTGACATATTCTCCTCAAGATTTAAAAGATTCGTGAGTATTCGTCTTATACTATTGCATAAAAAGACTTAAAAGATTCGTTCTTTACCTTCGAATTTAACCACATATGGTTTAGGATGTATAATTGCCCCTTGGATAACCTACTTGAATTTTTTTAGAAAATTTTCAACTTAGATTAACATTGTGTATTTACTATGGCTCTTATGAATAAATTTGTTAAGTATATGTGCAAGGCTTATATTGATCATTTTAATTATAATGTAATAATTTTTTTTCCTTGCAGATGAATGTGGAAAGAAATTAAAAGTGAGATTTTTATTTTGCCAAAGATACTCATATATTCGAGAAGATGCAATCCAAGAAGCAAGATAGGTTGGAACTAATATGCATGTTTAGTACTGCTTTTGTAAACTTAACTTGGATTCAAAGTCTATGGATTATGCCTTCGCACTTTCTATTTTTTCATTATTTATCGATTACGACATATTTATGTTTCAATTGTAAAAAGATTGATTTGTTGTACTTTAATGATTTTTTAATTGATGCTATTTATAAGAGTTTAATTAAGTAGTTCATCGTGTAATATAATAGACAACGATTTTATAGATTCAAAAGACAACTGTTTTTATTTGTTGATAAAAAGTAATATTTCATTCCAAATGACAATGCTTTTTATCTATTGCAAAAAGTGTTGTTTATGCTAAAAAGACAACACTTTTAATCCGTTGCAAAAGCGTTGTCTTTGCAAAAATAAAATAAAATACTTTTTATCCATTGCAAAAACGTTGTCTTTGCTAGAAAGACAATGAATAAAAAGTATTGTCTATGACCTTTTTTTCTTGTAGTGAATGAATGGATTCTAGTTAAAAAAGAAAATTAAAAGAATTTACATATTTAAAGATTATTTACTAGTTGATCCATTTTTGTTTAGTATAGAAATGAATGGTGAGTATAAGAGATATGAGACATGCTCTTAACATATAATGGTCATATTGAGAGATTAGAGATGTTCATATTGATGTAAACAATTTAATCTAGGTAAATTGCAAAATATTGATGTATCTTAGAGAACGACTGTGTGACACCGAGAGAAATAACTGTGTCAAATGGAGTGGTTATGTGGCATATGTTGAGTGACTAAATAAAGTGTAATAACTTTCTTAGCGATGATCACTCAATGAGCAATTATGTAAGGTGTAACAATTTTTTTAACATTGATTGCTCCGTATGTTTGCTGTCGCACGAATTATTTTTCTAAAAGTATGAATTTGATGTTGTTCAATTAGTCTTTATGACTATTAATCTCTGTTCTATTAGTCTTTGTGACTATCTAGTCTCTGTGTCTAGTGATCTCTATTAACTGATTTTTGTGATCATTTATCTTTATGATATAACTTGGACAAGTGGAAGATGTAAATATTACTGTGCATTGTTGCACGTAACGTAGGAGATGAAAGGTCTCCTACATTTATATGAAGTAATTGTTGCTCATGAGTTTTGGCTGCGCACACGTTGTGCATCCAACACATTATTGCATTAATGTGCAATGGAGATGAAAGGTCTCTGTCCAAGATTATAAGAAGAGGACAAAGATGATGGACAAAGGAATCGAAGGATTGTTGAAATTTGGTTTGTAAAATAAGAAGAGCTTTTTGATTTTGTAATTGTTCTTCGGACAACGAGCAAAGATTGCAGAATCTCCTTCTTCGCAGAATAATAAATATCAAGGCATCTTCAGTGGAATCTGGAAGTTGTTAACCGTTCTTTTTTGATGTTCATACAATTTCATAATCTTACCCACAAATACAATGCATCATATAAGATCCTTAGGGTGCATTTGATTGGGGGGGGGGGGGGGGGTTTATTGATCAAAAAAATTTTTGTTTGATTTAGGTTATGAATAATTACTTGATAATTGTTCATTATCTGATTATGAACAAAAATCTTTTTTGCGGGATCGAAAAATCTTGGAGAACCAAAGTTTTTGTTGATTCCCAGAATTAAGGATTTTTTTTTCAATATTACCCCTGACAATATATTAAATGTCAATTTGTCAAAACGCCATCGCCGCCGCCACCGCTCGCTGGCCGCCACGCTTGCCGTTACTGCCGCCATCGCCGCCGCCGCTTCGCCGCCATCGCTGCCGCCGCCACCGCTCGCTTCACCGCCTCGCCGCCGCTGCCGCCTGCCGCCGGGCTTAGTCGCTGCCATTGCCGATCGATCGCTTCGCCGTCGCTGTGGCCGACGATCGCCGTTGTGCGCCGACGGCCGACCACCGCCGTTGCCGCGGCGGCCACGATTATCGCCGCCGACCGACCATCGCCGCTGCCGAGACCATCACCGTCGGCCGATCCGCCGGCCGATCGTTGGTCGGGCCACCGCCATCGCGGCCGGTCGGCATCGCCATCGCCGATCATCGCTGTCGTCGTCATTAATATTTCCGTCATCGTCGTCGAATTGATTGAGCAAAAGACAAAGGATAATTTAGTAAAATGTTAAACTAAGTTATATATTAAAACCTCCAACCAAATAAGATTTTTATCAAAAATTATACTTTATTCTAATATTATATTTTATTTTTTGATAATCACATAACCAAGATTATATATGATTATTTGAACATATAAGAAATTCTTATGTCTAGCATGCCTACTCTAAAGCCTTCCATTTATATTCACATGCTTCTCCTCCTCCTCCTAGCTAGTTATTACTTTTCTCGGTAATTTTTAGCTTTGAAACGACTAATATGTCAAATTAATACTCTATAGATATAGTTAATTAGCTATATAAATTTTGCAACTCTTGAGATGTAAATTCTTTATCAATTTAATTTTCTATTGCAAAAAATCAAATTAAAGTACTTTTTCTAATTATCATTTACCACATGAAAAAAATATATTAAAGTGATAGAAATAGCTCCAAAGCAATTAAATAGTTTTCATCAAATACAGCTTAAGGGGATTAAAGTTACTCTAAACTTCTGCATTAAAAATGATGAAATCTTTTATTTCAAAAAAAATTAATGATGATCAATTTATGACCGTATTAATATTTACATACAGTGAAAAATAGATATCTCCAATGATATTTGATTTTGCTTATTTTATATTTTTATACAGCATTAATCTTTCTATTTTGTTCGTAAAAATGATTAAAATTACTCTAAACAGACTATATAGAGATATCTTAAATAAAAAATTATAAGTAAAAAAAAACAAATTTTTTTAAAAAAATACGTTAATAATTAAATAGGGTTTTTTTTTTTGTTGTTTTCTGCCTTTATTCAAACCAACGGCGCAGACTTCAACAAATCTAGCAACTTCTGACTCTAGTCCGCATTTTTATAAAATAAAATAAATTAAATTTTAAAAAAAATAAGCGCCGACTTTTTATTTATTTTCATACGGTTCTTGTTCTCGCCACGTCTCCTCCGCGAGCCGACGCGTCGCCCATCGTCGACACGCGTACTGCCAAAATGGAACCTTGCGGGCTAAGCACCTTCCCGATCGATCATCCGCTTTCTCTATAAAAGTTTCAATCTTCCATCTTCTCCTGCATCACTCACCCTATCCGTCCATCTTTGCTGACGTTTCCCAATTCCAACCACTCCGCCGCCTTCGATTGCCTCCGGCAAGTTGCATCCTTTTTGTTTCTTGCCCATGGAGAAGGACGCCAAGGTAGTAGACGCCCACGTCGACGCCGCAGAGCAGGCCAAGTGGGGAACCAGGCAGATGGGCCCGCCGGCGGAGCCGTCGGCGCACCCGGAGAATCAGCGCGCGGCGCTGTGGACGCTGCGAGGCGACGACGAGCGTCCCCCCTACGTGCTCGACTTCGAGCCGGTGAGCCGGACGGCCGGAAGCCCCATGGAGAGCATCCTCGACTACTTCAACTCCTGGGCCAAGAAGGCCGAGGACCTCGCGCACAACATCTGGCACAACTGTAATCGATCGAATCGATACGATTTATCTTCTTCTTTTTTTTTAATGAATATTTCAGGCGAATGATTCGTACGATCTGTGCCGTAACTAATTCGCAGTGATGACGGCGCCTTCGAAGACAGAGGCGGCGATGGGAAAGCTCAGCCTCACCGCGAAAGCCTTGACTGAGGGTGGATTCGAGTCGCTTTACCGGCGGACCTTCCACACCGACCCCAACGAACGGCTCAAGAAGACCTTCGCTTGCTACCTCTCCACCGCCGCCGGGCCCGTCGCCGGGACCCTGTACATCTCCACGGCCAGCGTCGCCTTCTGCAGCGACCGGCCCCTGTCCTTCAGGGCGCCTTCCGGTCAGGAAACCTGGTGCTACTACAAGGTTTATTATACGAATCGATCGATTGATAAGCTCCTTCCATGGATCAAAATCGACTTAATTCTTTATCCTGTTGGTAAATGCTTGCAGGTGATGATCCCGCTGGGGAAGGTGGCGAGCGTGAGTCCGACGACGTTGGGCGGAAACCCGACGCAGAAGTTCATACACGCAGTGACGGTGGATGGGCACGAGTTCTGGTTCATGGGGTTCGTCAACTTCGAGAAGGCGGCGGATCATCTGCTGAGCGCGGTGGCAGAGTATGCGGCGGCGTCGGGTGGAGCTCAGCCTGGGATCGCGCAGAGCGTCGGCGTGTAGAAGCATCAATCGATTTAGTTGTGTTTCAGTTGGTTTTGCTGTATATGAATTCTGTTGTTCATTGTCGTTGTGGCATTCGCTGGTTCTTGGTTTGAATTGCAGTAATGAGGAACAGAGCATCAGTTTTAGTTATTGACAGGATCCAATCACTCGGTTCTAATAAGGTTGTAATGAAATGGAAAGTAATTTTGATTATATTATAATATTTGGATAAGAATTAGATGTAATTTTGAAATATAAAGATAATTATATTTTTTTATTTGGTATTTATTATAAGGATGATAATGATCGATCGTCGATAACGACGAGTGACGATGACACGATCAATTGTCAATGGAATATATTTGTTATATCAATAAATAAAATATATAATTTTAAATCCTATTATTTTAGAAAGGATATTTTTTTTAATTTGGAATTAATAATTTTTTTCCGAATCTTTGAAATTTATTTATTAAAATTTTATTAAATATTAATTTTTTTTGAATATAAAATTTTAGATGATTATTTGTGATTATTGTTTATCATTTTTATCGATGATTCATTATTCGTCGATCATCATTATCGATCATTATTGTTGATATTGATTATTTTTATTTATCGTCGGTCATCATCATTATCGATCGTCAATTATTATTGTCAATTATTATCGTTAATTATTATTATCGATCGTTATCGTCATACGTAATTATTATAGTTATTGATGATCATTCGTTATTATTTATATATAAATATTAAATATATTTTAGAATAAATATAAATTTATAATTAATAATATAATAAAACATTAAATTAGGTTATATATTAAATTTTCGAAATAAATAATTTTCTTTTATATTATTTAGAATTTAATTTTATTATCTGATAACCAATTTAAGCATAATAATTTAAATCAAACGGATCCTTAAAAAGTTTACAATTATCTCCTTGAGCTGTGGCTATGCATGAGTTTCCATCAAGCCTTCTATTTTTAGAACATGGAAAGGGACTAGAGACTATCGCATGTAAAAAGTGTACAAATAGATAACGGATCAATCTCTCACAAAAACGAGTTTCGTTCCTCCATACGTTGATTACTAGTCTTAAGAGTCAAAGATTCATCGTGATTTACCTCTCTTACGATGGTCCAGAGACGGACTGATAGAAACCGCTAGATTGACGGTTTCAATTTTTTTGCACAAATGAATGATATCAATTGATATTCTCACAAAGGAGATTTTATGGCTAGCGTGACATCGAAGCTATATCAATAAATAAAGATTAATTTGTTTGGAGATTATAAATTATCGAGCGTGGTGGATAAACGATGGATCAAAGTCCCTTTTGCTAGCGCAATCAATATTCTTTCAGGGAAAACCGAAGCAATGAATCAAAGTCCCTTTTGCCAGTGCAATTATTCTTTCAAAGAAAACAGAAGCAATGGAAGCATTTTTCAACTGATTGTGTCCAATCAAGTAATAGTTGAGTTAGACTAAATAATTTTAATTTAAATTAGAATTATATTGTGATTACTAACAAAGTATATCAACTGTGTAAGATATTTAATAAGATATGGTAGGTGTAGTAGATGTAATATTGATCGAATACTTGGTAATTAGAGAAGTACAATGGGTGCCGATAGAGGATTAGTCGAACATTTAAATATTGACATAAAACAAGTTTAAGAAAATTTTGACAGTAATGTTTTACTCCTAAATAAAAGATTTGTGTTTCGAGTTTGAATGAATTGAATGTGAATTTAATAGACGGGGCAATCAACTAAAGAATATTCTTAGACAAAATCTTTCAACTCAGGGCAATTGACTAAAGTGAGTGAGTTTAATTAATTAGGAAGTCAACTGAATTTTCACCATGAATCAGAAGAATCATATTTTCGATTCGATAGAGGAAGACAGCAACTTTCAGATGACTAATATGATCAGATGAAATAGTCAATTGGAATCAACTTGAGTAAATTAAAGTATCCATTGCCAAGCAAAAAAAGCTTACATATACAATCATAAAAATAATCGATTGATAAAAGAGACTCACACAAAACAACGGTTTGGAGTCTTTTTGAAGACAATTTAAAGACTATAAATAAATGCTCACTCTTATTTTTTTAATCTTACTACATAATAATAAGTTTTTTCTGCCTCTAGGAGAAAGAAAAAATAATGAAAATTCAAAAGGTGATTTTTCTTACGAGTCATAAGTTGTGGGAGTAGGAACTTAGGCATCAATTTATGGATCATATGTCTTGTTATGGAGAAGACGATAATGCAAACTCGAGGTTGATTTTATTTTATTTTATTTTTTCAATTATGGGAATGTATTGAGGAGCTACTAATATGGCTTCCATGCAAGTGTCACCACTAAGAATATATTACATGTAAAACCATAGGTATACTTGTTTCTTTAGAAGATGTATTTCTCTTAAATAAGGTAGAATTATTCTCATTATCTCTTCTTGATAGATTAGTCGTAAAATATATAAACATAATTCATAATGATCGATCATGTATATATTAATGAGAACTACAATATTAAAATGTACTCCATACCATTCAAAATGACTTTTTGATACTTGTGATCTCTACCATTTAGGCTTCTCCTTGTGTTAGGAATAAATACAAATGTAACCCCTGTAATATAAAATTTGAATGTGGAAATTGGAAGAGTTGCGGTCTAACATAACCGATAAGAGCCGCTTAGATTAGCCAAGGAGACTGCCCATCCACCACACAAAGATCATCACTGATCGAGTAATTCTCTAATTTGCTTACCGATCAAAGCAAGATCTTCAAGAGATCATAGGCAAGTCATCCTTGGCTAACAAAGCAAGATCTTATCCTCATGTAAGACCTCTCTTCCGCTCTCTACGTACTCATCTCTCCGTGTGATGGTTTCGTTCGTCAAAGTCGGCACATATTTATAGCTAGCAATTAGCAATGATTTTCGAAGATATACAATATTTGATTTCACAAAATCCATTGTTGGCTTACTTTTTTTTTCATGTAGAATATATTCTAAACCCTTTTCATGGATTTTGAAAGATAAGTTGCAAAATATGCTTTCAAATTCTATCCTATACTTCTCTCTTTAAAGGTAAAAAGGCGGTCGCAAAGCAATCTCCATTTGTATTCAATATACTTGTGAAGGTCCACTCAATCTTGCTAAAGATCTCGAGAATGAACTTAAAAATGAGGGTTTTGTCTATCTCGCAATGGATCTCAAATGGAAGCTGCCCTTGAGCTGTAATTCGAGTTAAAGTGCTTTTGACCTCTAGCCAAGTTCTTCATGTTCTTTTGGCCATTATTCCATTCTACAAAAAGTCAATTCCTCCACCACTAAGCAATGTGTTTTTTGTCCATTGTGTATGCATGGGTTGACCTTGGTTGAGGATTTCAAGTGGTGGCGATTCAAAATTATATTCTTGTCTTCTCCAATCAAAAAGTTTTTGTGTCACTATTTATTTCCACTTTTCTTGTTTTCTTCTAGATATAGATAAGCATTAGATCCTTTATGAGGTGGTTATGTTCTCGACAAAACATATTCGAATGATCATACATTCTCGATGTATCTTACACTTCGTTATCATCACAAAGTAGGCGATGAATAGTTAAACATCTAAAATTGAAATATAACTCGAGCAAAGATTAACTAAAGAGTTAGATTATGAAGCAAAAAATAATAAAAATAATTAAATAATACTAACATGAGTTGTTTAAAGCAATCTTCAATTCTTACTCCCTGGCCTATAAACTCATATTATCATTCAAAAGTCTCATTATTTTTTCTCCTTTTTGGAGGTTGAAAAACCATCCACAAAAAAGCTTTTCTAGGACAATAGAAATACAAGCAATATAAACCGTGAAAGAAAAACTTGTAAGAGCTTAAATTATCTTTTATACAAAAGATTATAAATAAATTTATCTATAAAGATGATAAACAAAAACTAAAAATAAGATTAGAGCTGTAGAAACATTGCAAAATGGTAACTTTGTGGTTGTTAGACAAGCTTCCCTTGGCTCTCTATTTTTAGCCTTCCAAATAAACTTAGATAAGTTCTAACTAGCTATCTATGTAATTAAAGTCGACTCAAATTATAATAAAAACCTTGTTTACCAATTATTATATATATATATATAGTTGACTCGACTAGATAATATCGTAAGTTTATTTTTAAATTTTGTTACCTCAGCATGGAAAATAAGAAAAAGGAGCTCACCCTTGAAACTTTAGAAGCTAAAATAGTGTTGATGTGGTTACCACATATTCCTTTATGCACCTCCCTCAACACCCAAAAAAAAAAATTCCTTTGAATATAAAACCACAAATAATAAGGAATATGACAATTTATACAAAACTTATCGACTCAAAATTGTACTTAATAGCTTGATTTGTCAGGCTTTACGGAAGCCCACTTTTTTTGTTTTGTTTGTTTTGGTAACAATCAACTTGTTTACAAATAGACATAAATCTCATCCTACAATCCCACTTGGCAATTTGGATAGGAACAATTTCAATGATTACTTATAGCATTTTGCCCTCAAAATGAACTTGATGCTTACTTTTAATAATAATAATAATGATATATACCTGAGTATATCCATCCGGGAACATGAATCATTCGGGAAGAGTTTTGCATATTAGTTTCCCTAACCAAATGGCATGAAACAATTTAGACAAGACTTTAACCATGTGTACTCACTTTGAGAACATCTCTGATCCAGAACATCACGGAAATAGGTTACACAGAACTTCAACCATACACTCATTTTGGGAATATCTCTGATTGAGAAGAACCTAGAAATAGGTTATATAGGACTTCATTTACACTCACTTTGAGAGCATCATCAATCGTGAACATCCCCGAAACAAGTTAAACAAGACTCTAGTCGTGTACTTACTTTGAGAATATCCTGACCGGGAACATCTTGAAATTGATTGTACATGACTTCAGCCATATAGTTACTTGGAAAAATCCCCAAAATAGTTTGCACTCCAAGAACATCCCCACAACTCGGCACTCGTGCTATGGGAACATCCTTGAAAATATCCTTATCAAGCTAGGCTCCTCCGATTCAAATCTCCAATCATCACTAACAATTGCAACTTTGATACAAAGTTGCCAAGAATCGCTATTGACAAGACAACCTACACCAGATGTGACATGCACGAGCGTTCGGACTACATCAAGAGTATAGTGCCAGTGTTGTTGCCGCTGACACCCAACATCCTTCCACCAACTGAGCCCGTCTCGATCTGACATGGTAGCCCACATGGATAGCAAACTCTGCTAACATAAAAATGTAGGTGAATCCCTAGTCTCCATCTTAGACATGCACATGAAAGCACTCATCCATTCCATCTCCATCTCCATCTGACTTGATTGTTGGAGACATCACATCAGTCATCATTGGTGCTTACTGACACATGTTGACATGCAGGTCTCGAAGTGCAGCAAGAAGTGAAGCTTTGTCGAAAAGGAATTATACTTGTGTGAGGGAAGCACATTGCATCAAATTGGTGTCGCATGGTGGAACTGGTGTAAAGATGAAGAGGATGAGTAGAAGGTGGGTTGCGATAGATCCGCATAATCAAGGCTTGAGGAGTAGAGGCAGCCCCCTCTTCCGACTGTATTGAGGAATATGGGAGGCCCCATTTCATGGGAACAACTTACACACCTTATTAGAGCCATGCTTGTCGTCAAATGTTGAGTCTTTCTCACTATGCTGGTAGAGCATGCTGTTGGACTTTCCGAGCCGCAAAAACCGCTTTTTACATTGCGAAAACCCCGGAAGTTCGGCCACGGATCCGTGCAAAGATGTATTAAAACAAAAAAACATGTAAGTGTTTACTAAAAATCCTAGATCTACCTTAGACCTAGAAGGTGAGATTATTACCCTCGATGTGACGCCCTTCGCAAATTCCGCTCGTCCAAAAGCTTCGCCGGAACTCAAGAGCGTTAAGTGCACACTCCTCTATTGGTATCCACACAAGCAATAGGTGGAGAAAATACACCCTTGAGTGTGCTAGCACCCTATGGATGGTTCGGCCAAAGAGAGGGATGGAAGAGCAAGCTTGAGAGGAAGATGATCCAAGGAAGAAGATGAAGTTGTGTGACTCACAAAAATGAATTACCCCATCTAATGGAGTGGCCGACCACTTCAAGGCTTGGGAGGTTACATGCATGCATGTAACTCCTCCAAGAGCCAATGACTCTTGGTCTCCCTCATGAGGTGACACCACATGCTAAGTCAACATCATCATTGGCCGGCCATGCCAAGTCATCATCATGACATGACATTTGGTCAAGTCAAACTTGACCTTTCATCTTCCCTCTCAAGTCAAGTCAAACTTGACCTCTAATCTCCCATGGTTGATCAAATCCAACTATTTGATTCAAGTCAATTTAATTTAATGAATCTCTATTCATTAATTTAAATTGATTTGATGAATCAAATCTAAATTAGACTTATTCAACACTTGAATCAAATTGAGTCCAACTCAATTAGTTTAATTAGGATTACTCTTAATCTAATTTGGTTCATCCCATGAACCTAATCCTCATGGTTCATCATATGAACCTAATCTCCATCTAATTGCTCTTATGTGTGTGACCCTATAGGTTCTTGTAACATTGGCAATGTCCCTAAACCGATTTAGGAACATAAGCAATGAGCGGTATCTAGCAACACATCATTGCTACCCAAGTTACAAGAATGTTGAGCTCCAACATCACCTTTGTGACTACTAATTGTGACTCTCATAATATGTGATAATGTCCCTCTATCCTTGACATCTAGATTGACCAATCGAGGCATAGACCATGTCATCCTCGGTACAATCTATATCTTGAACTCCAAGTATACTCACTCTAATCAAATGAGCTCAATATCTCATATTGACTCATTTGGGCATGACCATGCACTTCGTGGTCTCACTCTATCAAGAATATCGATGTCACCCCCGTCATATAGGAGGGATAGATCTCATCTACATCACTCACATCCCTCCGCATAATTTGTTACATACCCAGTAATCGCCTTTATAGTCCACTCATTTACGGGTGACGTTTGACGAAGCCAAAGTATGCAACTCCTTATGTAGGGAACCATGATGACTTCAGGTCTAAGGACTATTAGTCATACTAATAGCCACATGAGAAAGTATATGACACTCATATAACGATCCATGATACTTTCTCATGGCGGGTCATTCAGTATACATTCTCCAATGCATACCCATGTGTTAACTTGATATTTTATATCCATGACTTGTGAGATCAAGTCATCGTGTTGACCTACATGCTAGTCTCTACGCATTAACATTGTCCCTGAATGTTAATACTTGACTAGGAATGATTAAGAGTAGTATTCTCTATATCATCTCATTATCGATTCAACCAATTGATTGATATAAATAAGAACCTACTACTCAAGGACATTATTATATTTAGTTATTTGGTACCAATACAAGTAAATATAATAACCATGCCTTTATAAATAGGAATATGATACAATAAAGTCCATACAACAATCATCACATGATTGACTCTAGGGCTTTCACTAACAATCTTCCACTAGCATTAGTGCCAATCACCATAGTATCTAATACCTAATGACCTAGTGTGACCATCATGCTTTTTCTGTGCCAAAGCCTTGGTTAAGGGATCTGCGATGTTAGCCTTTGTGGGTACTCTGCAAATCTTCACATCTCCTCTATCGATAATCTCTCGAATGAGATGGAAGCATCGTAGTATGTGTTTGGTCCGCTGGTGTGAGCGAGGTTCCTTAGCCTGTGCAATCGCTCTATTGTTGTCACAATAGAGCTATATGGGATCTGCTATGCTAGGAACCACCCCAAGCTCAGTAATGAACTTGCAGATCCAAACTGTCTCCTTTGCTGCCTCAGATGCAACAATATACTCGGCTTCTGTTGTAGAATCAGCAACTGTGTCCTGCTTCGAACTCTTCCAGCTCACAGCGCCACCATTCAAGCAAAACACAAACCCTGACTGCGATCTATAATCATCCTGGTCAGTTTGGAAGTTGACATCGCTGTAACCCTTTACAACTAGCACCTCATCACCTCCAAATATCAAGAAATATTCTTTAGTCCTTCTCAAGTACTTAAGAATATTATTGACTGCTATCCAGTGACACTCACCTGGATCTGACTAGTATCTACTCGTCATGCTCAAAGCATACGAGACATCAGGACGAGTACACAGCATGACATACATGATAGATCCTATAGCAGATGCGTAAGAGATCTTATCCATGCGGCCTCTCTCCTCTCTAGAAGAGGAACTTTGAGTCTTCGAAAGACTCACACCATATGACATCGGCAGAAGTCCCTTCTTTGAATTCTGCATGGCAAATCGTAGTAATACCGTGTCAATGTATGTACTCTGACTTAGGCCAAGCAATCTCTTAGATCTATCTCTATAGATCTTGATGCCTAGAATACAGGCTGCTTCACCTAAGTCCTTCATTGAGAAGCACGTCCCCAGCCAAGTCTTCACAGACTGTAGCGAAGGGATGTCATTCCCAATGAGTAGTATGTCATCCACATACAATACAAGGAAGACAACTGTGTTCCCATTAACCCTCTTGTAGACACAGGGTTCATCTTCATTCTTGATGAGACCAAACTGTTTGATCGCATCATCGAATCGAAGATTCCAGCTCCGAGAGGCTTGCTTTAGCCCATAAATGGACCTTTGCAGCTTGCATACTTTCCCAGTATGCTGTGGAGCTTCAAAACCCTCAGGTTGTGTCATGTACACATCCTCGAGTAAGTTTCCATTCAAAAATGCGGTTTTGACATCCATCTGCCAGATCTCATAATCATGGTATGCTGCAATAGCAAGCAAGATCCGAATGAACTTAAACATCGCCACTGGAGAAAAGGTTTCATCATAGTCAATACCATGAATTTGCTTGAAACCTTTAGCCACCAATTGACCCTTATAGGTATGCGTAAGTTCATCTATGTCAGTCTTTCTCCTAAAGACCCACATACACCCAATGAGTTTGACCCCTTCAGGTGGATCAATCAAAGTCCATACTTGGTTGGTGTACATGGATTCCATCTCGGATCTCATGGCCTCTAGCCATTTCTCAGAATCTGAGCTCATCACAGCTTCCTGATAGGAGGTAGGCTCATTCTCAATGAGCATAACGTCATCATGGTCAAACAAGAGAAATGAGTATTTCTCAGGCTGACGACATACCCTATCAGACCTGCGAAGAGATAGGTCTACTTTAACAGGTGGTTATTCCACAACTCTTTGTGCAACAATCTCATCACCCACAACACTTTGTGGTTCATGTTCAATCTCCATCAAGGCCTCAATGCTATGATCCTTATCTTGAATTTCTTCAAGATCGAACGTACTCTCACTAGTTTTTCTAGAAACAAAATCCCTTTTTAGAAAAATCCAAGTATTTTCCACAAACACTTTGTGCTGACTGGGAATGTAGAAGTAATATCACTTTGTATCCTTGGGATATCCAACAAAATAGCACATATCGGATTTGGGTCCCAGTTTGTCTGAGACTTGACGTCGAACGTAAGCCTCACAACTCCAAATCCTCATGAAAGACATCTTGGGATTTCTCCTAGTCCATATCGTATATGGTATCTTTATTACAGCCTTAGATGGTACACGATTAAGGGTAAAGGCTACTGTGTCTAGAGCATATCCCCAAAAGGATATAGGAAGATCTGTGTGACTCATCATAGATCGTACCATATCTAATAGGGTACGATTCCTCCTTTCGGATACACCATTCCATTGCGGTGTTCCAGGAGGAGTGAGTTGGGATAGAATCCCACACTCAGTTAGATAGTCACGAAACTCATGGCTAAGGTATTCACCACCTCGATCTGATCGAAGTATCTTAATACTCTTGCCAAGCTGGTTTTGTACTTCATTCTTGAATTCTTTGAACTTTTCAAAGGATTCTGATTTATGTGTCATAAGATACACATAACCATATCTACTGAAGTCATCAGTAAATGTAATGAAGTACCTATAACCACCTTTAGCAGCAACATTGAAAGGGCCACATACATCACTATGTATAAGTCCTAACAAGTTTGTTGCTCTTTCGCTGTGTCCACTAAAGAGAGTCTTGGTCATCTTGCCTAAAAGGCAAGACTCACATGTCTCATATGATTCAAAATCAAATGAGTCTAGCAGCCCATCCTTATGGAGCTGAGATAAGCGACTCTCATTTATGTGACCTAAGCGACAATGCCAGAGATAGGTTTGGTTCAACTCATTTGACTTGAACATTTTGGTACTTATGTTATAGATAGGGCTCTCTAAGTCTAGAAAGTAGAGTCCGTTCATTAGAGGTGCACTACAATAGAACATATCATTTAAATAAACTGAACAATATTTGTTCTTTATTATAAATGTAAATCCTTTCTTGTCCAAACAAGAAACTGAAATTATGTTCTTTGTCAAAGCAGACACATAACAACATTCATCTAATTCTAGTATAAGCCCAGAGGGCAGAGATAGATCATAAGTTTCTACAGCAACAACAACAACTCTTGCTCCATTGCCTACTCGTAGGTCCACCTCGCTTTTTGTCAATGCCCTGCTATTTCTCAGTGCCTGCACATTGATACAAATGTGAGATGCACATCCAGTATCTAATACCCATGATGAAAAAATAGATAGATTGACTTCTATAACATTTATACCTGAAATAGAAGTCTCACTTCTTTTCTTCTTAAGATCTTCCAGGTATGCCTTACAGTTACGCTTCCAGTGTCCAGCTTCCTTGTAGTGGAAGCAAGCCCCTTCCTTGGCCACCCCTCCTTTGGGTTTCAATTCCTTGCCTTTGCCCTTGGCTTGAGACTTTCCCTTACCTTTAGGCTTGCCCTTGCCTTTCTTCTTTTGCACCGTCAAAATGGTGTCAGATTTTCCCTTCTTAAGGTTAAGCTCAGCAGTTCTCAACATGTTGAGCATCTCAGGCAGTGGCTTATCAATTTCATTCATGTTATAATTCATGACAAATTGATTGTAGGCTTGTGGCAAAGATTACAAGATCAGGTCAGTGGTTAGCTCTTGGCCAAGTGGGAATCCCAGCCTTTGTAGGTTTTCTACGTACCCAATCATCTTGAGTACATATGGACCTACGGGAGTTCCATCTTGCATTTTGGACCCAAACAATGCCTTAGAGACTTCATATCTCTCGTGCCTTGCTTGTCCTTGATATAGTTGACGAAGATGTTCAACCATATCATAAGTATTCATGAACTCGTGTTGCTTCTGAAGCTCAGAGTTCATGGTCGCGAGCATTAGATATGACACATCTAATTCATCATCTTGATGCTTCTTGTAAGCATCTTTATCAGCTCGCGAGGCAGTGGCAGGAGGTGCCTCCGGAATGGGCTGCTCCAGGACGTACAACTTTCTTTCTTGGGTGAGAACAATTCTCAGGTTCCTGTACCAGTCCAGGAAATTTGCTCCATTGAGCTTGTCCTTTTCAAGGACAGAACGCAGAGAGAGAGTGTTCGTGTTTGTCGATATAGTAATCTACAACATACAATGTAGAGAATTAATATCATATTCCTTTTATTATTTAATTAGGCCTTTAATCAAATGATGCTCCCACTGAATTATAGGAATTTTGTAGAATCGAGTTATGGATATGGTCAAACCACATTACTAGATTCATACAAACTAGCTATAATTCTTGCGGGACAAGATCCACATCATACCAAGCCTTGAGTTAGCTTTGGCTAAATCACCCAAGACTTAGTACGATCGATGGGTAACACATTACCGATTACATTTCTATGCAACTCTTGTTTATAGGATCAAGACCCACATTTACAAAAGACCTTGAGTTAGCTTTGGCTAAATCGCCCAAGATTTAGTGTAAATGCGATCTTATCCTATCTTTCTAACGATTGGAATATGTCTATAGTTCTACTCGATCCAATTGAGTTAACTAGTTTTACTCAATCTAATTGAGCTTACTCTAACCCAAGCCGTGATAGACGGGACCAAGATTGTCCCTCCGCACCCTACCAAGATAATATGCGTTGCTCTGTTTTGGCAGATTCAACAACTACAAATGATCGAGGTAGTGATGGGTATCAAGGACCTGGTAGGCATTTACGAGTTGATTCGATTAAAATCTAATCTAATCGTAATGTGTATCATATACGCATTAAGGCCTTTATTATCCTATATTAGCATGCATCACATACATACAAATATTATTTTAGCATGCATCATATACATACAAGAAAAATTATCCAAGCATACATCATATACATACAAGCATTATTCTACTAGCATGCATCACACACACACACACACACACACACACACATATATAACACACACACACACACACACACACACACACACACACTTATATATATATATATATATATATATATATATATATATATATATAATCAACTATGATGTGGTCATGACCCTACTACGATCTTCTCAAGCCAATGAGAAGATCGGATGGTCAACCTAGGGCTAGCGACTTCTCCAAACGCTTCCTTTGACCGCCATGTGTCGTCGGCACTCTTCTCGTAACTTCGTCTACAAGTGAACTTTCCACTGCTCCATTTTGTACATTACAAATATGAAACTCGAGTTACATTCGAGTCTAAAACTATTTACAATTAGAATTTCAAAAGAAGAGGTACGACGCGCAGGTCGCATACACTATACAACACACACAACCACAAAAATGCCACGCATGCCGTATTATGAATTACAACACATCATAATCCAATCAAATTGGGGTTATTGGGCCATGACAATCACAGAATTATACATAATTCTAAATTATGTATTTTTACAGAAAATTTCTATAATTTTTTTTTTTTCAATTTTATGAGTCACCTCTCCGTAACGATCCCGCTAAGCGGTTTCCGGGCGCGATCGCTGGACAATGCCCCTTTCGGGGATAAGGGAAGCGCCCATACTCGCAAAATAAATTTTGCGAGTGTCCCTACTATGATTCTACAGCGACTTAAGTCGCTGTCCCAAAAACCTAAAGTGAGAACTCGTCGTTTCGGAGAGTTTTTCTCGATGGTTGAAGCCTACAAGTGTCCCAACACTCGTTGCTTCGACTATTCGAGAAAAATACCCAAAAATTCTATAAAAATAGGAAATTTACAGAAACATAAAAATATGTAATTTTTATATCTAATATAAAAACTACAAAAATGAAACACATACATGCTTCGCATGTGACTCTGATACCACTGTTGGACTTTCCGAGCCGCAAAAACCGCTTTTTGCGTTGTGGAAACCCCAGAAGTCCGGCCACGGATCCGTACGAAGATGTATTAAAACAAAAAAACATGTATGTGTTTACTAAAAACCCTAGATCTACCTTAGACCTAGAAGGTGAGATCATTACCCTCGATGCGACGCCCTTCGCAAATCCCGCTCGTCCAAAAGTTTCGCCGGAACTCAAGAGCGTCAAGTGCACACTCCTCTATTGGTATCCACACAAGCAATAGGTGGAGAAAATACACCCTTGAGTGTGCTAACACCCTATGGATGGTTCGTCCAAAGAGAGGGATGGGAGAGCAAGCTTGAGAGGAAGATGATCCAAGAAAGAAGATGAAGTTGTGTAACTCACAAAAATGAATTACCCCATCTAATGGAGTGGTCGGCCACTTCAAGGCTTGGGAGGTTACATGCATGCATGTAACTCCTCCAAGAGCCAATGACTCTGGGTCTCCCTCATGAGGTGGCACCACATGCTAAGTCAATGATGATGTGGAGCATCATCATTGGCCGGCCATGCCAAGTCATCATCATGACATGACATTTGGTCAAGTCAAACTTGACCTTTCATCTTCCCTCTCAAGTCAAGTCAAACTTGACCTCTTATCTCCCATGGTTGATCAAATTCAACCATTTGATTCAAGTCAATTTAATTTAATGAATCTCTATTCATTAATTTAAATTGATTTGATGAATCAAATCTAAATTAGACTCATTCAACACTTGAATCAAATTGAGTCCAACTCAATTAGTCTAATTAGGATTACTCTTAATCCAATTTGGTTCATCCCATGAACCTAATCCTCATGGTTCATCATATGAACCTAATCTCCATCTAATTGACCTTATGTGTGCGACCTTATAGGTTCTTGTAATGTTGGCAATGCCCCTAAACCGATTTAGGAACATAAGCAATGAGCAATATCTAGCAACACATCATTGCTACCCAAGTTACAAGAATGTTGAGCTCCAACATCACCTTTGTGACTACTAATTGTGACTCTCACAATATGTGACAATGTCCCTCTATCCTTGACATCTAGATTGACCAATCGAGGCATAGACCATGTCATCATCGGTACAATCTATATCTTGAACTCCAAGTATACTCACTCTAATCAAATGAGCTCAATATCTCATATTGACTCATTTGGGCATGACCATGCACTTCGTGGTCTCACTCTATCAAGAATATCGATGTCACCTCCGTCATATAGGAGGGATAGATCTCATCTACATCACTCACATCCCTCCACATAATTTGTTACATACCCAGTAATCGCTTTTATAGTCCACTCATTTACGGGTGACGTTTGACGAAGCCAAAATATGCAACTCCTTATGTAGGGAACCATGGTGACTTCAGGTCTAAAGACTAATAGTCATACTAATAGCCACATGAGAAAGTATATGACACTCATATAATAATCCATGATACTTTCTCATGGCGGGTCATTCAATATACATTCTTCAATGCATACCCATGTGTCAACTTGATATCTCATATCCATGACTTGTGAGATCAAGTCATCGTGTTGACCTACATGCTAGTCTCTGCGCATTAACATTGTCCCTGAATATTAATACTTGACTAGGAATAATTAAGAGTAGTGTTCTCTATATCATCTCATTATCGATTCAACCAATCGATTGATATAGATAAGAACCTATTACTCAAGGACATTATTATATTTAGTTATTTGACACCAATACAAGTAAATATAATAACCATGCCTTTATAAATAGGAATATGATACAATAAAGTCCATACAACAATCATCACATGATTGACTCTAGGGCTTTCACTAACACATGCTTAGTAGTGGTTCAACACCTTGTGACTAGGTTCCATTTAGTCTTTTGATGGCTTTGCTACTTTGTTCTTACACCTTTTCTCCAATTCAAAGAGGTGTACGTCCACCTACTTCTTTTAAGTTTATTCAATATAAAATAGAAAATTGCACGAGCTTCTATGGGAGTATATTCAAAAGTTGTGTTGGAAGTTCCCTCGGTCGCCCAAGAAATCCTTATGGGAACCTTTGCACAAGGTCTTCGTGATGGGAACTTCTTTTGATCCTTGGCCAAGAAACCCCTATGAGATTATGAAGTTGGATGTCGATTCACATGTGATTATTTTAACCATCTGATTGTGGTGTATTAATTCAAACCCGATTAAGTAATCTATTTATCGTTTTATAGGTTTTGATTATAGGATGTGAGGATTTAATGTGTATAACCCATTAGAGTACGGATCTGTTATTGATGATGGGTTGATAACGGATCCAATCTGGTCTCTATAAATAGGGCATGATCCCTGCAAGGGCTAGACACTTTGACAGGCTCCACACTTCCTATCGGCTAGGAGTTTATAGCGTTGTCACCTTAGAATTCTGCAGAGACCAAGTTCCTTTGTGTTTATGCTATCGTTTCTTTTCAAGTATTTATTGTTGTAGAAATTTGATAAGACTATATCTTAATTACGAATCGTATTGTATATATCCGATTTCTTATATATATATTTAGATTCATGGATTTCCATCAATTGGTATCAGATCATATGTCGTTTTATCGATTTTTATGTCGTTAGGTTGTAGTTTTCATCTTTTTCATCGATTTTGTGCAAGATTTAGATCTTTTGTTGCAAAACGATAGTTATTTGATGAAAATGTTAGGAGAAAATCTAGTTTTAGGTACTAGATCTTAGGTTTCACATTTTTCCATGAAAAATGGCGGCGAAACTGCCACCATTCATGGTGAAACTCTCGTGTTTGACCTAGTAAAATCACGCCGAGTCATCTACCAATCGACTGCTAGGCTTAAAATTGAGCTCGACTGCACATACCAGTTGACTGCCCTTGAAGTCAGTCGACTGTTGTGCTCAAACTCGGGCACAAAAGGAACCTTTTCGAGTCGACTGAGCAGTCGATTGATGTACATCAGTCGACTGCCATAAGGCCTCAATCGATTGATGAAGTCGAGTTTGCACACAAAAGGTACTTTAGTCGACTGAAGCAATTGACTACTAGCAAACACTAGTCAACTGGTGCTCTTGAAATTGTCTATAGAAGGTATTCTAGTCAACTGAGATAGTCGACTGATGTACGTCAGTTAGCTGCCATAACTATCAGTTGACTGGTGATGAGTGTGGATGAGTTCGAGCACATTTTGACATAGAAAACTTCCGGAGGCCATAACTATTCGCTCGGGATGAGTTTTAAGGCATTCTCGATTGCGTTTCAAAGCTCATTCAGAGTCCTACGTTTGTTATGATGGGGAACCCCTCCCCCCTCCCTCCCCTCCCCTAGAAGCTTGTTTCGGGCCTTAAAAACATTGTTTAGGGCTTTTTCGGAAGCTCCGAAGTTTTTAGTCAGATGTTATGATTGTTTTCTACACTATTAGACTACTAAAGTACAATTAAGTTTACTAGGTTTTCTAAAGTATCTATCTACACATATGATTCTATTCCAAACTAATAATTATCACTAAAGTGAAAAATATTAGCGAGGTTTAGGAGATACTGTGTAGATAGATGTATGTATATGCTAAATATAATTGGACCAAAAGAAAATTATATTTATGTCAGACATATGTTAGGAATGGTTTACATATAAAGAATAGATTTTATTTATAAATTCTAATGATCATGCGTACAAGTTGTTGGCCCAAAGAAAGACACTTTGTGTGGCAGATTAATGGTTTGATAAATTATATTGATCATGCACACAAAGTGTCGACCCAAAGGAAAACACTTTGCATGACAGATCAATAGTTGGATAAATTCTGTTGATCATGCGCATAGAATATCGGCCTAAAGGAAGACATTTTATATGGTAGATTAAAGGGATTATAAACCATAGACTCAAACAGATATAACTCATATAAAGGATAATTTAGTTATGCACATCATATGTTGGTCCAAAGAAAAACATGTGGTGTGGCCAACGAAGATTATCATGAGCTATAATTTAGAGAGTATCACTAATAAAGCACACTGCAGTCCAAAGACTAAGTGTGATGTTATACTTGGTATATCATTTTTGACCCATACATATTTATACATGTGTATTATATTCATTATTGATTATTATCTCTTTGTATTCTTGGCAATATATGAGATTATGTTGTTATACTCTCTTTTGTATTTAGTGCATAAGGTATCTACATATAACATCAACATTCAAATGACTTAAAGAATTGAAAATCACTGAATTTAAAGAACCATTAATATGAGTAAGGGTATTAAAACTACAGTGGCTGGTATTAAACTTCTTAGTTAGGTTAGTTTAAAAGTCAACTTTATCATTGTACCTACTAACACTTAGTGGATAGCCACTAGGGCCACTACATACATTAGTGTCATTGAGCAAGGTTGTCTTAGTAGCTAATTGCCTATTGATGGTGAAATATACATCTATACTAGTAATGACAAGAAGAACACAGTGACTGTTATACGTGTTTTTAGCTTTGTTTAGGAACCATTGTAATTTAAGTTTTAGAAAATATATTTGTTATTTCATCATTTAGGCGAAACTTAATTTCCATTTTCTATTTGGACAAATTGTGATACTCTTGTCCATTTGAAATGGAACATTTAATATTTTCTAAAATTCAAAACTTACTGGAATATGTTTCCTAATTGATAAGTCATATAGATTAAACATTATAGCTCTCACGGACAATAAAATTAATGCACAATGTATATATGAAGAACAAACTTGACTGATGAGAATTCGTTCAAATTGTGATATACACATTTAAGACATATATCCAGACAATGTTCAGAAAGGTTAATGTCATAAGGAATTTTTCATTCCCTTGACTGTCAGACTTTGATGTCTGCATGCAGTGCATCAAAGGGAAAAAAACTAACAAAAGAAATATATGTGCAAATCGATATAGTGACACGTTGAAACTGATAAATACATATATATGTAGACTATTCTGTAAGGTATTTTAGAATGGACAAATATATTTTATCAGTTTTATTGATGATTGCTTTCAATATGCTTAATTATACCTTTTGTTTGAGAAGATGGAGTCCTTGGATATGTTCAAAATTTTCAAAGCCGAAGTTGAAAATCAACTAGACAAGAAGATCAAAGCTGTCAGATCTGACCGTGGAGGTAAATATTATGGTCGTTATGATGGATCCGATGAACAATGTCCAAGACCTTTTATCAATTGTCTTTCTGAGAGTGGGATTATAGCTCAATACACTATGTTTGGTACTTTTCATCAGAACGGTGTATTGAGTGAAGGAACTTGACCATAAAGGACATGGTGAGAAGTATGATGTCTTTACTTCTTTATTGGAGTCCTTGTGGGGTGAAACACTCAAGACTACAGTTTACTTATTCAATAGAGTATCCAATTAAGTAGTGAGAAAAATTCCATATAGTATTAAACATTTACATGTTTGGGGTTGTCCAGTTGAGGCTAGGCCTTATAAGCCTAATAAAAGGAAACTAAACTTAAGGATTGTTAGCTGACATTTTGTGGTACATTCTGAAAGGTCAAGGGATTTTAAATACTATGGCCCCCCTAAAAAGTTTTTTTTCGAAACGAAAAATATCAAGTTCATTGAGGATAATGGGAGAACATACCTAAGGGACATCTCTTTTGAGGAGGATAACACTCGTCATCCTACCTCAGTTACTACAAGTGCAACTAGTGGTGATATGGTTACCATACCCTATGTTATTGATGTTGCACATTCGGTGGGAGTAGTACTTCATAATGTCCATGTGTCCTCCCCTATGCAAGTAGGGGAACCATCTGCTCAGGTTGAGGTACACCCTCCAATGGTTGAGTAGATTCCTCAAGCACCTAAAATGTCTTAAGTACAAGTGCCTCTAAGACGATCCACTAGGGAAAGGAGATCCACAGTTTCACGTAATTATGTTTATCTCCAAAAGCATGAGTTTGGCATTAGGTTGGAAGATGATCCTTTATCTTTCCAGGAAGTCAAATATTGTTCTAAACCTGAAAAGTGGATTGAAGCCATGAAAAATGAGATGGAGTCTATGACAGACAATGACGTATGGGAGCTTGTCGAATTGTCTGAAGGAGTGAAATATGTTGGTTGTAAATGGGTATTTAAAACCAAATGGGATTCACTGGGCATATCGAAAAGTATAAGGTAAACCTTGTAGCCAAAGGATTCACTCAAAAGAAGGATAAATATTACAAGGAGACTTTCTTACCTGTATCTACGAAAGACTCTCTAAGGGTAATTATGACACTTATAGCTAATTATGATTTGGAGCTACATCAAATAGAAATCAAGACTGCATTCCTTAATGGAGACATTAAGGAATCGATATACATGGTGCAGTCAGAGAACTTTTAATTTGATGATTCATAGCACCTAGTATATAAATTAAAGAAGTCCATTTATAGCTTGAAGTAGACATCCTGTCAGTGGTACACAAAATTTGATCAAATGGTTACTTCATTTGATTTTAAGGAGAATCCAATTGATCAATACATATATGTCAAGTTCAGTGGGAGCGAGTCTATAATACTTATCCTATATGAGGATGACATCTTGTTGGCAAGTGAATAATTGTTGAATGAGATCAAATCATTTCTATTAGGTAAATTTGAAATGATAGATCTTGATGACAAATCTAGTTTGCAACAATGTCCATATCGTGAACTTGAAATTAATGAGATAAAGAAATTTCCTTATGCATGGGCAGTAGGAAGTCTCATATATACATAGGTATGTACACGTTTGTTATAGTGTACATAATAGGAATATTAGATAGATACATAAATAAATGCACTATAAAGAGAGTCTTGCAGTATTTGCAATAAATTAATTAAATACTCATATAGCGAAGATCTGATTGTCTAAAGATGACTAGATATTAAAACTTCACATTTTGATGGATGTCTGGATGATGAGAGATTTACATTAAGACATGTCTTCATATTATTAGGATTGTTGGTGCAAGAATGTTCTAAGTATTAATGTATTTTGATGTTTGAATAATCATTTATAGTTAGACAATATTTGTGATCTAACATTAATATTTAAGTGACAGGAAGTCCAAGTGTGAATCTTGGAAAAGGAAGTCCAAGTGTGAAGAATTTGCAAGGAAAGTCCAAGGGTGAAGCTTCGGCAAGAGAAGTCCAAGAATGTGGACTTAGCGATATAAGTCCAAGTATTTAGTCTTGGTGACATAAGTCCAAGTGGATCTTGGCAATGAAGTCCAAAGGTGAGGTCATGGTAGCATAAGTCTAAGCATATAGTCTTGGCGGCGGAAAGTCCAAGCGAACCTTGGCAAAAGAGGAATCCAAAGCATGACGAAATTGAAAGAAGCTTTTGAAGGTAAGTGCAAGGATGAAGGAGTTGTGGACTCGGAGGGATCATGGAGGCGCAAGATCGATGGAGAAGCTAAAAGGTTTAGTCTAGGCTTAGGGTGTGTTTTCAAGTATGAGTTAGTCATACTTCAGGTATACCAATCAATTGGTAGTTTATATCAATCGACTGGTCTCGAGTGTTCATCACTCGAGGGTCCAGAAGACTTAATCAATTGATTGGAGTTATGACTCAGTCGACTGGTCAGGTAGTTGACTGCGGGTCAACTGTTGAATAGAAGCTCTGGCAATGGATTGGTGTTTGATACCAGTCAACTAGACTTATGTGGCCAGGGCATAGATTGTTTGACAGTTGACTATCTACTGAAAGCAGTTGACTAGTGACTTGGGCAGTCGACTGCTATTATGAGCAGTCGACTGATCGAGTGGCCATTGAGCTATGATGATCACAATCAGGCTTCGTCAAAAGCCATTGGATTCGATCAACAGTGGCAGCAGTCGACTACTGGTATGCAAAAGTCACTTGGAGTCGGGCTCAACGGGCAAAAATGCCCAAGTTCTATAAGAAGGGCCTTGGGGAGCTTGATGATGGCTAGTGCTCTAATTCTAAACATTCATACTAAGCTCTACAAGCCTTTTCCTAATCTCTCTAAATTCTTAAGCTCTTAAACTCTGCCTTCTAAGTTTATTCTTTATCATCTTGTAAAAGGAAGAGTGTTCATTGTAAGAAAAGGTTTCTCCACCTTGGGTTAATCCAAAGGAGATCTTAGTGAAGGCATGCAAAGGTGTGATCCACCTTAAGGATTGTTATGGAGTAGGAGCATTATCTCCAAACCACGTTAAATAATTGTGTTAACGATTGATTTCTTTGTCTTTTATTATTAGCTTTCGTTTTGTATTTTGCTTCCACTAATCATTCTTGTAGAAATCGATGAAAGAGGTTATTCACCCCCCTTTATCCATCTAAAGATCACTCTACAAGGATGAGCTATCATTTGGAAAAGTGTCAAACAAATACTGATAGCCCCTTAATAATGAAGCATAAATTAGTAAACTGCTACAGAACATCCAATATAATTGTAGATTTTATCTTAGGATAAAGATCATTTGGAGTCATAATAGCTAGTTGGTATCAACTGTGATAATAAAATTGCAGAACTTAAGGTCAAGAACAACCATGACATGTCGACTTTATTATGCATCGATATAAAGTGTCAAACCGTTAAAAGAAAGAGTTCAGAGTGGTCAAGCATTGATAGAATATATTAGGATAAACTTTATATCTATTATTAGCATAGGCTGAAAATGGAGGTTCTTCATATGGATGAAGTACTCATTAAGTGGGAGTTTGTATTATTTTGTTATTTAAGATGCTCTATAATTAAGACAAATATATATTTTATTTTAATGTGCACACTAAGATAGAAAAATACATTTATATTTTATCTTTGACACTCTGTATAAAGACATCACGATTTACTAATGTAATTGACATATGGTGATTGTAAATGTGATGTAAGACTTGATTTTGAGTCATGAGATTCAGATCATGGTTTGCTAAAGCGGTTGCATACGGTGCTTGCAAATGTGATCAAGATCTTGTTATGGTTCATAAGGAGGATCATTTGGGAATTATCATGTGCAAATCACATTTCATGCAATTCTCATTTATGGGTTTCAGTTATAGGATGTGGGGATTTAATGTATAAAATCCGTTATAGTATGGATTCATTATTGATAATGTGTCGATAACGGATCTGACCCGATCTCTATAAATAGGGTATGGTCCCCGTGGAGGCTAGACACTCTGGCAGACTCCATGCTTCCTATTGGCTAGGAGCTTACGACGTTGTCACCCTAGAACCCTACGGAAGATCTACCCTTTGCTTCTTTGCAGGAACTCCAGATCGGATCTCACCGATGAGGAACGATGGTCGCTCCGTTGTACTCAGGTTCCTTTGTGTTTATGCTATCGTTTCTTTTCATGTATTTATTGTCGTAGAAATTCGATAAGACTAGATCTTAACTACAAATCGTGTTGTATATATCTGATTTCTTATATACATGTTTAGATTCATGGATTTTCATTATATGATATACCACTCGCTCATGCAAAAAAAAATATTAATATGGATGAAGCACAAAAGGAGCAACAAACCCAATAGGTAGAGGTTGGGTAGCGCCAACTGAAACATAGGCCCCCCTCCTTGGTCGATGTCACCTGATAATAAGACCCCTTGTGCGGGTATCCAAGGAGCGAGCAATGTATATATTTGAGGAACAACAATTATTGAGAAGGTTGCTAAATTCTAAGTGAGGGTCTTGTCAATCCTAAGCAGTTATCTATTGCTTTTTTCATCAGAAATACATACATGACACTTGTGATTGCAAAAAGTTTGACTAGGAGATAGAAAGGGTCATAGACATACATCCGCACGTGCAGGCAATGTTGGTGGTTCCTACAGTGTACCAACCCCTACCTTGGTGACATGCCACGTCACACCCCCGATCGATTCTTGAGAGGAAGGAACACGGAGAGTATGAGGCCTTTCCATCTAGGAGAAGATCAAGCGAGGGAGCATTCATATGATATTGGGTAGCAATACGAATGAGGACTCTAATCGGCCAGAAAGAGGTACGACCATAAGGAATTCATGGTTGTGGAAGATCCGTCAATTTGAACGGGGTTATTCCTCAATATTTGATTTGCAAGACTTGGAGGGGATAACTAAAGCTGTCAAATGGATCGATCCATGGTGAAACGGGTCAATCCGTCATTAACCCAATATTTAGTGGAGAGGGACGGACTGACTTGCCATTTTGATGGGTTAAGAAATTTTCAATCCAACCCAACCCAAAGCGAATTGCGAGTTAGGCGGGTCAATCCGCGGGCTAAAAAAATTAAAAAACTATATCTAAAATTACTATGGTGTTGAGAGTTTGTGGCGATGATCGGTAAGACAAATGGACTAGTACAGATGATTAAAAAAATAAACATTTGAAGTAATTAAAATCTTATAATTGAAATTTAATTATCGACCGACAAAGTTGAATACCGATATTTTTTATTCTTCTAATGATCTAAAATATCTAAATCTTGATAATATATATATTTAAATTTTTACTCTAAATAGAGATCCAATTTAGATTTTTTACTCTAAATATGTCATCATTTTCTACATCGATTGGAATAGTAATGATAAGATAATATAAAACAATTAAAGTATACAAGAAAAAAAAAATAGTAGAGTACATCAAATATTATTTTATTCTTTTATCTTAATTTCTCTTGTACTTTGTTGAGGTATATATATGTGATAAAAGAAGATTGTGATGGTGAAAAACTTCTCTTATTAATTAATATTAGAATATTGGTAAAAAAAAACTTATGCAATTTTATTTTCACATGTTCCATCTTTTGACATTTCTCAATCCGCAGGCCAACCCGTGCCCACGGCGGGCCGACCCATCTAGACCCGCAACCCGCATGGGTCGATCCGTTTAGGCCTGCCAAAATGACGGATTGATAAAATTTCAACCCAACCCGTCTAAATTATTTGGCAGGACGGACCAACTCGACGGGCCTAACCCAACTTGACAGCTTTAGGGATAACTTGCAAAAGGTTGGAATCTGTTAATCTAACGGCTCCCATCGATTTGTCTCACGATTATTGTGAAGGAGATAAATTATTGATTCTTCTCTGAGCCTTGATATAGTGGCCAAGATACGTGGGGGTCATCTGAATCTAAAAAAAGATTTTAGATCTCCTCCGAAATCAGATTTTAGATCTGACTCTTATTTTATCCGTAAAATCTATTGTACCTTAACTACCACGTCATTTCTATGGGGACCTAGAGGGGATAGCGATCCCCTATAATAATGTCTTAGTTATCCAGACCACAGTGATTAATTTTAATGTGGCTTGGGTTTTCATTGATGTAAGAAATTTAGTTAATGTTCTCTTTTGGGTAGCAGTTGAGCGGATGACGGGTAAAGTTAAAGCCTTACAGCTTGTGATGATATCGCTTTTCAAATTTCATGGGCACATTATGGGAGCAAAAGTGAGACCAGCAAGCTTCCAAGAGGGGTATTATGTAGAGATGGTCTTCACGAATCAAAATAGATCTCACCCTAAAGCCAACTCGTGAGGCAAAGAGACGATCTAGAGAGGTTTAGTAATACAAGAAGGGGATCCTACCTTTTATCCTAGGAGATATAGATATGGTTATACGAGCTAGGACAACAGGTTAAGAACTGTACTTCCTACCATGTTATAAAATAAAAGACATCCCACTTGACCATTTTCAATTGAAAAAAAAAAGTAATGGAAGAGAGAAGCAGTTAGGGGAATTTTGAAGTGGGTCAAGACCATACAGAAATAGATTGAGAAGCACCGGAAGTTGAGAGTTAGTTGGTTAAGGGATAAAGAAAAGTAAGAGGCGACTTCTAGGAAAAGAAAAGTAAGAGGCGACTTCTAGGAAAAAGGGCGAAGGAGAAATTATAGACCATCTTCAAATTGGTCTAAAAAAAAACTAAGGCCCGAGCGAGTGGAGTGTGCGATCGCTCGATAATGATGGGAGGAGGCATCACTCGGAAGCCAAATGAGATGTGGAACTCGTCTGAGAGGGAGGAATATAGAGTAGGGGTGACTCTAGACTTAGTTTAAACCAAGGATATAGCCTCACCCATCCAAGTCTAGCTAGAGCCTTAGCGGTAGAAGATTGTCCCTCCATAGACATATGAACAATAGATAAAGGGAAAGAAAGAAGTTAGAAAAGTACTTACATGTAGAGTTGTAAACAAGCTAAATTAAGATGTTCAGACTTGTTTGATAATATAATCAAGTCGAACTAAATCAAATTTAAAATTAATCAAGTTATTGAAAAATATGTCAAATTTAACTTGATTTTTTTTAAATTGAGCTTGGCTTGAACTTGACTTGCTTAATGGGTATCGAGTTTCTAATCAAGCTCGATTAAAGCTTGATTCTTATTTATAAATGAGTATAAATAAATTCATAAATAATTTTTAAATGATTCTAATTATAAACATTGTTCACAAATACTGTTCACGAATATTATTCATAAATATTAACAAGTCGAACACATATGTATTTAAGTTTATTTATTTAATTTATTAAATTATTTAAATTTATTTATTAATTGTTTTTGATGTAGATTGAACGAACATGAATAAATTCTTATTGAATTGAATATCAAATTTGATCATGAATATTTAATTTATTTATAGTCATTCTTGAAGCTAAAGGCGGAGATGCTCTGCTACTGGGGTCATGCGAGTAGGTAGACTGGTTTGATTTGGTTGTGGGACCTTTTTTTGAGAGAAGTAAAATGTTGCGATAAAAAGACATTTATGGATAATGGAGGACTAAGATCATGCCCACCTCTGAGAGTTATGATCCGACAGGTGTAGGTGCAGCTAGTCGATGCACAATAATTGTTGCAAGGGACAATCATGATTTCACTTGCGGTCAAAATGTGCAATCAGGCGGTGAAGTAAGCAGTCAGTTAAAAAAGGATTATGTCAACTTTGTTTGTAATTACCATTTGTTAATGCCTTGGGCACAGTAAATTTACCGGATGTGCATGTGGCAATCAACCATAGCAGGAAAATTTAAGTGGCTAAGGAGCTTGTGATACAGGGTGCTAAGCAGCTATTCAAAATTGAAGCAAACCCTACACCAATTATCAAGTCTTATCTATTCTTCTACGGCTCGACCAAATGGATGGGAGAATTATTGGATTGAATGGATCGCTAGAGGGGGAAGGGGGGAGGTGAATAGCGATAGAAATTTTTTCATTCGAATTCGTTTCAAGACACAAGAGAACGCAGCGGAAGATAAATGCAAAATAAACGAGACAATAGAATTTTTACTTGATTCGTAACATTCGGCTACTACTCCA
Organism: Wurfbainia villosa; assembly: GCA_025175895.1. Classification (NCBI taxonomy): domain Eukaryota; kingdom Viridiplantae; phylum Streptophyta; class Magnoliopsida; order Zingiberales; family Zingiberaceae; genus Wurfbainia; species Wurfbainia villosa. The sequence continues at coordinate 7,901,039 of CM046007.1, forward strand.
AGGCTCTAGTGGTCCTTGACCACGCACGGAGGGCAAAACACTAACGAACTCCTCCTCGTTGGAGGTAGAAGTTAATCGAATACAAAAAAACCACAAAAGCTTGAGGTAGAGGGACACTCCCCCTCTCCTCATTACGATAAAAAAGCTCCGAAACAATAATATGAAAGAGGCAAGCTAAATTATGTTGGTGCAACAATGCCCCAAGCATTTATATGTTTTGATGTTTGGATAATCATCTAAGTTAGGCAACAAATTGTGATCTAATTGTGAACATATTTAAGTGATAGGGAAATCCAAGTATAAAGACTTGGTAAAGGCAAAGTCCAAGTATGATCTTGGCAAGAGAAGTCCAAAGTAAAGGTTTGACGGCATAAGACCAAGCATGTTGTCTTGGCGGCATTAAGTTCAAACGGACTTTGGCAAAGGAAGTCCAAAGGCAAGTCTTGGCAGCGTAAGTCTAAGCATGTAGACTTGGCGGCGTAAAGTCCAAGCACGCCTTGGCAAAGGAAAACCTAAGACATGACAAAACCGAAGAAAACTCTTGGAAGCAAAGCGCGAAGGATGAACAAGTCGCGGACTCGGAAGGATCCTGGAGGCGCAAGGCTTAAGGAAGAGCTAGAAGGTTGAGTCTAGGTCTAGGGGGTGAAATCAAGTATGAAATATTCATACTTGATGAGTATCGATCGGATCACGATGTATCGATCGTCTGATCAGTGCTCGGCCGTCGAGGTGAAACCACGACTATCGATCGGCCCGATTTGGTCGTGGCACTCGACTGATGTTGTACATCAGTCGACTGATGGTGCTCCAACGGGAAAATCAGCCCTCTCTCTATAAAAAGAGGGTTGGAGGAGGTTTTTGGGGTTAAATGCTTATTCTCTGATAATACTCTCAAGCCTCCACGAGTTTTCAAGCTTTCTAGTGATTTTAAATCCCCTCCTCCTCTCTCTAAGCTCAAGTTTCATTCTTTGTAAGAAGAGGAGGATTATTGTAAAGGAAAGCTTCATAGTGGTATTGATTAGGGTTGATCCACCTCAAGGATCACCGTGGAGTAGGAGCGTTATCTCCGAACCACGTAAAAGAATCGTGTTAGTATTGTTTTTCATTTGTTATTATTATTTTTGTTGTGCTTCCGCTAATATTCTTGTAGAGATGAAAAATAAGCTATTCACCCCCCCTCTAGCTTCAAATCGATCACCAACAAGTGGTATCAGAGCCCGGATCACATCGGAAGATCTAGCAATCAACCGAAGCAAAAATAGCTTTCCAAGAGGGGTATAGCACGGCGAGGCCTCCGTTCTTCGACGGCAATGACTTCGGTTATTGGAAAGGTAGGATGGAGTATTACTTAATGAATGATATTAAAAATCGGTTTAGTGTTGTAGATGGTTTCGAGAAGTCGGTCGATGAACATGGAGCACCCATACCGACGAAGGATTGGACGAGAGACATGACCAAGAAGACTCAAGCCAACGCCAAGACAACAACCACACTTCAATGTGGTTTGTCAAAAGAGCAACTAGGCAAGGTGGGACCATTTGAATCGGCGAAGGAGCTTTGGGAGAAGTTGATCGAACTCAACGAAGGATCCAAAGAAACAAGAAGGGCCAAGAGAGATCTTCTAATTGGCCAACTTCAAAGCTTCTCAATGAAGACCAATGAGACCGTGAGCCAAATGCACGGTCGCTTCAAAGAAGTAGTCAACGGACTACATGTAATAGGTGAAAATATCGACAACCGAGACCTTGTAAGGTATGTGCTACAAGCTTTCCCTAGAACAACCTTATGGGCCTCAATGGTAGATGTCTATAAGGTCTCTAGGGATCTTTCATTGGTTAAGTTAGATGAGCTATTTTGTGAATTTCAATTACATGAACAAGCTAATACTTCATCCAAAGAGAAGGGTATATCTCTTTTTGTAGGAAAGAATGACAAAAAGAAGAAGGAGAAGAAGGAAGTGTTCTCCTCATCCGAATCCGAGGAAGACTCATCAAGTAGTGAAGATGAGCTATCGGCAAGCGAGGTGGCACATTACGTCAAGAAGTTTGGTGGGAAGTCAAGGAAACTCACCAAGAAAGATGTGAAGAGGATGTTTCAATCCTCAAGAGGTAAGTCTTCAAATAATTCAAATTCTATCCCTAATGTAACTTGCTTTGGTTGCAACAAGAAAGGACATATAAAGCCAAATTGCCCGGAACTAAAGCAGAAGGAGGAGAAGGAAAAGAAAAAGAAGGAAAAGAAGGAGAAGAAGAAGAAGGAGGCAATGGTGACACAAATATGGGACACCCTAAGCATGGAAGATTCTTCCGACGATGAAGAAGTATGTCATGCCACCCAGAATCTAGCCCTCATGGCATTGGAAGAAGAAGCCGGGAGCTCAAGCGAGGAGTCCTCTTCTTCTTCAAGCGACGAATCATCATCAAGTGATGATGATGAGGCAAACAACTCACCTAAGGTAGATTTACTTTACAAGACTATCGCATGTCTTCAAAATGTTTTGAATAGATCGAAAACTAGGATTAAGGATTTAAAAATAGAGATTAAAACACTTAAGAGTGTAGAATCATCTTGTGGTAAATTATCTAGTAATGACGATGAATGTACTCTTAGGGATGAAAATGATGAATTAAGAAAAGAAATAGGTAACTTAAGAGCATGCTTAGAAAAATTTACTAATGGTTCTAAATACCTAGACATGATTATTAAGGATTAAAGGACTATTTACAACAAGGCCGGATTAGGATATAGGCCTAAGGAAAAGGAGGTAGCATTTACATCTCTTGTTAGTAGAAAATCCATAATTAAAAGCAAGGGTAGAAAGGCTTGGGTACCTAAGAAATTTCTAATTGATGCTAATGGTCCTAAGATTTGGGTACCTAAGGATTATATTTTTCATGTGATATAGGTAGAAGAACCAAGCTTGTGGATAGTTGATAGTGGGTGCTCAAGGCACATGACCGGTGATGAGAGAAAATTCTCCACTATCAACCACACTAGCAAGGGAAAGATATCATTTGGTAATAGCGGCAAACTTAAGATTCTAGGAAAGGGCACAATTGAGGTATCCCCCAACCTTGCCATTCATAAAGTATTATTAGTTAAAAATATGAAATTTAATTTACTTAGTGTAAGCCAACTATGTGATGCAAACTTTGATGTTAAATTTGATTCCTCAAAATGTTTTATAAGACACAAAACTCTAAATGATTGCATGTTAGTAGGTTTTAGGAAATCAAATATATATTATGTTGATTTATCCTATGCTACTATTGCTTCTACTAAGTGTCTTATTGCAAAAGAGGAAGAAAGTTGGCTTTGACATAGGAGGCTAGGACACATAAACATGAAGAACATAGCCAAAATAGCAAAAATGAAGTTAGTCAAAGGGTTGCCTAAAGTCAAATTTCTCAAGGATAAAATGTGTGATGCATGCCAAGAAGGGAAACAATCAAAAATATCACACAAAGGTAAAAATTTACTTAGTACTGCTTTACCTTTAGAACTTTTACATATAGACTTATTTGATTGTCATAGTACTCCTTCTATGATTGGTAGTAAATATTGCTTAGTAATAGTAGATGATTTCTCTAGGTTTACTTGGGTATTTTTCTTGAAAAATAAAGATGAAACCCTAGGAATAATCATAGGATTTAGCAAAAGAGTAGAAAATGAAAGAAAACTCAAAATCAATCGGATCCGTGATGATCATGGTGGAGAATTTGAGAATTCTAATTTCTCAACCTTTTGCTTAGAACAAGGGTACAAACATGAGTTTTCTTGTCCTAGAACACCCCAACAAAAAAATGGGATTGTGGAAAGGAAAAATCGTGCCCTACAAGAAGCGGCTAGGACAATGCTTAATGCATACTCCTTACCTAGCTACTTGTGGGCGGAAGCGGTTAACACCGCTTTCTATATCCAAAATAGAGTATTAATTCATAGATTTTTAGGAAAAACTCCATTTGAATTGTGGAATGGTACAATTCCAACAATTCATTATTTTAAGGTCTTTGGATGCAAAGTCTATATTTTAAATACCAAAGACAACGTAGGTAAGTTTGAGTCCAAAGCGGATGAGGAAATCCTAGTTGGATACTCATCCACTAGTGTAGGATATAGAGTTTATAATAAAAGGACTCAAAAGATTGAGGAATCTTCAAATGTCAAATTTGATGAAACTTCCAATACATACCCTAGGAAATCCCCTATTGATGATGATATTAATAATGAAAATCAAGAAATTACCCAACAATTTTAAAATTTAACCTTAGGGGGTAATGATCAAGGGGGAGGTTTGAGTCAAGGAGGAGTAAGAGGTGATTCCGATGATGAGCAAAAGATTGAGATTAATTATGATCAAACTCAAATTAATACACCTCCTAGAACCATAAGAGTTCATCAAAATCACCTCTTAGATCAAATTGTGGGTGAATTATCTCAAGGTGTTAGGACTAGGTCATTTCATAGGGATCCCACTAGTCATATAGCTCTAATTTCTCAAATTGAGCCCAAAACAATCAAAGATGCATTACTTGATCCGGATTGGATCTTAGCAATGCAAGATGAATTGACTCAATTTGAAAGGAGTCAAGTATGAGAGTTAGTTCCTAGACCAAATGAAAACACCATTATTACTACAAGATGAGTTTTTAGGAATAAACTAGATGACCAAGAAAATATCACTAGAAATAAAGCAAGATTAGTTGCAAGGGGTTTTAATCAAGTTGAAGGACTTGACTATGATGAAACATATGCCCCGGTTGCTAGGTTAGAGTCTATTAGAATACTATTAGGATATGCCTCCTATATGAGTTTCAAACTCCATCAAATGGATGTTAAATCGGCATTCCTAAATGGGTTTATTAAGGAAGAAGTATATGTAGAACAACCTCCCGGGTTTGAGAATATGAACTATCTAAACCATGTATACAAGCTTGGGAAAGCTTTGTATGGTTTGAAACAAGCTCCCCGAGCTTGGTATGAAAGATTATCATCTTTCTTAATCTCTAAGGACTTTAAGAGGGGTAGTGTAGATCAAACTCTATTTATAAAGTCAACATCAACGGACATCTTTGTAGCCCAAGTATATGTTAATGACATTATCTTTGGGTCAACAAATGATGAAATTCTCCAAGACTTTATTAAGAATATGAAAAAAGAGTTTGAAATGAGTCTAGTTGGGGAATTAAATTTCTTCCTAGGATTATAAGTTAAACAAACAAGTGAAGGAATTTATATTTATCAAACCAAATATGCTAAGGAAATGATTAAGAAATTTGGTTTAGAAAATGCTAAGGTAGTTTCAACTCCAATGACAACTAATACAAAAATAGATAGTGATAATAAAGGCAAACAAATTGATCTTACACTCTATAGGAGCATGATTGATAGCCTTTTGTACTTAACCGCTAGTAGACCCGATATATTATTTACGGTTAGTATGTATGCTAGGTACCAATCATGTGCAAAAGAATCTCATTTAGTTGCCGTTAAGAGAATCTTAAGATATATTAAAGGCACACTAAATGTAGGACTATGGTACCCTAGGACTAAGTCTTTTGATTTGATTGGGTACACCGATTCCAATTATGCCGGTTGCAAATTGGATCGGAAGAGTACTAGTGGTGGATGCTAATTCCTTGGGTCCTCCCTAGTTAGTTGGAGTAGTAGGAAGCAACCTTGTGTTGCCCTATCCACCACCGAGGCCGAGTATGTGGCTATGGGTGGTTGTGTAGCTCAACTACTATGGATGAAACATACCTTAGAGGATTATGAGCTATCTTACTCCAACATGAAAGTATTTTGTAATAATGTAAGCACCATAAATTTGACCAAAAATCCAGTGCATCACTCTAGGACCAAGCACATTGAAGTGAAACATCACTTCATTAGAGATCATGTGGCTAAGGGGGACATTGAGCTTAATTACATTGAATCTAAGTCCAACCTAGCTGACATATTTACCAAGGCTCTCTCCGAGGTAGAATTTTTATCACTTAGGAGAGAACTTGGAATGTGCTTGGTTGAGTAAAGGTATAAGTTTGCATGATCCTATAGAAATACTAGGATTTATACCTTTAAGCATCTCACAAAATACCTAGAAAACCATGATTTTTGTATTGAGCCACTTAGACAACATGTGAGATGTTAGGAAGATGCACTTGGTTCATCATGCTTGTTATGATGCATTACTATGGACCAAAGTGTCATCTAGAGACATTGATCCTTCATTGGGAAGGCTAATACACAATTGATGTGCATATAGCTCCAAGAACATGATTGGAAATGCCGAATAAAACATATTTTAAACAATGTTTATCATATTTTGAAAAATAGTTTTCAAATGAAACACAAAAGTGATACAAAGTTTGCAAAAACATTAGAACTTTTGTTAGTTTCCAAATTTATATCAATCTTGAAATCTGGAAAACATATATTTTTCAAAATATTTTTCCTTGATAAAGTATGATTTCAGAAATGTGTACACAAAATTTCGTGATTTTTCGAGGTTTTTGGAATTTCTAATGCATTTTTGAATTTGGACTGAAAAAGCTGAATTTCGGATTACAGGCGTAGCAGTCGACTGGGTCAGAAACCAGTCGACTGATACGCTGTATTTTCGGAAAAATAGCTCCATTTTCTGATATTTAGTATATCTTTGATGTCCTAAAACTATAGCATGATAATATTGAGTATTAACAAACTTATATGACTGTTTAATGCGGTGTTTTAGGGGGAGTTTCACAAAATGTATATTTTTCATCCCCAAAATTACATTGTTGGTGCAAAGTTAGGATTTAAACCTTCAAATTGTTTGATAGACTTTTGCTCCACATGTATTTTACTCATCATGAACTATATCTTGGATTAAGGGGGAGCTAAATTTCAATTCTATACCTTAGTTCAAGATTACAACGCATTCAATTCTTCTATGAAATATATGATTTCTTCTCTTTTTGATGTATGTCAAAGGGGGAGAAGAAATATTTAAGTTAGAATTGGATATATGATTATGTGATATGATTATGTGTGTATCTTTAAAATACCTAACTTAAATGATTGTCAAACATCAAAAACGGGGAGATTGTTGGTGCAACAATGCCCCAAGCATTTATATGTTTTGATGTTTGGATAATCATCTAAGTTAGGCAACAAATTGTGATCTAATTGTGAACATGTTTAAGTGGTAGAAAAATACAAGTATGAAGACTTGGTAACGGCAAAGTCCAAGGTAAAGGTTTGGCGGCATAAGACCAAGCATGTTATCTTGGCGGCATTAAGTCCAAATGGACTTTGGCAAAGGAAGTCCAAAGGCAAGTCTTGGCAGCGTAAGTCCAAGCATGTAGACTTGGCGGCGTAAAGTCCAAGCACGCCTTGGCAAAGAAAAACCCGAGACATGACAAAACCGAATGAAGCTCTTGGAAGCAAAGCGTGAAGGATGAACAAGTCGCGGACTCGGAGGGATCCTGGAGGTGCAAGGCTTAAGGAAGAGCTAGAAGGTTGAGTCTAGGTCTAGGGGGTGAAATCAAGTATGAAATATTCATACTTGATGAGTATCAGTCGACTGGTCAGGTGCTCGACTGAGTCAGGGTGAAACCTTGACTATCAGTCGACTGATTTGGTCGTGGCACTCGACTGATGTTGTACATCAGTCGACTGATAGTGCTCCAACGGAAAAATCAGCCCTCTCTCTATAAAAAGAGGGCTGGTGGAGGTTTTTGAGGTTAAATGCTTATTCTCTGATAATACTCTCAAGCCTCCACGAGTTTTCAAGCTTTCTAGTGATTTTAAATCCCCTCCTCCTCTCTCTAAGCTCAAGTTTCATTCTTTGTAAGAAGAGGAGGATTGTTGTAAAGGAAAGCTTCATAGTGGTATTGATTAGGGTTGATCTACCTCAAGGATCACCGTGGAGTAGGAGCGCTATCTCCGAACCACGTAAAAGAATCGTGTTAGCATTGTTTTTTATTTGTTATTATTATTTTTGTTGTGCTTCCGCTAATATTCTTGTAGAGACGAAAAACAAGCTATTCACCCCCCCCTCTAGCTTCAAATCGATCACCAACAAATTAAACTTATACCGACGAATAAGAAATGAAAACTCAAGCTTAGATCATCGGAGTAGTAGCACTTCATTGTCGAAGAGTCGTAGCATTTGCGGAGGCTTTAGAGAACTTAGAATTGATGAGAAAACCCTAGGAGAGGCCCTCCTTTTATAGCCTTTGAGTCCCTTCTTGAGAGGATCTTCAACCAATCAGATTTGAGCACCAATCCCCTTGAAACGAGGTAATAAGGCTTGACTCGGCGATCCTCGACCATCGCGATCGATGGCCATCATCACCGATCGATGGCGATACCGATCAGTCGATCACGCGATTGGATCGATGGGCGGACGATCGAGTGCTCCAAGATGGCAGTCGACTGATGCTAGTTGAAATCAAAAGTTAGCTTAACAAAAATATTATTTCGATGGTCGCTGACCATCCGATCTCGACCTAGACCATCCATGGGATATCTTTGGTCAGATATACGCTTAAGACCACCCCTGTAAGGAGGATACGACCTCACTTACGCTCACACACACGCGAGCTTACCTCGATACTTACTTTGTAGCTCTTGCTTCCGGCCTTCCACTCGATTCTTTTGGCTCCCTCCAAAGTCACTCGAGTGTCGCCCGACCACCGCAGCTTTCTCCGGGTGTCGCTAGCCTTCATCTCTAGCTTTAACAATTTTTTGCACACTCGATTTAGCTCGTGAGATAACAATATGAGCTTAACTTTGTATCGTTTGCTCTAATCAAAACTTAGGTTCGACTTAGGAGCCTATTGCACCAATAATCTCCCCCTTTTTTTATCTATGGCAAACCCATATACAAAGTTAAGAAAATAATATGCATGAAGAATAATGATGAGCATGAGAATAAAAAATAATTAAGATTAAGTAGGAGCAGTAGAGATTTTCTTCCAAGTCTCCCCCTTGAGGAAACCTCCCCCTTGACCGAGGGTGAGTCTTGAAGGAAGATCTCAATCCTCCCCCTTGATGTTTGCTATTTTAGGAAGACTTTAAGTAATTAACAATTACTTAAAGTTGGCCTTAGTAAAAAAACTTAAGTTAAGAATACTTCTTAACTTGGCCCTTTCTCCCTTTAAAACAATTAAGTTTTAAATAAATTTACAAAAATTAAAGTTAAGTAAAAGAAAACATTTACTTAACTGTTGGCCAAGATGAGAATAAGTATGAAGTCTTAAGTTAAGTTATCAAAAAAAATTGATCCATTAACTTTGACCTTTTTCTCCCCCTTTTGCCATATATTGAAAAGAGTGGGGGTTTTGAAAATGAAAGTATAGGTATTAAGTTTAAGTTTCAAGTCCAAACATGTTCCATATTATTTTGAAAATAAAATACTGAAAATAAGCTCATATATATAATGTTCAACTCTTATTTGACTTGATTGATATAAAGGATCAACAAGTCCTGGTCAGAGTCGGTTAATATATATGATTATATTCCGTGGTTCAAGGCGATGCACTAGCTCTACATCTGGAACTAGGAGTAAGGTCCTAACATCTCACACTCATCTACGTGGCTAAGTACACAAACACATTAGTCCTATGTGTTGTGAGACGTATTGGCTCCTTAAACCTATAGGTACATGATATCTACGGTATGTCCTATGCTAGTTCCAAAAGTAAAAATAGTAATAAGAAAATATAATTTGTAAACTCCTATTCTACTACGCACATGCCCAATTTTCGTCTTAATAGACTGAATTCGGCTTCAGGTAGGGGGTTTAGTAAATAGGACTACCAAGTTGGACTTCGATTCGACGTATTCGAGTTGTATGACTCCGTTGGCCACATGTTCTCGAATGAAATAGTGTTTGACCTCTATATGTTTGGTCCTAGAGTGACATATTGGATTCTTAGTTAAGTTAATTGAGCTAATGTTATCTACGTGAATTTTAGTGTTTGTAAAGTCTAACTTAAAATCTCGGAGAGTGTGCTTCACCCAAAGAAGTTGAGTGAAACACTCACTCATTGCGATGTATTCGACTTCGGTGGTAGATAAGGCAACACAGTGTTGCTTCCTACTGCACCAACTCACTAGACTCAAGCCAAGAAGTTGACAACAACCACTCGTACTCTTTCTATCAAGCTTACTACCAGCATAGTCCGAGTCGGAGTAGTCGATTAGTTCGAACTCGGTAGATCTAGGGTACCAAATATCGACATTAAGTGTACCCTTTAGATATCTAAGGATACGCTTGACTAGAGTTAGGTGAGACTCCTTGGCACGGGTTTGGAACCTTGCGCACATACTTACTGCAAATAAGATATCAGGTCGGCTTGCAATTAAGTAAAGGAGACTCCCTATCACGCTCCTATAATATTTTAAGTCAATTGAATTTCTGGTTACATCTTTTTCTATATTTACATTCGTTGCCATTGAGGTATTAATAATTTTAGCGTCTTGCATTCCAAAGTATTTAATTAATTCCCTAGTATATTTGCGTTGATGTAGGTATATTCCATCTTTAGTTTGTTTAATTTGTAGATCTAAGAAGAAACTCAACTCACCTACTAAATTCATTTCAAATTCACTTTCCATAAGTGAAATGAATTCGTTTAGTATGATCGAGTTGGTGGTTCCGAAGATAATATCGTCTACATAGATTTGAGCTATGAATATGTCTTTACCTATGGTTTTTACGAAAAGGGTTGGGTCAACTAAACCTTAGTTAAATCCTTTGGACTTAAGATATACCGAAAGCCTCTCATACCAAGCTCGAGGAGCATGTTTGAGTCCATAGAGAGCTTTCTTTAATTCAAGGACATGGTCGGGTTTATCTAGACTTTCGAAACCGGATGGTTGGCTGACATAAACTTCTTCCTTAATATATCCATTTAAGAATGCTGACTTTACATCCATTTGAAACAACTTAAATCCTCGATGTGCAGCATATGCTAATAACATTCGAATGGATTCTAATCTAGCTACTGGGGCATAGGTCTCATCATAATCTAAACCTTCGACTTGACTAAACTCTTTAACGACTAATCTAGCTTTATTTCTAACTACTTCCCCTTTATCATCAAGTTTATTTCTAAACACCCACCTTGTTCCAACAATTGTTTTATCTTTATGCGGTGATACTAATTCCCATACTTCGTTCCTAGTGAATTGAGCCAACTCTTCTTGCATTGCAATAATCCAATCGGGATCAAGAAGAGCTTGGTCAATAGTTTTGGGTTCAATTTTGGAAATCAAGGAGATTTGACTAAGATTTCTGTATGAGGCTCTAGTTCGAACTCCTAGGCTTGGATCACCTATCACTTGGTCAATGGGATGATTCGTTTGAGTTCTAGTTTGATTTGGGTTAGAGTCACCTATCACTTGGTCGATAGGGTGACTAGTTTGAGTCCTAGTTTGATTTGGGTTAGAGTCACCTATCACTTGGTCGATAGGGTGACTAGTTTGAGTCCTAGTTTAATTTGGGTTAGAGTCACCTATCACTTGGTCGATAGGGTGACTTGGTTGACTTAGGTTAGGATTAATACTAAACTTGATCTCCGGATCGGAGTTGAGTCTGGTATGAATCGACTCACTAATTGGGGTTGCTGGGGGTTTTATAGGTTCGTGTTCTTCATCAAACACTACATTGATAGTCTCCTCGACTCTAAGGGTGTCATGGTTATATACTCTATAAGCTCTACTCGTAGTCGAGTATCCTAGAAAGATTACGATCAAGGTTTTAGATGTAAATTTCCCTAGGTAATCCTTAGTGTTTAGGATATGTACCTTACACCCAAATACCCTAAAGTACTTGATGTTAGGTATTTTATCATGATAAATCTCGTACGAGGTCTTAAGGTGCTTCTTTACCATAAGGATCCTATTTTGGACATAGCATGTCATACTAACGGCTTCAGCCCAAAACCTATCGGGTAGGTTATACTCGTTTAACATTGTCCTAGCGGCTTCTTGTAAGGTTTTATTTTTACGTTCTACTAGGTCATTCTGTTGTGGGGTTCTAGGGCATGAGAACTCATGGTGGTATCCATTTAGGTTACAGAATTCTGTAAACCTGTGATTCTCGAATTCACCACCATGATCACTCCTAAGTCTTTTGATTTTAAGGTTTTGTTGATTTTCTATTAGTTTAAATAGGTTGATTAATTGATCTAGGGTATCACTTTTGTGTTTGATGAACCTAACCCAAGTAAATCTAGAATAATCGTCAATTATGACTAAGCAGAATTGACTCTCATTAAGTGACTTAGCTCCGTGTGAATCAAATAGATCCATGTGTAGGAGCTCAAGAATACTTTTGGTTCGTTCTTGATTAGTTAGTTGATGTTGTGTTCTAGATTATTTACCTTGTTGACAAGCATTACATATTTTATTATCCAAATTGTTGAGGTTAGGCAAACCTCTGACTAAGTCACTCTGACTCATCTTGTGGATGAGTCTTGGGTGTGAGTGATCGAGTCATCGGTGCCACAACCACGATTCCTCTTGCCGTGTCATAAGACACTTGGTTGAGGAGTTAGTTAAATTAATAGTATAAATATTGTTATTTCTGGTTCCCTTAAGAATTGTTTTAGAAGTTTCATTTGTATTAATTACGCATTCATTTTCTAGAAATATGACCTTATAGTTATTATCACACAATTGGCTTACACTAAGCAAATTATATTGAAAATTTTCTACCAATAAGATATTTTGAATAATAAAGTTAGAGTTGAGCTCAATATCACCTGATCCGATGATTTTGAGCTTGTCGTTGTTTCCGAAGACTACCGATCCTTGTCGTTTGAATCGAAGCTTTGAAAACTTGAGTTGATTCCCGGTCATGTGTTGGGAGCAACCACTGTCCAACATCCATTGATCCTACATGCAAGGTAGTTGGATCGGATATTAGAATTATTAAAGGTTGGTTGTAAATTATTAAACCTAAATCATCTCACCCATGTCTACATGATCAAGCATGTTAACCCTATATGTTCTTGTGAGATGACTTTCAATTTTACTTAATTTAGATTTAATGATTTGAACACTTGTCAGCCTTGCGTTAGATTCAGATTTGACCTTAAGCTCATCAAGTCACCTTTTCAAGATCATGACTTCCAGGTTGTGGCGAGGCACAGAGGCCTTCTTTGATCGGAAAAATGACCACTTCCTTAGACAAAGTCATTTTCAAGAAAATAGAGACTTGACTCACCTAAGACCACTTCCTGATCTAACTAGTCTAGGATACGGCGAGGAAGCTTCAACTAGTTCCACTCGGTCAAGTACACCGAACTAGATACGCCTTATCTAGCTCGAATACACGAGACTCTGCTTTCCTAGTGTACTATCATCTCGCCGTATCCTGGTACTATGTTACCAAGTATTGACGAGTTATAGTCATATCTTACCATTCTAAAAAGAGAAAAAATCAAAAATAAATAAAGAACTTAAGCATGCAATTTCTAAGTTAAAGCACAAACAAGTTTTGTACTGGCTCCCCCCCAGACCGTTGAATCGGTTCGGTCTCTCCACATAGTGGATTTGGTCCTTGGGAACCCAGTACTGATTCGATCCTAAGTTTGAAATCAAGGCGGTCTTAGGGACCCATGATTGGACACATTTTTTATGTCGACTTACAATCGACATATATGACTTGTTGGTCGTATTTGAGCTAAACCCTAGTCTGACCTTGTTGTACACGTCCCTTTGCGATCCAAGTAGAAGGTCAAGTCTTTTGGATTCCAAAGTAAACCTTTCCAACGTGTTCCTAAGATCTTCTACTTGACTCTTCAAGAGTGAGTTCTCAACTTCGAGCTTTTCAACCCGAGCTGAGTCCTCCTCTCGAACTCAACTAGTCGAAGAGGTTAGGGAGACCTTGTGTTTGAGGAGTTTAACCTCCTCAACCAGGGTCTCGACCTTGGACTCGGACTTAGCTAATTTCCTAGTTAAGAATTTAATTGCACTATAAAACATACTAATAAAGGATCGACTTACCTTGAGTGTATCTTTTGAACCGGATGCTGATTCGTGGCTTGTCTTGAATAGAGCTTCGCAGTTCGATTCGTCTTCGATTTTAGATTCGTGTTCCGGTTCCAACTCCGTCTCCGATTCAACCGGTTTAGCCATGAAGACACGATCATCGTCTTCTTCCTCGGATGCTTCTTCCCACGTAGTGTTGAGTGCCTTCTTGTGTTTCGATGATTTGCTCTTGAACTTCGGACATTCAGACTTGATATGTCCAAACCTGTTGCATTCATAACACCTAACATTAGAACTTTTGGGCTTACCTTCGTTGGGTTGAGTGACGGTTCGCTTTTGGCCCTTGACCATCCTCCGAACTAGGTTGACTAGTTCGGCCTCTATTTCTGGGTCGACCTCCGAATCGGACTCATCTTCTTCCTCCTTCGGGGGTGGCTTGCTCGAGGTTTCTTCTTCGAACCTGCAAAAAGTGTTATACCCTTCTCGGATTCCGAGTTAGACTATTCATGGAGTTTGAAATAGGAAAATAACTCATCTAATCTAAGTTTTGAAAGATCCTTGGAGACCTTGTAGGCATCAACCATGGATGCTCACAAGGTAGTCCTAGGAAATGAGTTTAGTACATACCTAATAAGGTTGCGGTTTTTGACCCTTTGTCCAATTGCGTGTAGGTTGTTGACGATATCTTGAATGCGAGCGTGAAGTTGCGTCGCCGTCTCGTGTTCCTGCATTTTAAGATTATATAACTTATTGAACAAGAGATCGCACTTACATACTTTGGCTTCATCGGTCCCTTCGTGTAACTCCACTAGTTTTGTCCAAAGATCCTTTGCATTGATGAAGGGGCCGACGCGATTAAACTCCTCCTTGGATAAGCCACATTGGAGGATTTGAGTCACTTTGGCGTCGGCTTCGACTTGTCTTTTTGTAGCATTGGTCCATTGGTCATAATCCAAAGATTCACCCATTTCGTTAGTCGAAAGTGTGAATCCCGTTTGGATTATGATCCACATCTCGATTTGGGTCTTAAGAAAACACTTCATCCGACCCTTCCAATAACGGAAGTCATTGTTGGTGCAATCGGCCCAGGTCACGATTGACCAGAACTCGAGTTTGGCTCGAGTGATGTTTTGATGTGTTTTGATGTTTCGACAAAAACATATGACAATATAATTGTCAAGGAAAGTCCAAGCATGGGTCTTGGCATGTAAAGTCCAAGCATGGGTCTTGGCATGTAAAGTCCAAGCGTGGGTCTTGGCAAATGGAAAGTCCAACATGTGTTGGCAAGGAAAGTCCAAGTATGGGTCTTGGCAAATGGAAAGTCCAACATGGGTTGGCATTTGAAGTCCAAGGGGATTGATATTGGCGGCGCAAAGTCCAAGCGGTAGTCTTGGCAGCATAAGTCCAATGGTTGGCGGCGTAAAGTCCAAGAGGAGTCTTGGCGGCGTAAGTCCAATGTGCCTTGGCGGTGTAGACACCGTTAGCATGACATAGCCGACGGAAGCACCTGAAGGCTAGCGCGATGGATGAACAAGTCATGGATGACTTGGAGGGATCCGAGAGGCGTGAGGCTGATGGAGGTGGCTAGAAGGCTTAGGTCTGGGCTAAGGGTGGTCTAGCAAGTATGGGGGAACCATATTTGAGTTAAAACCTCATGTTTGAGGTGTGTCGGCCGACCGTGTCATGTGGCGCCGACCGACCGAAATCAACTAGGGTTTTATTTGCGGGTTATGCCTAGCTTGATTGGCCATAGGTTGGCGATCGATGAGCTCAGCGATCGGCGATCGTGTGATCGATCTGATGCTCGAGAATTCGGCCATAGAATGGAGTCGAGACTCGACTGGTCGAGTGAGGACTCCATCAGTTGACTGATGGTAGATCCGTTGGACTTATCCAGCGTGGATCTAGCCGTTGTCTCACGACAACAGTGGCATCAGTCGACTGATGGTCCCGATCAGTCGACTGATCGACTTTTTCCAGCACAGGTTGAAGCTATATATGGAGCTCGTGATGGAGGAAAAATAAATCGGTTCTTGAGGGCTATTGGGACGATTTGTTGGTGCAAATCAGGTCTCCAAGTGCAAGCAAGCAACCAAGCATTCAAGCAATCAAAACAAGTGTTGTAAAGTCTTTTCTTTACTTGTATTTCATATTCATTATTGTAATTGCTTGTATTTGTATCTTATTGTTGTAAGATTACTTGTAAGGGGTTTCTCTACCCTTGACTTGTGTCAAGAAGGAGTCTTATTGGTTAGTGGTGTTTGTGGCATCGCTAGGGTTCGTACGAACCCAATCCGTAGAGTAGGAACCGGTTCGGTTCCGAACCACGTTATATGCTCCTGTTGTGATTTGTGTTGTGTCCATTTCGTTATTGCTTTTATCATTATATATATTCCGCTGCGCTAACGAAATTGTAGACACGAACGAGATTGAATTCCATCCATGATCGGGCGAAACGCTATTCACCCCCCCTCTAGCCGTTCCAAGGGTCGTAACAAGTGGTATCAGAGCCCGGGGCTCTTCTACGGATTAACAACCGGGAGCTAAGTCAAAAGGCTAGAGGGTGAAGATGGAATTCCAAGACAAGCTTGGATGGGAAATCAACACTCCACCTCCATATGATCCAGAAGATTTTCCGGCATGGAGAGCAAGAATGGAAACATTCTTGATGATGAACATAGAGGATTGGTTCATCCTCATTGAAGGCCTTGAACCCCCTAGGGATAAGAAGGGGAATGTCCTAAAATTGAAAAAGTGGACCCAAGAGCAACGCCAAAAGCTCAAGACCGAAGTTAAGGTAACGAAACTTTTGGAAGATTTAATCCCTAATGATGTTTTGTGCAAGCTAGGGGATTACATGTATGCCAAGGAGCTATGGAGAAAATTGGCAAGATTCCATGAGGAGAGTTCATCCTCAAGTGAAAGTGAGGAATCGAAAGTTGAGATGGAGTCAACTTCCGAATCGGAGAAAGAAGAAGTAGAAGAGGTGGAAGAAGCATCTACTCCTAGGATTGAGGAAGAGAGACCATCCTCTACACCGGAGCAACCTCAAGAAGAGCTTTCAACATCCGATCAAGATGAGGAAGCTCAAAATTCAACTCCGGCACCTACCACCACCCTAGGTAACTCAAACACTTTATTTTCAAATAAAAATCATATTATGTGCTTTGAGTGTAGGGAGTATGGGCATTACAAGAGCAAATGTCCAAAGAGGATCAAGAAAGCTCCTCCGACGCCTAAAAGTCAACAAAAGTCAACGGACGCCGGTTCTCCAAGACAAAAGAGCAAGGAGCATGTCATTTGCTTCAAATGCCGACTACCGGATCATTACCGGAGTCAATGCCCAAAGAAGAAGAAGAAGGGGCAAAGGGGAGCATCACAAGTAGGGGGAGCCACTAAGGCAAACCCTAAGGTATATTTAAATAATGCTCCATCTAATTTAAATATTAAAAAGCATGCTAGAACTAATTTTAGCAATTTTGTTATGTATCATAAAGAGCATGCTAGAAATAACAAACATATGTGTTTAGGAGCTAAGAATGTTCACCTTAAGAATAAGGAGAAATTTGGGACTAATGTCCCTAGAAAAACAATACCTAGGGAATCTATTAAGAAAATCCAAGAACATCTAGGTTTTAATCCAAAATGGACTAGGCATTTGCCAAGAAAGTCCAATGCCCAAGATTTAAATAAAAATTCTAAAATTGGGCAATTAGAATTAGAGAACCAAGTCTTGAGGTCAAGGCTTGAGAAATTGGAAAAGACCCTAAACAAGATACAAAATCAATTTCAAGGGTCAAATTGTCAAACTCTTAGGTCAAGAAGTCAAAGTCAACATCTAGGATCTAAGAGTCAAAAGTCAACCAAGGGCAAGAATGGTTTGGGTCACAAACCTAAGTCCAAGGTGACTTACCATAGTGTTCCGTTTGACTATGGGACACCAACTAGGTCTAGGAAGACCAAGGTCAATGGGGAAGTCATTCCTAGAGTTGACCAAGGTTTGTGCCTATTGGCCAAGGTTTCGAAGAAACCTAGGATGACCACTAAGAAGGTTGTTAGAGAGGCAATCTCTAAGATTAACCTAGGCAAGACCAAAATGACCAAGGCTAATAAGCCTAGGAGGGTCATTAGGAAGATATCTAGGGAGGTTATCCTTAAGGAATACCTAATTAACCCTAGGAGCTCAAATCGATTTTGGGTTCCTAAGAGCGTGATTGATTCACGCTAAGATGGGTTTAGGGTGTGCCAACCTTGATTGGATGGGTAGTTAACTCAACCATGATAAAGGTGACACTTTAGGTTACTTTCAAGGTTATGGTTACCTTGGAAATATCTTTGAGCCTTAATTTTAAAGAATTTTAGGTTGTGTCAATATATATCTTGAAAACATGAAAATCAATAAAATTGACACGATCTAGATTTAGAGGTCATAGTGTGTACCTTTGATTATTGGCACACTTTGGAAGGTCATGTATCAAGAAATGTGTGGTTAAGATGTAAAGGTAACATCTAGAGTGATACTCAAGTGCCACACAACTTGATGTCTTGTACTCACCATGCTTCATATGTTTTACCATATGTTTGCATGGAAGGAATGTCTAGGATAGATTACATCTCACAAAACAAGTCTTTTACCTTGATTGTGTATTTTAACACTTAGAAAGGGTGAGATGTTAGGTTTTGGAAATCATTGAATGTTAATGTTTGCAAAAATGAAATAAAACATTAAAATACATTAACAAATACATGAATAAAAGTATAACTTCAATACATTCGATATACAAGATCTAACGTGACAAAATTGAATAATTAAGATGATGAAATCGAGATGATAACGTAGCGCAATCGATCTCAGTGCTGAGCTTCATGACTCGATCGATTGAACATCGATCGACCGATGAGGACATCGGTCGGTGATGGTGCTGATTCACCGGTAGAAGGCCATCGATCGAGTGCTCGACGAGCGATCGAGTGATGTACACATCGGTCGTGATGAGCAACATCGATCGATGATACTCGTAGCATGCGTTACTGAAGGTTGTGATCGATTGCGGCGGACGATCCGAAGCTCGGTAAACCCGATAATAAACCGCTATCAGTCGACTGATGCTCCACATCAGTCGACTGCATCGCATTTTTATAACGCCGAACCGCTAGGGTTCGGCGTCTTCACGCGACGAACCTTTCTTCGTCTGTCCTTCTCCGATCGTCGTCTCCCTCTCTGACCGACTCTTCCGGCCGTGCCAACCTCCCAAAGTCTTAGGTTTGATAGACAAGCCTCTCCTCTTCCATTTTTCACCTATTTCGAGCCCTAGCTCACGCGATTTAGGGCTTATTTTTTCCTTGTTCCGATTAGGGTTCCGGCGTCTGAAGCTCTCCGGCAACTTTTCCGGCGATCCCCAGCAACATTTGAGTCTTCCCTCCGGCCACACATTCAAATGACGCCTAAGTAACGATTTTTTCCCGAGCCCTAATTTTCATCTCCATTACAATTTAGGTTTATCTAATCGTGTATTATTGCCATTGCATGCCATATCATTACATTGCATTCATAATAGGAGAGCCCGTAGGAATGATCCACCCGAGGGTGAATCTCGATTGTACCAACCTATGTTGGTTAGGTACATCGATAGGGACTTTTTCAATCGGCATTGTAGTGATGTCATGGAATTAATTGCATACTACAATCTGATGAAAATCGTCTTATGCACGCATCCAATTAATGATGACCTTGTTAAGGAATTTTATCAAAATCTAAAAAAGGTAGATGACGACCCTACCTACACTACTCGCGTTGCAAAACGCGAGTTCGAGTTCACTCCTGCGATACTGCAGGAGTTTCTCGAGTGTAGGCCCTCAGATGACACCTTTATCTTTTACCCTACCATGGATTTTCCTTTACCTGAGCCTTTTGACCATATCTCTATGGAGTCCATGCATGAGCATATCTTTGGTTATCCTCGTCCACCGGCCCAGAATCTATTTCCTATCACTGAGTTATCTGCACCTGATAATGTCCTTTACAAGGTCATTGTTGGGTGTTTTCTTCCCATCGTCACTCGGTCCGCCAAGATTGGCCTCCCCATCTTTTTCTTTTATCGCCATGCGTCATAGGTTAGACATTAACTTTGCACTAAATGCATTGTGCATTTCACTTCCTGTGACAAGGAAAGTGCATATGCCGTTTGGTCATATCATCACAGCATGGCTAGACTCCGTAGGCGTCAACATCCACAGGGGTTCTCTGAGAGCGCTATCGGAGGTGTACGACTGTATATCAGTTCGTAACTTCTCGCTAGCAAAGCTACGGATGGGCGCTGGACAGATGGAGTTGGCGCCTCGACCACCCCCCCGGGCACGCAGAGAGCCTCCTCCGGTACCCAGAGAGGCGACAGAGGACTGCGAGGATGCGGACACCACTGATGAGGATGACCAGATGCCGGCAGACACATCGGCGTGGTCCATCGATCGTGATGGTTGGAGTCCGATTTCAGACTATCGAGTCGGTTGGACGCTAGGTCGCGAGCTATTGGCAGGCCAGGCTTCCTTCGGCGCACGTCTGGATCGGATGGAGGAGTCCCAGAGCCGCATAGAGCAGCATCAGCTCGATATGCTAGAGATGATGCGGGCCTGGACCCTGAGTCAGCAGCCTCCTCCACCGCCACCTCCTGCGGACGATTAGAGGATATTAGATGTTCTGTGGTTGTCAGTTTCTGTAGTGAGATTGAGCATAGCCAATCTCGATTTTGAATGTAAAAGACAAGTTTTAAGTTAAATGAAATCTTTGTTTCTGAAAATCTTGTTTGTATGGATGAATATTTGTATAATTGTATTGCTTATGAAAGTTGATATATCATGACATGAAATTGCATCCTATTATATACCATGTCATGTTATTTCTTACGACATTATTGTAGATGTCATGTGTTCTTAAATTTCATCTTATGCCATGACATCATGATTATGAGCATATGCTTATTTATCATTTCTAATGCCATAATCATTCATGCATTTAAGGCAATTGGTTGAAATTGATTTAAGGACTATGGCATGACTTGACGTCCCATTTATAAGGGAATCAAGTAGAGTTGCTTTAGAAAATGCATGAAACCCTAGTTTAGAGAGAACAAAACCCACATCTCACATCTAATTGACATGTATGCGTATTTATACACCCTAGATACATGTGAGATGCTAGGATATGAGTTAAGTTCAAGGTGCATAGTTTTTGCATCTAGATGAACTAAAACTCATCTAATTTTAGTTGTGGATCATTGGGAGAGCTTGTGTACAAGTCACGTACATAGAGCCCAAGGAATATGATCCAACATAAGGTTTTAAAAATATTTTAAAATCATTTTGAAAAACCTTGGTGAAGTCTATCTTTTGATAGCAATCACCATTGATGAAGTTGATACAAAGTAGGGCCAAAACATTGAAAATTTCAATGGTTTTGAACTTTGTACCAATTTCACTATTTAATGGGTAAAATAATTTTCAAACATTTTTCACCCATTGTATTAGTCATAAGTATTATACGTATCAAATTTCACGATTTTTCGATATACGTATAATTAGTTATGATTTTTCAAAACTCATTTCTGATAACTGAAAATCGGGATTTTCAGTTATCGATCGCCGCGGTGGCGATCGATGAAAGCAATGATCGATTTCTGAATCACTGATCGTAGCTGATTCGGGTAAACAAGGTTGTTTAACCCGATTTCACTGATTATGGTCCCTAATCACTCCTAACCCTAGGATATGCTTTAGGAAGCATTACAAAGGGTGTAAATCCATTGGATATGGATTAGGAGAAGTATTTGGGGTTTGTATCAATTTTAAGGTGTTGGAAAGTTCAATGTTGAATTTCTAACCTTAATTTTGATGGTTTAGAGTTCCTATTGGCTTAGGGACTTCCCAAGGACATTGTTGGTGCAATGGTCAAGGGGGAGCAAGCTTTTAGGGGGAGGTATCCATCTTGGGATGATGGGTGTGTTTTTCTCCTTGAAAAGGAGAAGTTATTGGGAGAATATGACATCAATTGGGAAATTGATGGGATTTTTGAGAGACCCAATTTGGAAGTTGGGAGAGTAAATAGGATTGTCTCTCTTGAGTTATATTAAACTTATCACTAGGAAGATGGTAGGCATCCTAAGTATTTTTGGACCAAGGGGGAGATTGTAAGATCTCATTGGGACATGAGACATTGACCCTCTTGGGGAGACAACTTTTTGCTGTTAGTCAAAAAGGGGGAGAATGTTTGGGGAAAAATATTTGGAGAGTATTTATCAATTTGGGATAATTGGTAAATGATTAGAGTTAGTATTCTAACTCAATCATTTGTTTGGTTTTTGTCAAACATCAAAAAGGGGGAGATTGTTGGTGCAATCGGCCCAGGTCACGATTGACCAGGACTCGAGTTTGACTCGAGTGATGTTTTGATGTGTTTTGATGTTTCGACAAAAACATATGACAATATAATTGTCAAGGAAAGTCCAAGCATGGGTCTTGGCATGTAAAGTCCAAGCATGGGTCTTGGCATGTAAAGTCCAAGCGTGGGTCTTGGCAAATGGAAAGTCCAACATGTGTTGGCAAGGAAAGTCCAAGCATGGGTCTTGACAAATGGAAAGTCCAACATGGGTTGGCATTTGAAGTCCAAGGGGATTGATATTGGTGGCGTAAAGTCCAAGCGGTAGTCTTGGCAGCATAAGTCCAATGTTGGCGGCGTAAAGTCCAAGCAGAGTCTTGGCGGCGTAAGTCCAATGTGCCTTGGCGGTGTAGACACCGTTAGCATGACATAGCCGATGGAAGCACCTGAAGGCTAGTGCGATGGATGAACAAGTCATGGATGACTTGGAGGGATCCGAGAGGCATGAGGCTGATGGAGGTGGCTAGAAGGCTTAGGTCTGGGCTAAGGGTGGTCTAGCAAGTATGGGGGAACCATATTTGAGTTAAACCATGTGGCAATCAACTAGGGTTTGATGCGGGTTTAGCAGCGCCATAGGTTGGCGATCGATGGCTCGAGCGATGTGTTGTCGTGTGATCGGTCGGTGGTGCTCGAATTGACCAGAGAATGGGTCGAGACTCATGGTCAGTGAGGACTCCATCGGTCGGTGATGGTCTGTCGGTCGTGATGGTAGATCCGTTGGACTTATCCAGCGTGGATCTAGCCGTTGTCTCACGACAATGATGGCATCGATCGTGATGGTCCCGTCGATCATTGATCGACTTTTTCGGCCTGAGAGTTGAAGCTATATATGGAGCTCGTGATGGAGGAAAAACTATCAGTTCTTGAGGGCTATTGGGGCGATTTGTTGGTGCAAATCAGGTCTCCAAGTGCAAGCAAGCAACCAAGCATTCAAGCAATCAAAACAAGTGTTGTAAAGTCTTTTCTTTACTTGTATTTCATATTCATTATTGTAATTGCTTGTATTTGTATCTTATTGTTGTAAGATTACTTGTAAGGGGTTTCTCCACCCTTGACTTGTGTCAAGAAGGAGTCTTATTGGCTAGTGGTGTTTGTGGCATCGCTAGGGTTCGTACGAACCAAATCCGTGGAGTAGGAACCGGTTCAGTTCCGAACCACGTTATATGCTCCTGTTGTGATTTGTGTTGTGTCCATTTCGTTATTGCTTTTATCATTATATATATTCCGCTCGCTAGAAAATTGTGAACGAGCGAGATTGAATTCCATCCACGATCGGGTGAAACACTATTCACCCCCCCTCTAGCCGTTCCAAGGGTCCTAACAGTCATCTCCATTGTAAAACGGAGGTTGAACGGTGCTAAAACCCTCGAGATGGGCCATTGATACAAAAAACAAGAGAATGAAGCAAAAAAAAAACCTAACAACAACACAAACGATCGAAATGTCCCAAGACTCGCATCTTGGACTAGTAGTGTGGGAGAAAAAAAACTAAACGAATGGAAGAAAGAAAAAATTCGAAATAAATAGAAATAAAAAAAGGAAAAAAAATCTGTAAAAAGCTAGATTGGTGGTTTCACCAAATCTTAGCACCCCCGACTCTGATACCAATTATTGGATCGAGCGGATCGCTAGAGGGGGGGGGGGGGTGAATAGCAATAGAAATTTTTTCGTTCGAATTCGTTTCAAGACACAAGTGAACGCAACAAAAGATAAATGCAAAATAAACGAGACAATAGAATTTTTACTTAGTTCGTAGCCTTCGGCTACTACTCCAAGGCCCTAGTGGCCCTTGACCACGCACGGAGGACAAAGCACTAACGAACTCCTCCTCGTTGGAGGTAGGAGTTAATCGAATACAAAAAAACCACAAAAGCTTGAGGTAGAGGGATACTCCCCCTCTCCTCATTACGATAAAAAAGCTCCGAAACAATAATATGAAAGAGACAAGCTAAATTAAATTTATACCGATGAATAAGAAATGAAAACTCAAGCTTAGATCGTCAGAGTAGTAACACTTCGTTGTCGGAGAGTCGTAGCATTTGCGGAGGCTTTAGAGAACTTAGAATTGATGAGAAAACCCTAGGAGAGGCCCTCCTTTTATAGCCTTTGAGTCCCTTCTCGAGAGGATCTTCAACCAATCATATTTGAGCACCAATCCCCTTGAAACGAGGTGATAAGGCTTGACTCCTCGAAGCTGATCCTCGACTATCAGTCGACTGATGGCCATCATCGATCGTGATAGCGGCTATCGATCGGGCCGATCGATGGCAAATCGATCAGTCTTGATCGCATGACGATTGATTGATGGACTGGAATGAGTGCTCAGTGACCGATCGGTGATGCTGCTAGCTGAAATCAAAAGTTAGCTTAACAAAAATATTATTTCGATGGTCGTCAACCGTCCGATCTCGACCTAGACCATCCATGGAATGTCTTTGGTCGCATCTACACTTAAGACCATCCCCGTAAGGAGGATACGATCTCACTTACGATCACACACACGCGAGCTTACCTCGATACTTACTTTGTAGCTCTTGCTTCCGGCCTTCCACTCGATTCCTTCGGCTCCCTCTGAAGTCACTCGAGTGTCGCCCGACCACCGTGGCTTCCTCTGGGTGTCGCTAGCCTTCAGCTCTAGCTTTAACAATTTTCTGCACACTCGATTTAGCTCGTGAGATAACAATATGAGCTTAACTTTATATTATTTGCTATAATCAAAACTTAGGTTTGACTTAGGTGCCTACTGCACCATACAATTGACCTCTAGTTAAGATGTACCAAACTCGAGCTTGAGTTTTGATGTTCGAAGAATATGTGATGATATTTGAACAAAATGCGATCGAGCTTAGTTTGATTACGATAGAGATTTTTAAAGAGGGAGATTATTGATATAATCATTCTTGGCCCTGGTTAAGCATGATAAATGTAGTATTTGATGGAAAGTGGTTGAACAAGAAGTCAAATAGATTAAGGTTGATCGAATATTTGATAAGTAGAAAAAATCTAAGTAGGTTATAGAGGATCAGATGTTTAGTAGTCAGAAGTCTAATAGAGAATTGATAAGAGAAAAACTCCAGGTGAATCATAGAGGATTGAACACTTGGATTATGAATAGAAATCCTAACAGGACAAGAAGAGTTAGATGTTAAGTGAGTAGAAAAATCCTCACAAGTCAGAAAGGATCAAATGTTAGGTGATGGAAAAGTCCTAACATATAAGGGAGAACAGAATGTTACGTGAGTTTGAAAGTCCAAATAAGTTAAGAAAGACTAGATATTTGGTATTAGAGAAATCCTAGCAGATCAAGATTGACAAGATGTTAGGCACGAGAGGAAAAGTCCAAACATATCAGAGAGGATCAAATATTTGGTGTTGATAAATTCCTAGTAGATCAAGAGTGATCGGATGTTAGGTGGGTGAAATCCTAGCAAGTCAAGAATAATCAGATATTAGGTGAGAGAAGTATCAATCAAGTATTATGTGAAGTGAAAGTTAGCCTTAGTGAGGATTGAAATTGAGGTAGTAATCGACTAATAGGGGTACATCAATCCATTGACATATCCTAAACCCCAAGTTCAAGGATTTGAGCAACTTTTCGTGCAGGGTGGGGGTTCTCGAGTGTAATCAATTACCTGATGGATTTTATCAGTCGATTGTTAGAGACTAATATCGACTGATAGATCTAGTCAGACGACTGATGTTACAGTAGAAAAATACAAGATCTTGTAGTTGACTGTAGGACTTGACTAAAGAGGTTTCAATTGACTGATGATGAGTGACAGTCGACTAATGTTGATGTGATAGAGCCATTATTGCATACTACAATCTGATGAAAATCGTCTTATGCACGCATCCAATTAATGATGACCTTGTTAAGGAATTTTATTAAAATCTAAAAAAGGTAGATGACGACCCTACCTACACTACTCGCGTTGCAAAATGCGAGTTCGAGTTCACTCCTGCGATACTGCAGGAGTTTCTCGAGTGTAGGCCCTCAGATGACACCTTTATCTTTTACCCTACCATGGATTTTCCTTTACCTGAGCCTTTTGACCATATCTCTATGGAGTCCATGCATGAGCATATCTTTGGTTATCCTCGTCCACCGACCCAAAATCTATTTCCTATCACTGAGTTATCTGCACCTGATAATGTCCTTTACAAGGTCATTGTTGGGTGTTTTCTTCCCATCGTTACTCGGGGTCTGGCTAAGATTCGGCCTCCCCATCTTTTTCTTTTATACGCCATGCGTCATAGGTTAGACATTAACTTTGCACTAAACATGTTTCATTGCATTGTGCATTTCACTTCCCCTGTACAAGGGAAAGTGCATATGCCGTTTGGTCATATCATCACAGCATGGCTAGACTCCGTAGGCGTCAACATCCACAGGGGTTCTCTGAGAGCGCTATCGGAGGTGTACGACTGTATATCAGTTCGTAACTTCTCGCTAGCAAAGCTACGGATGGGCGCTGGACAGATGGAGTTGGCGCCTCGACCACCCCCCTGGGCACGCAGAGAGCCTCCTCCGGTACCCAGGCGACGAGAGGGCTGCGAGGATCACACCACGCGATGAGGATGACCAAATCCGGCGACACATCGTGGCGGAGTCCATCGATCGTCGATCGGTGAGTCAACTGGAGTCCGCATTTCGTGACTATCGCCAGCCAGAGCTATTGGCGTGCCGCTTCCTTCTACGCGACGCCCGATCGGATGGAGGAGTCCCAGAGTCGCATCAGAGCAAAGATCACCGATATGTTAGAGATGATGCGCTCGACTCGAAGTCGCAAGCCTCTCCACCGCCACCTCCGCGACGACATTAGAGGATATTAGATGTTGTGGTCGCTTTGTCAGAGTGAGATTGAGCATAGCCAATCTCGATTTTGAATGTAAAAGACAAGTTTTAAGTTAAATGAAATCTTTGTTTCTGAAAATCTTGTTTGTATGGATGAATATTTGTATAATTGTATTGCTTATGAAAGTTGATATATCATGACATGAAATTGCATCCTATTATATACCATGTCATGTTATTTCTTATGACATTATTGTAGATGTCATGTGTTCTTAAATTTCATCTTATGCCATGACATCATGATTATGAGCATATGCTTATTTATCATTTCTAATGCCATAATCATTCATGCATTTAAGGCAATTGGTTGAAATTGATTTAAGGACTATGGCATGACTTGACGTCCCATTTATAAGGGAATCAAGTAGAGTTGCTTTAGAAAATGCATGAAACCCTAGTTTAGAGAGAACAAAACCCACATCTCACATCTAATTGACATGTATGTGTATTTATACACCCTAGATACATGTGAGATGCTAGGATATGAGTTAAGTTCAAGGTGCATAGTTTTTGCATCTAGATGAACTAAAACTCATCTAATTTTAGTTGTGGATCATTGGGAGAGCTTGTGTACAAGTCACGTACATAGAGCCCAAGGAATATGATCCAACATAAGGTTTTAAAAACATTTTAAAATCATTTTGAAAAACCTTGGTGAAGTCTATCTTTTGATAGCAATCACCATTGATGAAGTTGATACAAAGTAGGGCCAAAACATTGAAAATTTCAATGGTTTTGAACTTTGTACCAATTTCACTATTTAATGGGTAAAATAATTTTCAAACATTTTTCACCCATTGTATTAGTCATAAGTATTATACGTATCAAATTTCACGATTTTTCGATATACGTATAATTAGTTATGATTTTTCAAAACTCATTTCTGATAATCAAAATCGATTTATCACCGATCGCCTCGTGGCGGGCCGATCGATGAAGGTGCCAATGATCGATTTCTGAATCACTCGACTGGTAGCCTGATTTCGGGGTAAACAAGGTTGTTTAACCCGATTTCAGCTACGGTTATGGTCCCTAATCACTCCTAACCCTAGGATATGCTTTGGGAAGCATTACAAAGGGTGTAAATCCATTGGATATGGATTAGGAGAAGTATTTGGGGTTTGTATCAATTTTAAGGTGTTGGAAAGTTCAATGTTGAATTTCTAACCTTAATTTTGATGGTTTAGAGTTCCTATTGGCTTAGGGACTTCCCAAGGACATTGTTGGTGCAATGGTCAAGGGGGAGCAAGCTTTTAGGGGGAGGTATCCATCTTGGGATGATGGGTGTGTTTTTCTCCTTGAAAAGGAGAAGTTATTGGGAGAATATGACATCAATTGGGAAATTGATGGGATTTTTGAGAGACCCAATTTAGAAGTTGGGAGAGTAAATAGGATTGTCTCTCTTGAGTTATATTAAACTTATCACTAGGAAGATGGTAGGCATCCTAAGTATTTTTGGACCAAGGGGGAGATTGTAAGATCTCATTGGGACATGAGACATTGACCCTCTTGGGGAGACAACTTTTTGCTGTTAGTCAAAAAGGGGGAGAATGTTTGGGGAAAAATATTTGGAGAGTATTTATCAATTTGGGATAATTAGTAAATGATTAGAGTTAGTATTCTAACTCAATCATTTGTTTGGTTTTTGTCAAACATCAAAAAGGGGGAGATTGTTGGTGCAATCGGCCCAGATCACGATTGACCAGGACTCGAGTTTGACTCGAGTGATGTTTTGATGTGTTTTGATGTTTCGACAAAAACATATGACAATATAATTGTCAAGGAAAGTCCAAGCATGGGTCTTGGCATGTAAAGTCCAAGCATGGGTCTTGGCATGTAAAGTCCAAGCGTGGGTCTTGGCAAATGGAAAGTCCAACATGTGTTGGCAAGGAAAGTCCAAGCATGGGTCTTGACAAATGGAAAGTCCAACATGTGTTGGCATTTGAAGTCCAAGGGGATTGATATTGGTGGCGTAAAGTCCAAGCGGTAGTCTTGGCAGCATAAGTCCAATGTTGGCGGCGTAAAGTCCAAGCAGAGTCTTGGCGGCGTAAGTCCAATGTGCCTTGGCGGTGTAGACACCGTTAGCATGACATAGCCGACGGAAGCACCTGAAGGCTAGCGCGATGGATGAACAAGTCATGGATGACTTGGAGGGATCCGAGAGGCATGAGGCTGATGGAGGTGGCTAGAAGGCTTAGGTCTGGGCTAAGGGTGGTCTAGCAAGTATGGGGGAACCATATTTGAGTTAAAACCTCATGTTTGAGGTGTGCCAATCGACTGGTGCCATGTGGCAGTCGACTGGACCGAGTCAACTAGGGTTTGACTGCGGGTTATGGTCTAGCGATCGCCATAGGTTGTGATCGGTGATGCTCAGCGATGGATCGTGTGATCAGTCGACTGGTGCTCAAGAATTCGGCCATAGAATGGAGTCGAGACTCGACTGGTCGAGTGAGGACTCCATCAGTCGACTGATGGTCACAATCAGTCGACTGATGGTAGATCCGTTGGACTTATCCAGCGTGGATCTAGTCGTTGTCTCACGACAACAGTGGCATCAGTCGACTGATGGTCCCGATCAGTCGACTGATCGACTTTTTCCAGCACAGGTTGAAGCTATATATGGAGCTCGTGATGGAGGAAAAAGAAATCAGTTCTTGAGGGCTATTGGGGCGATTTGTTGGTGCAAATCAGGTCTCCAAGTGCAAGCAAGCAACCAAGCATTCAAGCAATCAAAACAAGTGTTGTAAAGTCTTTTCTTTACTTGTATTTCATATTTATTATTGTAATTGCTTGTATTTGTATCTTATTGTTGTAAGATTACTTGTAAGGGGTTTCTCCACCCTTGACTTGTGTCAAGGAGTCTTATTGGCTAGTGGTGTTTGTGGCATCGCTAGGGTTCGTACGAACCAAATCCGTGGAGTAGGAACCGGTTCGGTTCCGAACCACGTTATATGCTCTTGTTGTGATTTGTGTTGTGTCCATTTCGTTATTTCTTTTATCATTATATATATTCCGCTGCGCTAACGAAATTGTAGACACGAACGAGATTGAATTCCATCCACGATCGGGTGAAACACTATTCACCCCCCCTCTAGCCGTTCCAAGGGTCCTAACAGTCATCTCCATTGTAAAACGGAGGTTGAACGGTGCTAAAACCCTCGAGATGGGCCAT